>JAHREE010000163.1:1200963-1242533 GCA_033628505.1 Tringa tobata | reverse complement strand
GAGGTGCTGGAGCGAGTGCAGAGGAGGGCAACGAAACTGGTGAAGGGCCTGGAAAAGAAATCATATGAGGAGAGGCTGAAGGAGCTGGGACTGTTTAGTATGAGGAAGAGGAGGCTGAGGGGAGACCTCATCACTCTCTACAACTACTTGAAAGGACACTGGAGAGAGGTTGGTGCTGGTCTCTTCTCACAGGTCATTAATGACAGAACGAGAGGGAATGGCTTCAAGCTTCAACAGGGCAGGTTTAGACTGAACATTAGGAAAGAATTCTTCATGGAAAGGGTTGTCGGGCATTGGAATAGGCTGCCCAGGAAGGGGGTTGAGTCACCATCCCTGGATGTGTTTAAGAGACGATTAGATGTGGTGCTGAGGGATATGGTGTAGGGGAGGACTCTGTAGAGTAGGGTAGATGGTTGGACTCGATGATCCCAAGGGTCTCTTCCAACCTGAATGATTCTATGATTCTATGCTATGAGAGCCCTGCAGAGCTGGTGCTGGACAGTGTGGGAAACTCCATCTGCCTTAATATCCCCCCTGGCACCTTCCTGATTACACTCAACAGATACTGTACCTACCTTCACTACAGTAGATGGGTGTCTATCACAGATGGTAAAATGGAAAATAAGACATCAGCAAAATCGTGAAATGTAATTAAAATAATGATCTTCATTATTTTGTATTAAATTAACAAATCATTTTTGCTATGGCCCTGCAGCTGAAGGAAGTCTTGTTTGTTCATTGGTTTAACCTGATAAGCCTGAAGGGCATGTCATCAGCTTCGAGTAAACATAGGTTCAAGGAGGGGAAATGGCCTGATTCATATTTAAAAATAGACAGAAAAATCGGATTAGAAAAATTGTCAGATGATACGTTAATCAGACTGGCAAAAATCTGATGGCCCAGAAGCCTGGTTAAAATGCAAATTTCGTCTGACCAAGAATCCATCAGGTTTTCTGCTTGCTAGAAAGAGACAGCAGGGAAGATGAGAATGTGTTGCTTTGACGTGCAGCACAGTAACATTAAGCAGCTGCTCTGAGGAGTCAGTCAACAGAAAAAAAATATAGAAAGAAAGGATGGAACAGAGACTCCCTGAGCCTGGGGAAAAGAGTCGTGCTCAGAAGTCCGAGCAGAAGGACTGAAGTGGCAGAGGTGTGCTGGGGGTTAGGGAGTAAGAACTGCCCAACCTCTGACTAAGTGTGACTGTATCTTACCTGGAAAGTAAAATTTGGTCTGGGCTTTATAATTCCAACCAGATGGCTAAAAGTCATCTGTTTCTGACAGAGAACAGCGGTGCAGCCCTCCTCAGTGTGTGATCTTTGTTTTAACTACACAAGTTGCTGCAATCCAACTAAGTGATATATACTGTTATAAATAACCTATTTACAAATATAATTGTTATAAATAACTGATTTATAACAGTAGTATCACAACATGAGATTAAATACTGCTGAAATTCTTTTCTGCTTGCGGTTTCTCAATGTAGCTAGAGAAATATGAACTGCCCCACAATTCACTTTTAATTACCTTCAGAAAAAATGATACCATATTTGAAAATAAGGACACCTTGGGATTCCTGTCAGGCTGCCAAATTTCAGCCTATCCTTGATTTGAGCAAAGATTATCCAGCGTGAAATTATTAGATGTATACAACATTGAAAGAAAGGTCTTCTGCTTTAGTACCTGTGCAGTATAGCTTTTAAGCACACACTTTGCTTGTGTGTTCAGCCACCAACTAAGAATAATGTCAGTAATGAAACAAGTAGAGATAAGTTGCTTCTGGTTTAGTTAAAACCTACCAGAATAGAAAAATATAGATTAAATCAAATTAAAATTTATGTTAGGTTTCAAATCAAATGAAAAAGTATTTACAGATCTAGAAGGCTTTTGTTTTGTTCTGTTTTTCCACAGGAGAACTAGACTGTTGAAAAAACAGAATAATTTCAATCTTTAGCTATTTCAAAATATGATTAAGATAATATAATGTAGAAAATATCCATGTTCAGATTAGCAGTGGATGTGTCCCATAAAGATTCTGGTTAGAGCCAGCCTTGGTTAACTTAGGAAGCCTGAAGAGGGTGGTGCAGGGGGGGTAAGCGTGAGCAGTTCTGGGGGTGTTCGAATGAAGGAGTCCTCCTTGAGAAAGAGCAGATGCTCCAGCCAGATCAGGCACTAGCAGTCCAGCTCACCCAGGAGAATTTTGTGAGCCTGTGATAATTTTGTGAGCTGTATAATAAATGTCACGTACTTCCAGTCTGAAATAAGGATGAAAAAGCAGAGGCAGAGGGTGGAATGTGTACACAGAAGGCTAAGCAATTGGCTTATTTTGGCTATTAACAAGCAGTTTTCCTACTATAAAAGAAATATCAATAATATATTTTACTGTTTTAATTCCAGGGTGATGATCCCAAGGAGACAATTTGTGTGTATCTCAGCAGTTCGGTGTTGACTTTGATCTGATGTGATTCTGTGAGCATTAAACTGCATTATTACAATAGAGAAATATTTTACACTTGAGGAGAAAAGGAAGTGATTTTTTCACACAGTGACTGCTACATTTCTGAAAGCTGTGTAATCATTTTTTAAAATACAAAATAGTATTTATTTGGGAAATTCTGAAACTCCTGACTATTGGTTTAATTGTAGCAAAGCACAATCTCAGGATGGTGGCAATATGTGACATTCATCATGGTTTGCTTCTTCCAAGTACCGTTAAAATATTTTGACATAAGATCTCTGGTTTTATTAGTAACACAAAATACAGGCAATAGTCTTTGTACGGTAGCTGCATGAGTTGGCAGCAAACATTTTCAATTATGAGCTTGATCCTGTAAACATTGGCATTTATCTACATGGGAAAGGTGATGAGAAGAGCTGCAGACCAGTAATTAACTCCGAGCCACGTCATTCTTAGTTTCTCCAAGGGTGCACAGATGAAAAAATTCCTCAGGTTAGAGATTGTCAAGTGGTTTGTGGGCTTTCATTTTGTGGGCAGTAGGTAAGGCTGTGGATTTAATGGGATCACTCATGTGAATGCTGTTAATTTTGTGAACGAGTGTTTGAAGGACCAGAGCTGTATAATTGTTTTTAAAGCCCTCTTCTTGCTTGTGTTCCTCTCTGAGGTCCGGTTCAGCCCTAAATGAGGACAATAAACTAGATTCCATGCTGCAATCCCCAGAGTCCTGGTAGGGCATGACTTTGCACACATTCCTGCAATCCCAGCTCTGTATCTTGGCTGACATATGAGATGGACCATTCATTAGAAAAATTACAGGTACCAAACCTATCGTTTCTTCTATTTCTTTTTCACCTAGCATAGCTTGTATTGTTATGTGACTACAGATACTACATGATACACTAAGTATTATGTAGTATCTGTAGTCACATTATGTACACATAATACTACACTAAGTATTATTAGAAGAATGTTCCTCTTAGAATCGACCCCAAGCTTTTCTCCTATATCAGGACATATGAGAAAAGAACCTACAGTCACTTCACTTAAAACCCATGCAGTTCCTGTGCTTTAAGTTTCTTTATGGTCCAGGAATACCTGTGGAGCAACATCCTGCAACAAGAGAAAGTAAAATACCAGCCCAATGGAAAGAATCACGTTAACATTTATGGGAGCTGTGACAAGCAGTCATTGCCCTCGCTATGGCTGCTCCTATGTTATTGCTTGTGTGTTTTACTGCAGGAAAAAAAACCTCAACAAACAAAAAAACCCAAATCCAACAAAAAATTTCTAATAACCAGTTTCTGTTAAGAGTTTCAGTGGCTTTTTTGAGAGTCTATTGAATGATCAGTTCAAAGATAGAGTATCCTTATCCATCTTTTACAGTCAGATACTGTCAGGTATTTTGTTTACTAAAACTTCTTTTGCCACTGTAGCATTAAATCCCCAATCAGGTGATTTAAAGGGCATTCAATATTCCACTTATTGAGGATTATATCAGAAAAAAATAATCCTACTTAAATGAATTGAACCTTATAAAATAAGGTTCAAAAAAACTTTTAAACTGTACTTCATAAGAGCATTTCTATATTGTTGTAATATTTGAAATCTTACCTTGCAGCAGTTTTATAATCACATAAAAAGTCCTGATAGTATTAGAATCAATCATTATGGGTCCAGGTCTGTCAGTTGAGACACGTTCAGCATCTTGATCCATTTTCAAAATAACAATATCCAATACTACTCCTACCCAAGCAAGAGCGTCCATAAATCCTGGCTGCGTGTATCAGCAATAAAGTCAAGTTTTGAAAAGAAGGTTTTAAAAAAATAGATAGTGCTTTGGGGCATGGAATGACACCACTAATACACAAGTGGACCTTTGTGTACCAGTAGGGCTTTTAACAGAAACAAAGACATCAGAACTGAGTCGATGGGTACATCTGCGTTACCAGCTGGTAACTGAAAGAGGTGAGCACAGGGGTTTGATTTACTTTGAGTGATCTGTTATGGTTCCACCACCACACGTCCACATTTTGGCTTCACCAGCAGTGAAACTTGTGCCAGTTTCTGGCCACAGGCATCTGCTGCTCGAGTGCAGAGAGCTGGCTGCTGCCAGACCCTGCATCCGTGTCACAAGTGTTGTGGGTGATTGCCTACTGCGAGACCCTAGTTATGGATCGAAGACAAACTGGTTCCCCAAAGAGCTCGTCCTACGCCATAAACCACTCACGTAGACTGTCCCTGAGTGTTTGTTGCTGGAAGCTGTGCAAAGTGATGTCGTTGCCCTTTGGGTGATGCAAACAGCCTAGCTTGAGGAGAACCACGTTATATTTCATCCAGAGAGACAAAGACACACCTGTGTTCAGGCAAGGACTGTAACTTATTCCAGTCCAGCACAGTCCAATGCGATGGTCTGGGCTGGGGAGCAGCTACGTGGTTTGACTTGGGAAAATTCATACGTATTTTAGAGATTGAGAGGCTCTTGCGTTGTATCCAGAACAGTTGCAAGTGCTTTCTGTGTATGTAGAGGTGATGCAAAGGGTCTCGTACCTTGCTCAGATTAAATTCAATGAACTGGGAGTCCTGGTGGATAGTAAATATCTGTGAGCCCACCCAAGAAGGCCAATGGGATCCTGGGCTGCGTAGGGAAGAGTGTGGCCAGGAGGTGGAGGGAGGTCATTCTCCCCCTCTGCTCTGCACTGGGGAGGCCACAACTGGAATACTGTGTCCAGTTCTGGGCTCCCCAGTTCCAGAGAGACAGGGAACTACTGGAGAGAGTCCAGCGTAGGGCAACAAAGGTGATGGAGGGACTGGAGCATCTCCCTGATGAGGAAAGGCTGAGAGAGCTGGGACTCTTTAGCCTGGAGAAGAGAAGGCTGAGGGGAGACCTTATCAATGCTTCCAAGTGTCTAAAGGGTGGGTTGAGGGAGGATGGAGCCGGACTCTTTTCAGTGGTTCCCAGTGACAGGACGAGGGGCAACGGGCACAAGCTGGACCATGGGAAGTTCCACTCCAATGTGAGGAAGAACTTCTTTGGGGTGAGGGTGGCAGAGCCCTGGAAGAGGCTGCCCAGGGAGGGTGTGGAGTCCCCTTCTCTGGAGATCTTCAAGCCCCACCTGGGTGCTCCTGAGTGATGTGCTCTGGGCAACCCTGCTTTGGCAGAGGAGTTGGACTAGATGATCTCTAGAAGGTCCCTTCCAACTCTGACAATTCCATGATTCTATGATACTCAGCACGAGTGAGGTGGCAAAACCTGGTTGTGTGTAAGAAGAAGGCGTGGAGAGGAGAAAATGAAATTTATCTGCAGTGGAGGAGCAACTTTTTTTCAAAAATATTTATTAGTTAGCACCGTATTGCATTAATAAATGTATACAGTGTGCCATGACACACCATAAAGAACTGAAATTACTGCATTTCTGGGCTGTTTCTGCGCAGCTATGTTATTTGTAACACACAGGTATTAGTAACTGGAAACATTATTGAAATACATTTAGAGAGAGGTTTAGCTGAAAAGAAGAAACCTATCCTGGTTCCTTGATGAAAAGGCTACATCACACTCCTTCCTGAAGGATGATGTAGCCCTCACAAATGAGAGCGAACGGAAGGCTGTGTGACACGGACAGACACTTTGACATTATAGCGTTGTTTCAGCAGGGTTTAAACTTGCCGTTGACCTGGAGACCCGACCCTCTGTGCTCTCACAGCTCACAGTGATTTGTGTGGAGCACAGGACCGACGAGAAGTGCATGGAGGAACTGTTAACCTTTCCTACCCTTTCCTGCAAATACTCTTTAACTCCTCATAGAATAAAAATACGCTCTATTAGGCTTTAGATTAAGAACCTATTTTTAATGTAGCTTTCTCAGGCCTCGCTCCAGACATGAAGTTATTACGAGATGTTAGTTGCATCCACTTCACTCCACAGGAGTGCAGACCTTGTCCTCGGCTTTATTATAGCTGCTGCTGCTGTGTGCTTGCTGGCTGGCTGGCATTAATTTGTGCACAGGCTGGGCCAGGTAATAGCGGCGTTTCTGTGTGACAGGGTAGAGTTAGATTGATCAAGACTTGCTGAAGTACACTCGCCGGGGGGAAGGATGTTTTCTCCAGTAGCCGAACAAATTATTTCTCATTTATTTTACATCTGTGATTTCTCATTGATTCTGCGCCTGTGATTTGCCATTGATTTTACAGTGGATAAATGGATTTTTGTTTCTGTCTGGGAATGCTTGTGACAATTTTGCAAGACTGAGCCAAGTGCAGTTTTGATTAAGGATTCGTGACCAAAGGTTATGAAGGGCCTTTCAGTTCCCTCTGCTTCACATGAGGAATAATCATTTTTAGGGTGGGTGGGCCTCCAGTGCTGTCACATGCTGTGGAGTGAATATTCATAGAATCGTATCACAGAATCATAGAATGGTTAGAGTTGGAAGGGACCTTAAAGATCATCAAGTTCCAATCCCCCTGCCCTGGGCAGGGACACCTCCCACCAGACCAGGTTGCTCCAAGCCCCATCCAGCCTGGCCTTGAACCCCTCCAGGGATGGGGCAGCCACAGCTTCTCTGGGCAACCTGTTCCAGTGTCTCACCACCCTCATAGGAAAGAAATTCTTCCTGATATCTAATCTAAATCTCCCCTCTTCCAATTTAAAACCCTTACCCCTTGTCCTGTCACTACACTTCCTGACAAGGAGTCCCTCCCCAGCTCTCCTGTAGGTTCCCTTCAGGTACTGGAAGGAAATTCCCTTCAGAAATTGAAAGGAAATATTCTGTTGTTATGTATTGTTTGATTTCATCCAGTGCAGGTATCTGGATCAGTTGTTTGGTCCAAGTGAAGTGATCGCTTAGACCGTGACCCTGGGCAGACTCTGTGGTAGAGCTACAGCCTGACATGGCAATCTAGGTTTAACAAAAGCTATGACCTGGAGATCTTCCTCTGTCCTGCCACTTGCTCTTCTGTGACCAGTCTGTGGGGTGAGATCCTGAACATCCGTGCAGTAGCTCCTCTAGGGACTTTCAGGTCCGGAAAGTGCACAACCACTTGTGCACGGGCATCTGTGTGAGATCTAGCCCGAGGAACACTGTGTGGGGTACTTTATTCTGAAACAGCTTTATTTCAACAGCTGGTAACCACTTGTCGCAGGGTCCCAAACAGTAGCCTTCTTACACGTGGCCTTGTTAGTTAAATTTATCTTAGCTTGAAATATTCAGAGCCAGGTAATCCTTTATCTTGGGGTACTTCAGCAGCTGATCTCTTTCACGTCTGAGTTTGCTAGCCCAGAACGGCCATAAAGGGCCTGGCTCTCTTGATGATGAATTCTGTCATTTTAGGCAGAAACATCATCCTTCTCTGAATTTCTGGACAGTCAATTTCAAAGGCTGCTGAGCTGCCAGGGTACTCTGGAGAGATCATTTGGGGCTTTCAGCTACAGAGCACAACGAGTGGGCAGATTTATATTTATTAAGCTTTGTTGCAAATTTTCGTGATTTTCATATTAAGTATTTCTTAATTGGCTCTAAATTATCATAACGGTCAAGTAGAGCATGAAATGGTCTGCGGCATGCCACTAAACAAAGGAACTATTTCTGTTATTTAGCAGTCTCCTTTCATAAAGTCGCATTTGAGAATACCTTCCTATTCTGGGAACCAGCAGGGGAATGGCCCTGGGTTACTGGGATACCGTGCACTGGTCCAGCTGGGGCACCAGCTTGGCAGCTCTCGGAACCAAGTGAATTCCAGCATTATGACAAGATCTTAACCCAACGGGAGTGCATCAGCTCGGGTTTGCCATAGACCAAGGAGGATCCGGGAAACTACAGGCCTGTCAGCCTGACCTCAGAACTGGGAAAGATCATGGAGGGGATCATCTTGAGTGAGTTCTCACAGCAAGTGCAGGGCAGGCAAGGGATCAGGGCCAGCCAGCATGGGTTTATGAAAGGGAGGTCCTGCTTAACCAACTTCATCTCTTTCTATGACCATGTGACCAGCCTTCTTGATGTGTCTACCTGGACTTTGGTAAGGCCTTCGACACTGTCCCCCCCGGTGTTCTCCTGGAGAAGCTGGCGAATCATGGCATAGACAAATGTACTCCTCACTGGGTAAAAAACTGGCTGGATGGCCGTGCCCAGAGAGTTGTGATTAATGGAGCGAAATCTGGTTGGCGGCTGGTCACCAGTGGTGTCCCTCAGGGCTCAGTTTTGGGACCAGTCTTGTTTATTATCTTTATTGATGATCTAGATAAGGGGATTGAGTGCACCCTCAGTAAGTTTGCAGATGACACCAAACTAAGTGGGAGTGTTGATCTGCTTGAGGGTCGGAAGGCTCTACAGAGGGACCTGGACAAGTTGGATCCATGGTCCAAGGCCAGCGGGATGAAGCTTCATAAGGCCAAGTGCCAGGTTCTGCCCTTGGGTCCCACCAACCCCCTGCAGTGCTACAGGCTGGGGCAGAGTGGCTGGAGCTGCCGGGCAGAAAAGGACCTGGGGCTGTTGGTGGACAGACAGCTGAACATGAGCCAGCAGTGTGCCCAGGTGGCCAAGAAGGCCACCAGCATCCTGGCCTGTGTCAGGAGCAGCGTGGCCAGCAGGAGCAGGGCAGTGATGGTGCCTCTGGACTGGGCACTGGTGAGGCCTCACCTCGAGGGCTGTGTTCAGTTCTGGGCCCCTCACCACAAGAAGGACATTGAGGGGCTGGAGCGTGTCCAGAGGAGAGCCACCAAGCTGGTGAGGGGTCTGGAGAACAAGTCACACGAGGAGAGGCTGAGGGAACTGGGCATGTTTAGTTTGGAGAAGAGGAGGCTGAGGGGAGACCTCATTGCCCTCTCCAACTCCCTGAAAGGAGGGTGGAGAGAGGTGGGGGTTGGCCTCTTCTCCCAAGGGCATAATGACAGGAGCAGAGGAAATGGTCTGAAGTTGGGGCAGGAGAGGTTTAGATTAGATATCAAGAAGAATTACTTTCCTGAGAGGGTGGTCAGGCCCTGGAACGGCCTGCCCAGGGAGGTGGTGGAGTCACCATCCCTGGAGGGATTTAAGAAAGGTGTAGAGGTGGCACTTCAGGGCATGCTCTAGTGCCCGGGATTGTTGGGTTGTGTCTGTTTGTGGGTGGGAGTGGTGTGTGTGTTGTTTTTTGGGGTTTTTTGGGGTTTTGGTTTTTTTTGTTTGTTTTGGTTTTTTTTTGGTTGGACTCAATGATCTCAGAGGTCCCTTCCACCCATGAAGATTCTGTGATTCTGTGAGTTCTGCGCAGTAACTGAACTTACTACTGTGATGTGTGGTAATTTACTGAGCTCACACCCCTCTGCGGGGGGTTAAATCTGCCCGTCGGTGGCAGGTGTTGGCCAATACTGGTTTAAATGTGAACACAGTCTGGCTGTGCTGCCTTATTGCAAGTACTGGAGCTGCTGGGATACTCTTTTAGCCCTTGAGGTTACATGTGAGGAGTGGCATCCTTGCACTGCCATCGAATGAACAGTTAAATCTGTCTTCTACTGAATCCTGTTGTAGCTTCAGCATCGCCCCGTCGGTGTTTGTTGCTGCACCGAGTACTGCCATGTCTTGTCCTTTTTTTTTCGTCCCGCTTTTCTCCCGTGTGGGAGAAAACTCAGATAATCGCGTGATGGAAGTATTTAATGATCCCACCACGAATTAATTCATGGTATCATGGCAAGAGGCCATGAGAACGAATCACGCTAATGGCTGTGACAGGATACTCTAGCCTAAGATAAGATTTTGAATTCCTCACTATTCACTTCAGTCTCTGGCAAGAGGAGATGGTTCACGGCAAGTCTGTAACTCAGCAGCTCGCTGGGCTTGGCAGCTCCTGGCTCAGCTGAGCCTCTTTTGGCTCAGGGAGGTGATTCCCTAAAAACACCTCTTTCTATTCCCTAGTGTACCTGGTGCTATGGTACAAAACCACTCTTAAATTCCTGTAAAACTGAAGCTGAAATTTCTGTAGGCTTTACATGCACATCTTATGTACTAGCCTCATGTGTGTTCTTTCTGTCAATATTATTAATATTCTTTTCTTTGAGTATCTAGTTACAATTATTTAAAATATGAATTATGTTTTATGCTACCGGAGTAAATTGTGGGGAAAGTTACATAATGTCACCTAAAAAAACAGGGATACAACCCAAAATAATTTTAAAGGGTATGTCTGTTTGATTTCTAGAAGGGTATTTTCGTTAGTCGTTTGGATGCTTGCTTCTTAGATTTACCTTTCTAAGGTGGGTCTGAGATTCAGTTCAAGCGCTGCAAGTGAGAAGACAGGGGAATGGAACTGCTCCCAAGGGATGACTAATCCATGGTTTTTCTTTTCAGAGACTGTTCCATGTGTCAAAATGTAATTTCATCAAGTTTCAATGATAGCTTTTGCCCAGAGGTTTCATTGTCTCTTAAAATGTGACTTGTTTGCGTTCATTTCGCTCCCATTCTTTTCAATGCAATTGTCCCAGCAGAGCTTACCCACCGTTGGAGCTGGTATAATTGTGCTCCTCCACATGCGCCAAGCTCTGTGTGAAGCTGCTAGCGTAGGCTCTGCTCCTGCTGTTTCCAAAAAAGGTTCTCTCAAACTCTCTCAACGCTGAACTTATTTATGTTTTCAGATGTGAGCTTGATATTGTCTGAGTAGAATGTGTGCAGCGTAACATAGAAGTGTCTCTGCGCAGGATGTAGGAGGAGGCACGGAAAGCCCCTCAACCATGTGTGTGCTTTTATTACAGAAACCCAAGATGAATTTGTATAGTTGAGTCATCTGTTACGGCTGATTTAATTTGTACTTTGTTTTCATGTTTTAAGTGCCTAATGATTTTTTGTCGAGGAGGCAATGATTTCAGTGTTATAACGCATACTTAGAATTCTGCACTTGTTACCTGTTCTGTACTAGAATATTTTTGCAGTTTCTGTTGGGAAATAAAGACTTATTAGGCATAATTGTGATTTTTTTTTCTTTTTTGAATTCCTGGGACTTAACAATCAAAAATAAACCTTTGGAGGCACAGCAGCACAGAAAATGCATTAGTCTGATTCCTCTACAGCAGTGTTAGCGCTGTCAGTAGAAATACAGACAGTTCCTTAAAATTGTACAAGAAGAAAAGCAAGCTGTGCTTAAAAACGGGTACAGGGGGCTGGGGCATCGGTGCATGTATAAATATATATTGCTTCAGGTAATTTCAGTCTTTTCTGTTCCTGTATGGCAACACAGTTAACCATCTTCTTTTGTTACTTCTAATGACTTGACATAATTTTTTTAATTATTTATTGAAGAAGAATCAAATGAGGAAAGGAAGAAAACAAGAACCAAAAATTGTTACTGTTGCCCTCTAAAAATAGCTATAGAATTTGAAAGCTATCTCTAAAAATAACGGAACACTTTGAAAACAAGATGTTAAAACCACTGATGCATAAGTTTTTCATACAAAATACTGACCGTGAGTACATCTAGTAGATGTGTATCTAGTAGCCCTCTAGACATGTTTTAGTGGCTTGTGTGGGTTTTTTTCTTAATGTAGGTTTTGATCACATACATGGATACTTGTACTGAACCAATTTCAAACAGATGAATTTCAGAGGAAGCGTTTTCCCTCAAAGCATTTGCCTTTTTGTTTCTGGCCAGAAGAAGGCCGTATAGCTTCTGTGCTGCTTGCTGTGACTTCTCCAAATAGGAGCTGACTGTCTCATCAAATCAGGGCAAATATGTACGTGCAGCTCTTTTGTGATGCGGACTATTATCCTTTAGGGCCCTCTAGGGACTGAACTGCAATTGCCAAATTTTATAGCAGCCAGAACAGAGGATTAGAACTGGAAGGTTTTACGTGGCCTCACCAAGTGGCTTCTGCCCAAAGATGATCTGGGTCTTTGTGGCCTCTCCCCTTCCCATAGCATGTCAGCCTTTCCTATATGATCAAAACCAAAGGGTTTCTTTTGTTTGCTGTGCTAACAGCTGGAATTGTCTGTATGAGTGATGCAGAAGCAAGTGTGTCCTTATAATCTGGGCAATTTCTAAAGCAGAAGTGTGATTTCTGCTGTGGAAAGAAAGCATCTTTGAATGAGCTTAACCATCTCAAATATTTAACTTAACAGCTAGACACTGGAAGAGCAGCACTGCTTGGTGATGAGGACTGCTTGGTCCACGTACTGAACAAGTGAGTGCTGCCCCAGACAAAGCATTGCTTCTTCCTTATCCCCTGCTTAGGAAGGGAGCAGTCTGGAAAAAAGCTGGCTGGGCGAGAGGAGAGCAGGAGGGAAGCGGTGATGCACTGAGGTTACGCCTGTCAGGCAGTTGTAGCGCCTCTGGATCACACCAAGCACAAACCATCCTCCCGGAGCAGAGCATCTCCCGTGAAGATGACACTTCTGCTGTGGGAAACACATGGTCCCTGGTGCTAGAAGGCCTTAAGAAGTTTTCTCAGGAGCAACAAGATTGTCCAAGACCAGGTGAAATTTTCCTTCTGCCTCAAAATACGGTCAGGCTAAAGTGTCATGTGAAGATGTTGCAACATAAGGAGACTGGGTTAGTCCAGGAGAAGAGAACGGCCAAAGTCCGTGGCAGTGGGCTAGGGAAGCTGGGGTCATGGCCACATTGCAGCCAGAAGCTGGAAAAATGCACATAGGGGCTGGCGAAGACCATCAGCATTTTAAAAAGAGAGAGGGGATCGCCTCCTCCTCGAGGATCTGAATGTGCCTGGGTTTTGAGATACACGTGTAAGTCTTAGTTTGCCTCTTCCATCCCGAATCAAGCGTCTGTGTCATCCTCACTCTGCGGCCAGAGCCAATTAATAGTGAAGAGGAGTGTTAGGGTCTCATGGCCTGGCAGACTGATAGATGGAGCCATCTGGTTAATGGAGATACCATAATGAAAGCACTAGCTCTTAAGTATAGAAATGCAGATGAAAGTCTTTTACTGTGTCTGTGAAAAAAAAGAGAGGGCCCATCAAGGACTGAATTTAAGCTGCTGTCTGTTTTCTGCAGCACAGGGAAGCAAAGCTGAATTAGCCCAGAGGCTCACGTCCCGCCACTGTCATTGGAGGAAGAAATGCTGGATGTGCTGGAAAAAAGATATACGTGTTAGAACAACTTTCATCTTCTAAATTACTTTATTAGATATTTTGAGAGACTTTTAGAGCAAAAATAATCTGACTGAATTCTAAGCACAGTGCTGCTTGTGTGACTCCCAAACCCGCAGGAGCATTAGTTTGTTTTGTTTAGCTTTTGATCTTCTTTGTAAGGAAGAAAATAGCTCTTGTATTATGTGTGGAGTTTTAACAAAGTAAAACCATTCAGTAACTGTCCCTCAGCTTGAACTGCCTCTCTAAAACTGATGCTTCACCTTGGACAACATGCACCTGTAGAAGAGGAAGGAGTGGAGCTGGGTGGCCTGCTGCAGTGGGGACTGTCCTAAGGCTGGGTGACGATACAAAAGAGGACCAAAAGGACTCGTGAGTCCAGCTGGATTTTAAATGAATTGGTTTAACTTTTCCAAAATACAGAGTTGTTAGACTCTCAGGAAGGGTTTCAAAGATGGATCCAAAAGAGAGGCAGTGATGTTCTCTGAGGCATTGGAGTAGAAGAATAGGAGGCAAGATTTGAGGTACTGTGTGATACACCATGGAGAAGTGTTACGAAGGAAGGCTGAGGGATGTGTGAGCAGAGGCAGAGGCAGTGACCTAAGATGGGAGATTGCGCTGCTCTGAGGCTGAATTCGCTGTTCTCCATCAAATGCTGATGTAAAATAACTTCCTTTTAAAAGAAGTCAGACAAGCTGAAGTACTGGATGGACCAGCGTGGGAGGCAGAGCTAGCAGCTGTGACACAGGCTTATCAGTGGGGCATCTCCCCACTTACCTTATCCTTGTGCATCTCACCTTTCTGTAACGTGACAGAAGGAAATAGCCTTTTTCATATTTTTTTTTTTTTTTTCATTTTCATTCATTTGTTCACTTTCAGTCAATTCATCTCACCAACCAAAGTCTCTGATTCAAGGTAGGGTGACTCATATGCTAAGCTCTACGATCCATAAACACAGGATGCTACTTCATAGTCAGGGTGACTACTTCATATATAAATTTCTACATCGTAAACACCTACATTTATTAGACCAGTCCCATCATTCCCATCCCAGCCTTTCCTTGTCTACATTGAATGATCTTTAACAGTGCCTTAATCATAGAGCTCTGAACCCTGTTCGCCCTGTTCACTCTGCTGTAATATAGATAATGATTTCTAGGATGAAATCTCTTTTTCTGAATATATTTAACATCTTTCAGAAGAGTCTAAAATAGAAACTCTAAGAACATGAACTTAGAGCACTTTTCAAGTTCATCTTACTTGCAGTCCATTAAAGTGAAGTGACAACTGAGGTGTGACGTGGAGTAATTATCCTGATTGTGTTGTATGTGCTCTGCAGGGGCTGAATGATTTGCTGAGGAGATTAATTTCAAAAAGTCAGACAGCAAGAGATCAGCTGAGATGGAAGATCACTGCAAAGTGACCTCAGAGCAGGGGAAAAGAAAAAGAGGAGGGGGAGATGTGGCCCCACATGTATAGTCAGGCAGTGAACTCAAGTAGATCATTTTGACACCAAAGGTGTAGGTGCCCTTTATGCTCTATGCAGAGTAGTTCATCTGGCTTATTGTAGGATTATTAGGATTCCCTGGTTTGTAAGGAGGGGTTAGGGTGACTAGATGGGCCATAATGACTGTAGTTTGATACTGATGCTCCACCCTAAGTCTTGGTGAAGTGTAGGTACAAGCCCAGACTGTGCTACTGCCTACCTTCTCCATACGAAGTTACGGCTTCTCTGTGACCTTGATCATCACACCTGGGGCATGAGACATCATGACCAGGGCCGTGGTAGCTAATTATGAGGTTGTATAACATCACTTTAGAGACAGCACATAATGAGATCAGGTTGATAAGGAATATCTGAAAGAAGCTGTACGTTTCTGAATATCAAACATAGTGAACTTAATTTCTTTGATCTCTAAAGCAGTTTTCACAGGCACAAGAAGTTAATAAGGGTGTAGAAGTTCTTTTTCTCTGTGAAATACTGTGGAAATCAGTATTGGATTTTTGTACTCCAACTGTTGTGCAGCCCTGAATAGATACTTTAAAAGTAGTTTAATCCTATTGTACTTTGGCTTTAGCTTAGTTGGGGAATCCAACAGTTCAAGTAAAACTGCTTTCACTTAGGGATTGCCACTGCTGCACTTGGATAAATTCATTAGCAAGACAAAGTAACTGCGAGTCTGAGGGGTTTTGGGAGCTGTGGGCTCCATCTTCCTGAGAGAACCAGAAACTGGAGGTAAGTAATAGCCAGTTCTCAGCGTAATACAACATTAATGAAGAGGACACCATGAAGCTTGACTAGGCAGCGTATTCCTTCAATGTGGATGTCCACGCTCAGAGAAAGAGGTAAGCAGTAAGGAAGGCATGAGTCTGTGCTAACGGGGACCTCCACGCGCCGTCTCCACACAGCTTCATCTGTCGTGTCAGAAAGTGGCAAACTAGTTTCACTAAAGTGTTGGCGTGGCTAAGAAAAAATGTTTTGGCACGTTGTACCCCCAAAAAAAATGTCTGTAATCATCATGGTCATTGCTGTTACTGACTCACAGGCTTCATGGTGAGGCACAGGCAGTCCTTAAGCTGAAGGCCCTCAGCTCAAGGGCTCTGAGCACCTCTCTGGGAATCCCTGCTCCCTTGTGTTTTGGGCTGCTAAGGCTCAACCTGTACTGAAGAGGAGACTGCCCTATGCCTGGGCTGATGTAGCCTTCTTCTGTGGACTACTGGAAACAGGCCCTTTACAGAATCATAGAATCATTCATGTTGGAAAAGACCCTTGGGATCATTGATTCCAACCATCAACCCTACTCTAGTTCTCCCCTAAACTGTATCCCATCCACCATGGTGCTGTTATGCCCCCACTGACGACAGAGCGCCAACTTGAACAAGAGGTTTAGGTTTTTGACAGCTAAAGTAAACAAAAAGTTCACCTTGCTCACTGATCGAGGTTGTATCCTTGCATGGCACCATTAACTGCACCAGTGCTCCAGCCTCCACAGCGCAGGCACCATCCACAGGTCTTTTGTGGTAGTGAGAAGGGATGCCCAACTGACTTGTGGCCATCAGGAATCTTTTCTCTCTTTCCTTTCCACACACCTGGAAATGAGGCAAGACTTTGCAGTTCAGAGGGAAGAATGCCTTTTTGGGGATCTTTTCTTTCTAACCTCCACATAGCGAGAGTATTGAGCAGTCCCCTGATTTCTCTGTGGCCAAACACTTAGTCCTTATCAAAATGGGGACAGGAATGCTTGGTCCTCTCCCAGTAGCATTATGGGGGTAAATCCACCAAGTCTTGAGACCTGCTTATGTTCTGTAGTATGGAGACCATGCATGAGCTGCAGACAGACAGCTTTTCCTCTCTCTAAAAACTGCAGTTTGACTCTTGCTGCTGTTTCACAACTTGGTCTGTGCTTGGTTGGCCATGACATAAAGCACAACTAATGTCATGTATAGTTGTTCACATGTATAGTACCATAATTAGAAAACTTAAATTACAAAGAGAGAAAACAAATCAAAAAACAAGAAGAAAATGTAACATTTTTAATCAGACTTCCTCCTGCACTTTTTTACTACTTAATTTAAGCCAGAGCTGTTTCCTTCCTTCTGTAGTAATCACCCTCCTCCGAGAAGTGAAAATACACTTGCAAAACTAATAAATGACAATCTATTTGCAAAGATATTTATTTATGCACCTAGCACTTCAGGGTGCTTGGAGGGTAATCGCAAACTGTGAGCTCTGCACTGTGTAAATTTAGAAGCGATTTTTCTAAATGTCAAGTATTTATTACATGAAAAAAACATTTGGAGTGTGGAGCAGGTCCCCAGTGATCCACAGTGCATTGGGGAAGGGCTTCTTGGATGAACAGTAATAATATTTGAGAGATGAAAAGCAAATCCTCTATTTGAAATTGCTTTGTGTACACGGAAAGGAGACTGAACAAAGGTAGAAGGCCAGCCCAGTATTTTGCTGTGTCTCATGCATAAAATAGTGGTTTTCCAAACCTTTTATAACCCAGCCGATACCAATCTGTCTCTTTTGGGTCCGGCAGCACTTCTGCCGCCTCTGCTCAGATTGCTGCTGCCTCCTGCTCGCCCCTTAACAGCTCCAGCAGGCTCCTTCAGACCGCAGGCGAATGAACCCTGGTGGAGTTATTCGTGTTGGCTTTTACCCACAGAATGCCTTGCCTTAATGTCAACGCATCTCAAAGTGCAATGGAGTAAAGTGCAACTCTCCAGCTGGAGGCTGATGATATGGAGTATAAGGAACTCTGGTCTGCTGTGAGAAGCCTTTGATGCCTGTTGTTTTGCTTGGAAATAGCAGCCAGCCTGGAAGCTGGAGCAATGATGGCTGGATGGATCCATGGGCCAAGGCCAATGGGATGAGGTTCAGCAGGGCCTAGTGCCGAGTCCTGCCCTTGGGTCCCACCAACCCCCTGCAGCGCTACAGGCTGGGGCAGAGTGGCTGGAGCTGCCCAGCAGAAAAGGACCTGGGGGTGTTGGTGGACTGTGGGCTGAACATGAGCCAGCAGTGTGCCCAGGTGGCCAAGAAGGCCACCAGCATCCTGGCCTGTGTCAGGAGCAGCGTGGCCAGCAGGAGCAGGGCAGTGATGGTGCCTCTGGACTGGGCACTGGTGAGGCCTCACCTCAAGGGCTGTGTTCAGTTCTGGGCCCCTCACCACAAGAAGGACATTGAGGGGCTGGAGCGTGTCCAGAGAAGGGCAACAGAGCTGGTGAGGGGTCTGGAGAACAAGTCTTGTGAGGGGAGGCTGAGGGAGCTGGGGGTGTTCAGCCTGGGGAAGAGGAGGCTGAGGGGAGACCTTCTCGCTCTCTCCAACTCCCTGAAAGGAGGGTGTAGCCAGGGGGGGTCAGTCTCTTCTCCCAAGCCACAGGCGATGGGACAAGAGGAAATGGCCTCAAGTTGTGCCACAGGAGGTTCAGGTTGAATAGTAGGAAAAATTTTTACACTGAAAGGGTTATTGGGCTGCCCAGGGAAGTGGTTGAGGCACCATCCCTGGAGGTGTTCAAAAGACGGGTTGACATAGTCCTTAGAGACATGGTTTAGTGATGTGGGTGTGTTTGGGGTTTTCTGTTTGTTTTTGGGGGGTTTTTGTCAGAGTTACGTTGATGGTTGGACTAGATGATCTTAAGGGTCTCTTCCAACCTAGACAATTCTATGATTGTCACGGAGACCAGCTTCAGGGCAGGTAGGACTGCGCTGGGGAAGGGATCTGTAGCAAAAAAGGCTGACGAGAAGCTCTTTTGGGAGCTTTGGGGGGCTTTTTGAAGCCGGGACAAGGCCTCTGCTTGTCCTGGGGCTGTCAGCTGGTGGGCCGTGCAGCTGAGGGGGCCTGGGTGGAGCCACCACCACCCCTGGTTTATCCCGACTCCAGGTGATCAGAGGCCTCAGGGAGGGCAGGGACTAGTCCCTGGCCAGAGAGCACAGAGGGAGCACTCAGTGCTGGGGTGTGTGTGTCCCGGTGGTGCAGCAGCTGCAGCCTGTACGGCCGGGCCTTGCGCCTCTATTAGCGTACAAGGTAAGGTCAGTCACTCCCGGGGGCTCAGCTGTGGTTTTTACCCGGTCGAAGGCTGTTTTTAGGAAATCTGTGGGCACCCAGACGGAGGACCCACGCAAACATGCAGGCGTGCAGGCCTCTGGCTGCAGAGAGTGCCGGAGCCTGGCACTTCCAATGGAGGGCAGCAGGGACAAGGCCTGTATCAGATGTGAACAGGTGAATGATCTGCTCAAGCTGGTGGCCCAGTTGAAGGATGAAGTGGAGAGGCTGAGGAGCATCAGGGAGTGTGAGAGAGAAATTGACTGGTGGGCCTGCTCCCTGAGAGTAAGGGAACAGGTTGAGGCCTCGCATAAATCAGAGGACCCCCTCCCCTCCTGTCCCCAAGCAATAGGAGGAGATCTCAGAGAAGAGGGGGAATGGAAACAGGTCCCTGCTCGGGGAAGCAGGCAAGTCCCCTCCCAGCCTCTCCCAGCTTCCCAGTTACCCCTGCTGAACAGGTATGAAGTCCTGCAGGAGGAACTGGCTGATGGAGAGGAGGATGGCACACCCAGACTAGAGAAGTCAGAAAGTACATGTCACTGTAGACCCAACTTCACTACTAGCTCCAAAAGGAAAAGGAGAAGGGTCATAGTTGTGGGTGACTCTCTGCCGAGGGGGGCAGAAGGACCAATATGCCGCCCTGATCCGCTTCACAGGGAAGTTTCCTGCCTCCCTGGGGCACAGGTCAGGGATCTGATGGTCAAACTCCCAGGCCTAGTAAACCCCTCTGATTATTACCCCCTGTTAATATTTCAGGTGGGTAGTGATGAAATGGGTAGGAGGAGGCCAAAATCAATTAAAAGAGATTTTAGAGCCTTGAGGCAGCTGCTCAAGGGATCAGGAACACAAGTTGTCTTCTCTTCTATCCCTCCAGTGGCAACCATGAATAAGGAAATAGATAGGGTGAGGCAACAGGTCAACTCATGGTTCCAGGACTGGTGCTATCAGCAGGGCTTTGGGTTTTTCAATCATAGGCTGCTATATGAGACACTTGGCCTGCCAGTGGCAGGTGGGACACACCTGTCCCAGAGGGGGAAAAGAATTTTGGGGCAGGAGTTAGCAGAGCTCATTGACAGGTCTTTAAACTAGATATGAGGGGGGAAGGGGAGATAATTGGGTCTGTCAGGGTTAAACCTAAGGGAAGCATGCCAGGGCTTGAAGGATGCTGCATTAGTGAGGACACTCTGCCATTTCATCTGAGAAAAGGGATAGACTTTTAGAAATTTCTGCTAGTGAACAATGGGAAAACCCTTTCCTAGAAGGGGAAAAGGGTACTTGGCCAGGAGTTAACAAAGCTCATGGACAGAGCTTTAAACCAGAAGTTAAGGGGGAAGGGGATGAAACCAGGCCCACTGGTAATGAGCCTGAGGGTAAAGGGCCAAGGATGGGGGTGAAATCAATAGCCCAGGTCAAGTGCATCTACGCTAATGCACGTAGCATGGGCAACAAGCAGGGTGAGCTAGAAGCCATTGTGCGGCAGGACAGCTACGACAGAGTTGCCATCACGGAAACATGGTGGGATGATGGTCACGACTGGAGTGCTGCGATGGATGGCTATAAGCTCTCAGAAGGAACAGGCAAGGAAGGAGAGGGGTGTGTGTGGCTCTGTACATTAGGGAGTGTTTGACTGTATAGAGATAGACTCCAGCGATGATGAAGTTGAGTGTTTATGGGTAAGGGTGGAAGGGAAGGCTAAAAAGGGTGATTTTGTGCTGGGAGTCTGCTATAGACCATCCAACCAGGATGAGCAGGTCGATGAAGTATTCTATAAGCAGCTGGCTGCAGTCTCACAAACGTCAGCCCTTGTTCTCATTGGGGACTTCAACTTATTGGACATCTGCTGGAAATATAACACAGCAGAGAGCAGGCAGGCTAGGAGGTTCCTTGAGTGTATGGAAGATAACTTTCTGACACAACTGGCAGGTGAGCCTACCAGGGGAGGTACCTCGCTAGACCTACTTTTCACAAACAGAGGGGCTAGTGGGAGATGTGGAGGTCGGAGGCCATCTTGGGCTTAGCGATCATGAAATGGTTAAGTTTTCTATTCTTAGTGAGGTAAGGAAGGGGGTTAGCGAAACCTCCACCTTGGACTTCCGGAGGGCAGACTTTAGCCTGTTCAGAACCCTGGTTGGGAGAGTCCCTTGGGAGATAATCCTGCAGGGCAAAGGAGTCCAGGAAGGCTGGACGCTCTTCAAGAGGGAAATCCTGAACGCCCAGGAGCAGGCTGTCCCCATGAGGCGCAAAATCAAAGGGCGGGGAAAATGGCCGGCCTGGTTGAACAAAGAGCTCTTGATGGGACTTAAGGTAAAAAGGAAGGTTTACTATCTTTGGAAGAGGGGACAGGCAACTCAGGAGGAGTACAGAGATCTTGTTAGGTTATACAGAGAAAAAATTAGGAAGGCAAAAGTCCAGCTGGAACTCGATCTGGCCATTAATATAAGGGACAACAAAAAAAGTTTCTATAAATACGATACTAGTAACTCCACATTCAGACCCTGCTGTTGATTTTAGTTATCTGTAGTCTAGGGTGCTATACAAGACAAGCCCCTGGCACCTGGTGGGCTATTTGATCTGCTTTTGGGGACCTTCTCAGATTTACCAGTATCATATGCTGCCTGGACCACTTTCCTTACCACGATGCCATTAGTGAGGCTCTCCCATGTCTTCCTTTCGGAATGCAGCTTTGTGCTGGCTTTTCAGTTGGTGCTGACCTTGCTCACATCCCTTTGAAGGTGGACAATATACTTTGAACGCCACGCTTGTGAGCGGAGGCACAAGTCCTCATCCTCAGAGCAAAAACTCATCTGTGGGGGGCTCCTGGGATGGGACAGCAGGGTGCCATGAGCAGAGCCTGCAGCTGGGAAGGGACTGTAGCTTACCCAGCTGTCCTGTGCCTGCTACTGGGCAGCACTGAGCATACAGCTGAATCACAGAATCATAGAATGGTCCCAGAAGGGACCTTCAAAGCTTATCTAGTCCGACCCTCCCACAATCAGCAGGGACACCCCCAACTAGACCAGCTTGCCCAGGGCCTCATCAAGCCTCACCTTGAATATCTCCAGGGAAGGGGCCTCAGCCACCTCCCTGGGCAACCTGTTCCAGTGCTCCACCACCCTCACATTAAAGAACATTTTCCTAATATCCAATCTAAATCTGCTCTTTTCCAGCTTAAAGCCATTGCCCCTCATCCTGTCACTGCAGGCCTTTGTAAACAGACTCTCTCCAGCCTTCCTGTAGGTCCCCTTCAGATATTGGAAGGCTGCTATAAGGTCTTCCCAGAGCCTCCTCTTCTCCAGGCTGAACAACCCTAGCTCCCTCAGCCTGTCCTCATAGCAGAGGTGCTCCAACCCCCTGATCATTTTAGTGGCCCTCCTCTGGACCCACTCCATCAGGTCCATGTCCTTCCTATATCGAGGGCTCCAGACCTGCAGACAGTGCTCCAGGTGAGGTCTCACCAGAGCAAAGTGGCAGAATCACCTCTCTGGATCTGCTGGCAGTGCAGTTGATTCAATAGCAACGCAGCTGAGTCTGGGGATGATCTGAAGAAACATGCCCTGGCCATCCTTACTTGTTCTCATTCCCTGATAGCCAAACAAAATCCCACCACCAGTTCTAAAACGGAGTCCCACAGCGGGAGATGTAGTGCTCAAGGAGGCTCAGGGAGTCTGAAGCTGGCTACCCAAGCAGTGGTGGAGCTTCAAATCCCGTATAGGGAATCATAAGGCAGTACCAACCAGAGAAGGCATGAATGAGGGTTTTGGTCTTCACTTGCATGATGCCAGAGCTCCCATGTGCCCCTGATGAGCTGAGTGCCAGGCTGCCAAGTGAGGAGGGGGGCTCAGTGCACTCTGCCCCTCTGCTGCCACAGCCACCCATCCGAAGCCTTGCCGGAGCTCTTGTCCCAGCAACAGGGAACAGGGCAGGACCTTCTTTAGTGTTCTTTTAGGGCCCCCACAAACTTTAGTGTTGGGCCCTTCTGCAAGAAGGGGGTGTGCCTGCCATTTACACAGCATTCAGGCTGCTGTGGTGTAGAGAAGGGAATCCGGGGGCTGAAGGAAGTGCCAAGAGCCCCAGAAATTTAGCGAGAAGCAAAAGTGACAGCACACAACTTCAACAATATGAGTATACTTGCTAATTTGAAAAATGCAAAAGCCAGGACTAAAAAAAAGAAAGAACCCTCTTCCCTTTAGGATCCTATTCCATGGGACTCTTTCAAGGGGATCCCTGAAAAGGCCAAAGTCTGCTGTCCTGAAGTCAGGGGTTGTGATCTTGCTTTTTGCCCCGCTCCCTCCTCTCAGGAACCCGAATTCCACCATCTCGTGATCACTGCAGCCAAGGCAGCCTTTGATTTCCACATCCCCAGTGAGCCTTTCTTCGTTTGTAAGTGTGAGGTCCAGTTAGAGCACCTCTCCTTGCTGGCTCCTCTGTCCTTTGGGTTGGGAAGTTGTCATCAATGCACTCCAGGAACCTCCAAGGCTGCTTATGCTCCACTGTGTTTTCCTTCCCTCCAGTAGATATCAGTGTGGTTAAAGTCTGCTGTGAGGACCAGGGCCAGGCAACATGAGGCTACTTCTAGCTGTCTGTAGGAGGCCTCAACTACTTGTTCTCCTTGATCAGGCAAGTTAGAGACAATGCCCTCTACATCAAGCACCTCCTTCCCCATGGAGATGCCAGATGCCCTGGGCTGGGGCTGTCCCAGCCATCCTTCCACACCATCCCCCTGGCTGGGAGAGGTGGGATGTGCCCTGGATGGTGAGGCTCTGCCCCTGCCTGCCCCTCTGGGGAGTGCCTCCAGTGCCCCTTCGTTTGCCCCTTCGACCTGTTTTAAACGTCTATCTAATAAAGCTGGGATTAAAAAATGACAGGCTTCCATCTGGAAGCTCTTTTTCATGTCTGAAATAGATGCCATGAAGTTCAAAGCAATTTCTCCAATTTCAATCAGGTACATAGGAGCTGCACTAGCTAGAGGAAAAGGTGGCTAGATACTTATGGGTTAAAGGAGAGAAATGCTAAGAACATAGTTTGCAAAGGACAGGGAGAGACAAGTAATTCATAGCCTGTGTGGAATGTGGCGAGGTTAGTGGTGAAGTGGTTACATGGATGGAAATTCAAAATTGAACCAGGAAGGAAAAATAACCTGGAAGGTCCATTTCAATCAAGCTAAACTTCAAAAGGAAGCTCTGGTCAAATGTGGGCACCAATTTAAAAAAAAAAAACCAACAAAAAAACCAGATAGAATCTAAAAGATTGAAAATGCTCATAAGCCATGAAGAGACTTTGCCATATTAAACTGAGTTTGCCATATTTTGGCATGGCAAACTGACTTTGCCGTATTAAACTTTGCCTGCTATCTTACTAGAAAGCCTCTTAGAAAGAAAAAGAAAAAGAAAAGGAAAAAAAAAAACAAAACCACAACCAAACACAAAACCCCAGCCCAACTAAAAGAGACAATGAAGGAAACTGCCAGAATTTACAGAAATCATGTCCAAGTGAGAAAACAAGGAAACTCTGGCAAATGAAAAGTAGATCAACAGTGAGATGGATCAAATACCAGTTTAAGATTCAAGTTGCTAATAAAAAAGACTTTCAAACACATCCCAACCATAACGTCTGCCAGAAATTCAGCACAGCTTCAAGTGAGACAGTCAAGAGGCAGAAGGAATTACTCAGCGAAGATAAGGCCCTAGGAAAAAAACAACTTGCCTGACTACAGCTCATTAAGTACAAGGTCAAGGAGCCCCCTCTGACAGATGAAGAACCATCTCAAGCTGAAGAGGTTTTGAAACAAATCAATACATGGAGAGGTAAGAAGGCAGCAGGATGGCAAGCATCAAATGGGTCTGGGGTAACTTAGCATGAAATTGCTAATTTGCTAGTTGCGATGCATCTGGTGTCAGAGGAATAGTCAATGGCCACTATGACTTCAGATGCTATAAAAAGGCTCCAGACTGATGCTGAAATCCATAGAGCAGTAAATCTAACATTTTTACCTGGCAAAATGAGAAGGAACTGTAAGAGCAGCTGTGCTGGGTAGGATTCCACATACATTTTTTCCTGAAGATGTCACGCCTCATGAATCTGGTGGAAGTGTCTCTAGGATTTTACAACCTTTGTGAGTAAGGGTGGTGCAGATGGAAGGTTTTGTCAGAAGCTTTTGCAAAACACTCACTACAGATTCCTAAGGAATACAAAGGGAAGATTCTACCTCTTTTAAGCTGGAAAATAGGAGATGACAGACATAATGGAGAGCTTTCACTGTGGAAGGAAGCTGTTACTGAGCTTCCACGGGTATTTGTACACTGGACTTTACCATTCAATATATTCCTCAGTGAGCTAGCAAAGAATGACTAACAGATTGACAAAAGTTTTCAGTTGGTACAAAATTATTAAGGGCGGTCAGTATTAATGCCAAGCTCGAAGTTGCAGAAGGATATCACAGACTGGGGAATCAAACAGTGGATGAAAATTTAATGTAAATGGAAGTGAAGAAGGGGAAAAAATTATCTCATAGTTATTAGTCCTTAGGAAATAGGTCTTTGAGTCACTGTGGATAACTTTCTGAAAACGTCAGCCCAGTACTGAGCGGTGATCAAAAAAGCAGATGGGATATTTTTACTTCCTTTGAAGGTAACTGAGCAGAGAACAGGAGTTCCCATTGTGTCACTCTCTGTTCCTTCAATGCACATGTCTTGAAGAGAGCTTGTTGTCTTACTTACCTTTCTTTATATAGATTATAGCAGAACTAAAATGAGGAGAAGAGTGATGAGGATTATTAGGGTTATGGGACAGCTTCTAGAGGAGAAGACACCATAAATGTTAGAAACGTGCAGAGGCGCTGGAGGGGAGATACTAGAGAAGCCTGTCAGATGAGGAGTGGCATGGACGGGTTGAAGGCAGAATGATTGTTTACTATGTTTCATAACACAAGATCTCCTGGCAAGTCAACAGAATGATCAGAAAGTGAGAATAAAATAACCAAAAGAAAACGTTTTTTCCCTGGCACACTGTCAAATGATGAAATACAGGCTGATAGAAGCCAAAAATATCAAAGGATTTGAGTCAGATCAGACAAGTTCATCAATGATCTACCTAAAGCCACTGGCTCAAAAAGTCCCTGAATTTCCATTTGCTGGAAAATGAAGGCTGTTCCAGGGATTGGAGTCCTGTTTCTTATGCCCTTTTCCTGAGCAGGCACTGTAGGAGACTGAGAGGATCGCTGGTCTGACCCAGTACTGACATTCTTACGTTGTTATAGAGCTCTAGCCTTTCTTTGTCTCTCATTCTCCAGGCCACTACTTTTCAAGACCAGTCAGTATAATTCAATATAACAAAGCTAAGCTTTTTTGGGGGAGGTGGTCCTTCCCCTCTGTTTAGCCCTGGTGAGACTCCTCTGCAGTGCTGTGTCCAGTTCTGGGCTCCTCAGCACAAGAGAGAGATGGACACGCTGGAGCAAGTCCAGCCAAGGACAAAGACAACGAGGTGCTCAGAGCATCTGGCGTACACGTAGAGGCTGAGAGAGCTGAGAGGGTTCAGCCTGCAGAAGAGGAGGCTCAGGTTGGTTCTCATCAACATGTAGAAACACCTGGTGGAAGGAGTAAGGAAGATGGAGCCAGGTGCTATCCAGCAACAGGCACAAACTGAAATTCAAGAAATGGATTAAATATAACGAGTTTTTCACCTTGAGGGTGACTGAACAGTGGCACAGGGTTTGACCAGGATAGAAGCATATCCCACCAATGCAAGAATTCACCACTTCAGACCCCTCGTAGATCGCTGTGCAGTATTTTTAGTTTAAACCAGCAGGGAAAGCGCTTTGTGCTATTTGGCAGGAGTGGGACAGGCAGGCACTCCACTCCACCTGGTGGGCACTGGGGTCTGATGGGGACAGCAGTGAGCATGTTTGAAATTCCCGATTTGCAAAATAAGCTTTAAAAATAGGATTGTATTAGTTTAGAGTAGGTGGGAGCTGAGCCATTTCTATAGCATTTAAACGTTAGCTAGGGACAGGGATGGAAACCTGGCCTGCACATGGAGCGCTTCAGTCAGCAAAATCACCCCATGTTTTTCATCTTGCCACATGTAACAAAGCCAATTATATAAAAGGGCAGAGCTTTTCTAGGACATCCATATCTTGGACATCCACAATGTCTACAGAGTGTCTTATGCTGGGAGATGCTGAGCTTAAAACCCTGCTCCAAATTTGCTGGAGGATAGAGTTTGAATCTGTGTCCTTCTCAGCCCTCGTATGTAGCCACATGTCGGGCACAGAGACACCCTCATCCGCCTCAACCTCTGCTAAGTTCTTCTGGTGGATCTGGCTGGGTTGGAGTTAACTGTCCTCATCGCAGCCCCTGTGGTGCTGTGTTTCAGATCTGTGGCTAAAACAGGACTGGTGACACACTGATGTCACCATTGTCTGCTGCTGACCGGTGCTTGCAGGACCTCAAGGCTTTCTCTTTGTTCCTCACTCTGCCCCCGGAGTGAGCCAGCAGTTGGGTGGGAAAGACATCGGGAGGGACACAGCTGGGACAGCTGACCTGAACTGGCCAAAGGGACATTCCATACCACACGACATCATGCTCAATCAGCTCAATCAAAGGTTAAGGAAGAAGAAGGATTTTTGGCTTCCAAGGTGGCCATTGTTCACAAACCAGCTGGGCATCTCTCTGCCTGCAGGGGTGGTGTGTGGCTGCCATTCTTTTCTCTTGGGCTTTCCCCCCCTCTTTTCTTCACCTATTTTACTGCCTTTATCTCCACCCACAAGTTTCTCACTTTCATTTTTCCTGTTTTCTCCCCCTGTCCTGCTGGGGGTGACAGAGGTGAGCAAGGGGCTGCGTGGGTGCTTGGCTGCTGCCTGGGTTCAAAGCACCACCATTCTCCATCCTGACCATGTTTTTATTTCACAGAATCACAGAACGGTAGGGGTTGGAAGGGACCTCTGGAGATCATCTAGTCCAACCCCCCTGCCAAAGCAGATCCACCCAGAGCAGGTCACACAGGAGCACATACAGGTGGGTTTTGAATGTCTCCAGAGAAGGAGACTCCTCCCTGGGCAGCGTGGTCCAGTCTCTTTCACCCTTAATGTAAAGTTTTTCCTCATGTTCAGACAGAATTTCCTGTGTTCCAGTTCATGCCCGTTGCCTCTTGTCCTGTTGCTGGGCACCACTGAAAACTCTGGCCCCATCCTCTTGACACCCGCCCTTTAGATATTTAAATATTTAGATATTAGTTTAAATTATATTTAATTTAATTATATTTGGGTATTATTTGCTGTCTGCCAAGCCTGAGATATCTTTCCAGACTCCAGAATCACAGCCAGAAGCAGTGAATAACTGCAGACCAATTCTTGGAGATAGCTGCATCTCTTCCCTTGGTGGCCGTAGCACACTGCAAGGACCACTGCACAGCCAGGGCTCCATCAGGGAGGAGAAATGCTCCATGGAGCCTTCCCCGTGCAGTTCATGTAAGCCACCACAGGGAGACAGCTGCAATACGTCTCTGAAAAAGAAATGGGCTGAAAATGTCAGGCTGAGGAGTTTGTGTGGAAGCTGTCGCACAGCACCGTGCAGAGATTTGGCTGCTGAGGACTTGCCCTTTTCTGAAGCCATGGGTTTGGTTGCCGCAGACTGAAGCCCATAAGCAGCTTGTGCTTCTGGGCCTGGGGAATGACCTTGGGCTGGGTTGTGAGGGGGCCTGTTAGCAAGAGCATCACTGCCCTTACGGCAGCAGAAGGGAACTGTGGAAGTAGGGATGCGACAGAGCCCTGGGACAGGCTGCTCAGGGAGGGTGTGGAGTCCCCTTCTCTGGAGATCTTCAAGCTCCACCTGGATGCCGTCCTGAGTGATGTGCTCTGGGCAACCCTGCTTTGGCAGGGGAGTTGGACTGGATGGTTTCTAGAGGTCCCTTCCAACTCTAAAAATTCCATGATTCCATGATATGCTGTAGAGAGAAGCCCCCATGGTTCAAGTAGCTCTACAACTTGTTGGAGAACTGGATTATTTTTTTTCCTGCTTGTGCTGTAGCTTCCCAGGCCAAGGCTGGGAATTTCACTTGACCCGTGCTTTGCATTGGTACCCCTGATGTCTGAACTTCGTTTTGTGGGAACTTGAGCTGAGATCCAGACTGGGAAAGTACTTGGACATGAAATCTGTGCTTTAAAAGCGTGTGGTGCAAACCCACCCCACAGCAGACCCCTGAGGTTAACTTCTGCTCCTGGGCTCGACTCCTGCGCTCCATGGCCTCGTGTGTGAAAGGCGGCAGATAATACCCCACCTCTCGCAGAAGAACAGAGACCACCCAAGAGGAAATGAAAAATTCAGCTTCTTTAAAGGAGATAAATAAGCTGGGGAAACACACAGGCAGAAGGTGTGAAGATGCTGTAGCAGTGAGTGGTGGTGGGGTCCCGAAGCGCCGTCGGGTGTGTGTGCTGAACGAGACAAGGGCCAGGACGTGCGGCTGAAATCCGCAGCATTATGCACGAGCACAAAGGGACCAAATGAAGATTGAAGATGTAATTTTGTTTTTGGCACTTCCTAATTCTGCATGCATGACTGCACTTGACCAAATGTCTGTTAGAGCAGTTTATTGTATGCAAATGACTTTTAAATTTTCAGTAATATCCAGGCTTCCCTTCCCCTGTGGAAGGATTTGCATTTAAAATCTCCAATACTTACCTCGCTACCAGTGAGATTCTCTATCCAGCCGCTCATCCTCTCCAAATGTGGGAATTTATATCCCCTGGGCAGCTCCCCTTCCAGCAGTTGGCATAAGCAAGCCCTGGCCAGGGGCAGGAGCCCCCCAGCCCCGGGTGCACCCCAGCAGGACACGATCTCCACCCACCCCTGGGTCCTTGGTCACTGCCACCAACAGCCCTATGACAGGCACATCAGCCACAGGTTTCTCCGTCCTATGTGGGTGCCTAAGGGTGGTTGGGAGTCTACAGGATTTGTTTTAATTGATTTATGGGAGAATAGACTAGTCCTAAAGCAGGACTTCTATGGGAAGGGAAGGGAAGGGAAGGGAAGGGAAGGGAAGGGAAGGGAAAGGAAGGGAAAGAGGAAAAGGGAAGAAAGGAGAAGAAAAGAGAAAAGAAGAAAGAAATAGAAAGCAAAAGAGAGAAGGAAGGAAGAAAGGAAGGAAGGAAAAGAGAGAAAGAAAGAGAGAAAGAAAGAAAAGAGAATAGTGGAGAGAGGGAAAGGTAAATTTGCTGTATACTAAAGCAGACAAAGTGGATGGCAGAAGAAATGTGTTAGTTACATGTTCCCAGGGGCTTGGAATATGGAGTATCTGCTAACAGTTTCCATATTTTGCAGGATTATTTAAAAAAAACAAAAAAGGAAAGGAAAGCATGCCAGCTACATGAAGGAAAATAGCCTAAGTATGAGGACTCTTAATTATCTGGAGGATTAATATTATTTACTGTGAGTACAGCTCACTCATTTGGAGACAGTCACTGTGTAAGAGATTTCACTGCGACAGAAGTGACTTGGGCAAAATGAGTTCTGCTTGTGTTACCTGGAATAGATCTAGTGGCAGAAGGGTTTGTTAGAAATCAATATTTACCCCAAAATACACAGCGTTGCCTGTAGCAATAACCTCTGTTACTCACTGTACGAGGACCCGGTGACTGCCAGGGGCACCAGTCACCCAGCAAGTGAGGAAATTCAGCCTTTGGGCCCTGCCCTTAGCTCATGGGAACAGCTTCATGGTGCTCCCTGGAGGGTGGGAGAAGTGTCCGGTGGGAGAAGTGCCCGGTGGGGGCTGCCCTGCTCCGTCTGGCTGCTGCCTGCAGCTACCGGAATGTGAGACCCCGTTCTGAGGCCAGCTGCTGGCTCAGCACTAAGCAGCTTTCCACGATTATAGGCAAGCATAAGCCTGGAGCACCCCAGATCAAACACTGAGAAGTTTCCAGAGTCAGCATCCACTCTCCTTCCCAGCACGAGGGAGTTCTCCCACTCAGACACGGGCGCAGACTTCGGAGGTTCCTGCAGTCTTCCTATCCCCTCGGCAACTCGGGTTTATTTTTATTTGTTCCCAGGATTGAAGGCTCTGCCACATGCTCCTCTGAGCTCTGAGTAACCCTGAAGGTAAAGGAGCCAGGAATAACTCCTTTGCTGGGCTGTCGGTGCTGGGTACTGTCACTGCTTTCATCTACCGGGCGAAGCAATCAAAGGTGACAGAGAGGAACAAGCCGGGTACCTGCTGGCGAAGGGAAGAGGCATCTGAAAGACTTATCACAACTCAGGCAGCCTCTAGCAGTCAAGGTGGACTTCAGATAGCAGGCTGTGCCATGGGTCTCTGCCATCGACAGTCCCCACCGTCCCCCGGCGGAGCTGCCTCTCCCTGCCCCACGCACTGCCAGATGCCACCAGCCAGGGATCCCACGCTGCTTCAGGGGCAAGAAACAACCTTAAGCCCTGGCCCAATCTTTTCAGTGTCCAGATCCAGAAAAAGACTTCAGTAGCCTGCAGTAGACAGGACATCAGGACCTTATCCCACTCTTATCCCGAAAGGTTATAGACACCTGTGCCTATTAAGTCCTGGTGGACAACAGGATGATCATGAGCCAGCAATGCGCCCTTGTGACCAAGAAGGCCAATGGCATCCTGGGGGACATCAGGAAGAGTGTGACCAGCAGGTCGAGAGAGGTCATCCTGCCCCTCTGCTCTGCCCTAGGGAGGCCCCATCTGGAGCACTGGGTCCAGTTCTGGGCTCCCCAGTTCCAGAAGGACAGGGAACTGCTGGAGAGGGTCCAGCAGAGGACTACAAAGATGATGAGGGGCCTGGAGCATCTCTCTTAACAAGGAGAGGCTGAGGGACTTGGGTCTTTTTAGTCTGGAGAAGAGAAGGCTGAGGGGGGATCTGATCAATGCTTATGAATACTTCAAGGGAGGGTGTCAAGAGGACTTTTTTCAGTGTGCCCAGGGTCAGGACAAGAGGAAATGGGCACAAACTCGAATATAAGAAGTTCCACCTAAACATGAGGAGGAACTTTCCTGTGAGGATGGCAGAGCCCTGGAAGAGGCTGCCCAGGGAGGTGGTGGAGTCTCCTTCTCTGGAGACATTCAAACCCCACCTGGACATGTTCCTGTGCAACCTGCTTTGGGTGGACCTGCTTTGGCAGGGGGTTGGACTAGATGATCTCCAGAGGTCCCTTCCAACCCCATGTGATTCTGTGAAGTGTTCAAAATTAGCTATTGCACACACCCAGAGTTGTCACAATCACAGAAAGCATCTCCCGTGCAGGTTCATTTGTGGTTTTTTTATCATTCTGGCTGTTGATATGTAGTAGAAAACCTGGTGTTTGTAACCTCCACCGCGTGAAAAGAGGCTGGGTTCACCCTTTGGCTTTCTGACCAGGCCACCCTACTCACAGGGCTGCAGACCAGCTTGAGTCCGTTCTGCTCGCCAGAAAGCGATGGCTGAGGCTCGAGTCCAGGCACTCTCCTCAGGGCCACTTCTGGCCCTTTTGCATGGAAAAGTCACCAGATCACACACAGGACCAGCTGCAGGACTTTTCTCTCAGGCGAGCACCTAAAGCAGCAAGCTGGACAGGTGCGTGTCCCAGCCTGATGGGTTTGTGTGCTTTGCTGAGAGCCAGCCCCAGCGCGGTGTGATGGGGAAGAGAAAACTCCCCTCCGGCCCACCGGGAGGTGGGAGTGAGAGGCTGAACTCCTCTGGGAACACTTACCAGAGAGAAGTAGGGTAGGAGCAGCATCACCATGCCTTGTTTGAAAAAAAAAAAAAAAATTAAAAAAATTAGTTGTTTTTCTGCTGCGAAGAACAGCTTGAGCGCTTCTCCATGGGAGGTTCAGAAGTGTGAACTGCAGTCATGCCTTGGTCCCCCTCTCTGAGTTGCAGGAGAGCCGTGTCCCCCAGCTGGAGAGGGTCCCAGCACACCCCGGGCACTGCCACCCTCCCTCCAGCACCCTGGCTGCAGAGCCCCTGCCCTGGTGGCACACACAGCCCGGATGGAAACCACCAGCTCCTACTGCTCCCTTACTGCCGAGCCTGCACTGCAGCAAAGGGAGGAGCTGATAAGGATGTAAAAAAAAAGTAATTTTTTTTCATCCCTATCAGATGGGAATAAGTTACCTGTATGAAAATCAGTAAGTTTTTTCTTACAGATGAGTTCCCAAGCGCTTGTGAGAGCATCTGTACAACATGAAGCTACTACCATCACCCTGAACACAATTCATCCTCACGCATCAACTCCCCTTTGCATTTACTCATGCCACAAGAAATTGCCCCCGAGTGAAAACTTCCAGGAGGAGCGACGCAGGACACAGTAGCTACTTCTGTGTGGCAGGAGCTGTGCTTAGAGTTTGACCAGGCTTTAACTGGAGAAGTGTCTTGCCCTGCAGGAGAAAAGAAAGCTTCCAAGTGTTCACAGAGGACACCAACCTTTCACATCCACCCTCCAGGAGACTATAGCAGGCCAGAGGGGAGCTTCCTCTTCCCCATTCTGCTGCACCGTTCAGCAGAAAACGCTGAGCACAGTGACCCTCCTTTTTAAAGGAGGTTTAACTGCTGGAGGCAAGTCACCAGTAAGACAAGTTATTTTTTCTATGCACTCCCCCACTCCAGCTGAAGCCTTCATTGAGCTTCTGCAGCACAGACAAGCCTTTGGGAACTAGTCTTTCCTGGAAAATGAAGTCAATGCATGAAGTCAGCTGTTAGCTTTGCAGAGGTGCTGTCTTAGATAAGGGCTTTTTCACAGCTACTTAACTACCCTGTCTTAAAGAGCTAAGTTTTAAGGCATTTGGGGCATTTTTAGCTCTTAGTGGCCAGGTTAACTGGTACATGGAAGCAAGATTAATTTATTAGCTTGAAGTATCATATTTTATTCAAGTGATAAGAAATATAATACATTATGCATCTGCCAGTTATTGTCCATTTTAGTTGGTTCCAAAACCTAAGCAGTAAATAAGTAACACAGTTTATCTAGTTAAACTGAAAAAAACAGCATTTCACACAACCAGTACTGGAGATGTCAACCGCATAGTAATTCCAGCATTTTGTTGTTATGGCTTTCCAGAAAGTCATGAAGTTAACAAATTAGAACACATCAAGAGCCATTTTTCAAAGATTTATTGAAGTAGCGACAGGTTGCTCATACTGTGCTGGAAAAAGCAGTTTTATTGAATTCGGATACTTAAAAACAGTATTGCAGCACAAGATATTGCTATTTGTAAACTAGACTCCATTGTAAACTCTAATCCTTCAGGGAGAGTCAGTTTGCAAGATCTAAGACCTATTTCCTAGCATAATAATCTTGCGCTCATGGAAAAACTGCAGAAAGGCACTTGAAAGCTGTTTCTTCCTTTAAGACTTGGACTGTTTAAATCTTGCTGGTAAGAATTTCTTCTGCATTAATAAGTATGCATCTTCACTTCAGCTTTACTCCAAGTCATCGTGATGCTGGGAAGTTTCATTAATAACCTGTTGAAAAAACAGAGATACTTGCATCAAGTTTTACAGTAAGGCTGGTTTATTTAGCATTAGAACTGGAACATCCAGTACCACAGAGATGTGAACAAACGGGTATCAACTCTTACATGTAAATGAGAAGTTCTAGCTGATAAATGGTATGGAGAAATCATTTAAGCTTTACTGACCTAGTCTGAAAACAGTATCTTGTCCCAAACAAGTACCTCTGTTTACTGCCATTTATTTATCTTGGTTGACGTAAGAAATCTTTTAAGAACTTCCTAACTCAGCTGAACTTAAATACTCACTACAAGGGTAACGGTCAGCCATAAGGTTTTGCTGCCAGATGAATTTTGTGGCTGTTTCCACAGAAACCTGCTGGCTACATCTGTATGTTCAGCCATGTGGAGTGAACTGCCAGATGCTGTTCTACTCAATACCTGCTACAGTATACACAGGGTGCACTGACTGGCAGACAAACTTACAAGCATTTTAAGGTAAGCAGCTGTGATAGCAATAAAAATCAAAATTACCACCAACCTGTCCATCTCTAGTTTCGACAGTCTTAATTAGAAGTGTCCTCTTTGAGTGAGTGTCAACCATTGGCTGAGACTCAATGTTGGTTTCTGCAGAAGAAAATGTATTATTACCAATAGTCTAGGTGAAGTGCCTCCTCAAAGAAATGAGGTGTAACAGATTTTAGTGTCTACTTTTAGAATCCCAATTCAGTGTAAGAAGAAGTCTCCTGCTCTGAATAACAAGCTAATCATCTCCACTTTCTCCCTATTGCCCTTAAAGCACCTTCAGCAGGCCTCTAAACCAACCACTCACTATTTATTGATATTTCAAAATATCTGTGCCTAGGAACAAAGTAGCTCCTCCCACCCGAGGTTAAGTAATTGCAAACACTGTAGTTATAGCTAAGAAAACCAGGCACACACAACTGCATTTACACAAGTTCAAATGCTAGAGTAAAAGGAACTATCCAGGACCCTTTCACTAAGGATAGAACAGCTGGCTAAACTCAAGCAGCAGAAATGGCTTACCTCTCAGGTTCAAAGAGGCAAAGGTTGGAATAGGCATGTTAATCCTGAAGGGAAAAAAAAGAAATGGATAAAGTCAGACATGGGTACGGGGTGTCTTCCAGTAATTGGTGTTTAGAAAAGTGTGGGCATATGATTTTTTACCTGCTCTCTTCACCCTCCAGCAGTTTTCTGTAGGTGGCAATCTCGATATCAAGGGCCATCTTTACATTCAGCAGGTCCTGGTACTCACGGAGATGGCGAGCCATTTCTTCCTTCATGTTCTGAATCTCATCCTGCAGACGGCCAATAGTGTCTTGGTAGTTAGCAGCTTCAACAGCAAAATTCTCCTCCATTTCATGCATTTGGCGCTCCAGGGATTCATTCTGGAAGAAGACACGGAAATCAAGCACTGCTGCAGTTCAGCCACTCTTTCCCATCCTCAAGACATTCAGAAATTTTAAAAAGGGGAAGGTACTTTAGTATCCTTTCTGAAAGTGCCCAGACATGATGTCCCAAATTGGTCATCTCCGTACCTTCCCCTTGCAAAGTCAAGGAGGGTTATTCTGCTACTTTATCTGAGGTGTGCTACATATTTCTTCTACCAGGTTGGCAAAACAATCCCCTACAGTAAGTCCAGCACATGCAACACAAAGCATGCAGCCAGTCCTCTCTGAGGGGATTTGCAGGGGTTTTACTACGTTAAATCCATTTCAAGCCAGACTTTAAGATAGCCGGGTTCTAGCAATAGCAAGATTCACACCTCCTTTCCACTGCTCCTCCTGCTTTTTGTACAGCTTCAGCTGTACCTGACAGACAAGCCATGAACACCTCCAGGAAGCGTTACATGAACGGTGAGCAAATAAACCTTAAATAACACCTTAAGTCCATCCATCTAGCCAGTGTGCTGGGGCTCACGCAGGCAAAGTGAACCCAGAGCACCCTTTCCCAAAAGTACCAATACGCTCCTGCGTGGCACAGGAGATCAGCTGCATTCCCATCCACGCCACCAGTTACACCGCAGTGCCGTGCGTGGAGCTGGGAAGGGAAGAATGTCCCAAGTGCTGTCTTCTACTTACGCTTCCCTTAAGGGCATCAACTTCGCAGGTGAGAGACTGGATCTGTCTGCGGTATTCGTTGGCTTCTTGTTTGGCCTGGCGCAGGGCGTCGTTGTTCCTGTTAGCAGCTTCAGAGAGATCTGCAAACTGTGGAAAATCCCCGGTTTGGTTAGCCTAACACTGCAGCAGAAATGGTATTACAGACTTTTTTTTTTTTTTGGACACAGCATTTGAGGAGAACTGAAGCCATTACAAGCCCTAACACCTAAAACACTTAAATATTAGCATTACTCTTAAAATGGCTCTCTATTTTTAATTGTTAAATTGGAATTTATAGTTAAACCTTTGTTTCCCCACCCTGCGTGCTTTCCATCTTTTCATCACTTTTTTTACCCAATTCATTCACTCTTTTCTCCAGAGTTTCATCCACCATCTGCTTCCAGCTACAAGGGTAGGAAAAACCCCAAGTAGGAACCCATTACTTTGACGCTGTGCTTAGAGTGCAAAGTAACATTTTCAGCAGTACTCTTGCAAGACTAGGAATTTATAGAAGACCCTGGGCCACCCCTCTGCTCGTGTCCAGTAGAGAGACAGAGGGATCACCAAGTGCTCCAAACAGCTGCTATGTACAGTTAGTTTGAGCGCCCGATGTATCTGGGTGGATTTCACTTACTTTGGACTTGTACCACTCTTCAGCTTCCTGAAGGTTCTTAGCAGCAACGCTTTCATACTGTTGGCGAACATCACGCAGGGCAGCAGTAAGATCAGGCTTGGAAACATCCATGTCAATTTGGATGTGCTGTTCCTGGAGTTGGGCCTGAAGTTCCCGGATTTCCTTAGAGAGGAGCAGACACTCAGTGTTACCACACGACAAGCCAGGGAGCATACACAGGCGGGGACTCTGGGCCAGAACCAGCAAAGAGCTTGCTCGCTCGCTAGACCGGCAGCGTCTCATCACAATTCTCATTATTCAGCTTACCTCGTCATGAAGCTTCTTCAAGAAGACAATCTCCTCTTGCAGGGATTCAACTTTGCGCTCGAGATCAAGGCGGGCCAGAGAGGCATTGTCAACATCCTGGACCAGAGAGAGGAATGATTAGCAATCTTACCAAACTGATGTAGAGAAGTCTTCTACAGCCAGTTCGGTAGCATACAGATCGATGCTACATCTGACCTTCTGAGCAAGACAATATGAAACCAGGACCTGGGAGAAAACTTCTATCTTTTTGTGACCTCCTACCCCAGCCTCAGAAACCACTACATGCCCCTTTATATTGATTTTGAGAACTCTACAGCATACGCAGGTTACTTCACCTTTGCCAACGAATTGCTAACAGCGATCAAGAGCGCCCAGCTCATGGTGGGTGTAAATCCTGCTTGAATATGAAGCTGACACTTGGGTCACAAGCCAGCAATTAGCTCTTTCAGCTTGACTACACTGAAGAAGAGAGCCCTGCAGTTTACAGGCTTCCATTTTTTCTCCAGCGGGGCTTAAGAAGTGCAACCCACGTGCCTGTGGCTTAATTTCTTGTTTATTTCTTGGAATCCTTGGTGATCAACCCCAGAGCCCTTTGCTTCCACAGCCCACAGCTTGAAAGCACACTTGTAAAGCTAGCGTGGTACACAGAGGAACTGCAAGCATTTACTTCTCCAAGCAGTTCGACAGATCTCCCTTGAGAAAAAGATGGTACGAGCATAAACACAAATTGAGTTAGTCATCATTGCCTACACACTCACATTAGCTGGCAAAGACTCCACCTTTTGCTGGACAGAGATAGTCTTAATCAACAGCAAAAATTCATTTACAGCACAACAGAAAACATACCATGAATGTTACGTGGGAGCAGCTTGAATTAGTTCAAAAACATAACTTAAGACTAACCATTGATTGGTAACTTCTCACATTTTAAACGTGCAAGTAAGGCAATCCATTTGCAAAGGAGACGATCCTTCCTTCACGCTGGTTACATCCGCAGCTGCACGCTTATCTTCACCTGGTATTAATGCATCAGGTTTTCCCAGCTTACTCTAAAGCTATTTTGGATTCGCCCAAAGTGTAAGTGCCATTCCTAATCAGCAGTTCTCACTGTTAACAGCACCTTTGAAATAGGGAGTGTTTTCTTTAGTCTCCCAGAAAGTCATTCCTTGGGTCACTCCCACTCTGGGGTAAGGTTCTTGCTCCAGAATAATCCTTCTGTTTTCTCTATCCAGCAAAACGCCCCTTTTATGTACAGATCCATAACTTCCCTGTCAACTCCAGTTTTACACCCACAGTTCATATCGGCTGTTTTTCAATTCAGAAAAAGAATTCCTTAATTCATTTGTTCTCCACCCCACCCCCCCAAAAAAAGCAAACCTGAAGACCATTCTGTCAGGAAATTACAGGGCTATGACCTAACATGTTTACACAATTAGACAGACATCCACAGAATTTTCAGCAGATTTTACAGAAATCTGCATATTGAAGACCATTATTTTTTTCCAGGGCAACTGCACAGCTACTGGATGTTCAGTAGCTTACAGTAAATTGAAAGCATCTTAAATTGAAGACACTTTGAATATATGGTATGTATTTTACTTTAGGGAGTGATGAATCAGTGTATCTGTATTTCCTAGATACATGGAGAGCCAATATAAATGAATAAAATACATGTAGTCCGAGTACAGCGTAAGGCATAGGCACATCCAATTGGACACCACACCAATTTTATCCTTGGGAATTGTTTGATGCCAGTCACCCTTTGCAGGATTGAGCAATATTCTATATATTCAATATTCAAAATCTAGGCAAATTCCAGACAAACCTCATGCCAGCCAGGAGCAGACCTGTTAGGCATTTCATAGGTTCAGGATCTGCTCCTTATTGCCAGAGTAGCTGGCAAAGGTGCCGGAAAGAACCTTCTTAGTAATCGTGATGCTTGTTTTATCCCAGATTCAAAAAAAAAAAAAAACCAACTCACTGAACCTTTAGGTTTCTTTCATGCAGTACAACCCTCAGCATATGAGTAAAACCGTGTGGTTTTGTTCAGGAGACTAGAATTCAGTACGCATCAGTTGAACAGTTTTTAAAGCAGGCAGCTTTTGGAAATATTTCAGCTTAAGCTCAAATCTTTGCTAATGTTCTTCTAGAATACTGAAGTATAACTGCTCCATCGAATGAAAAGTAAATTTGATGCTACATCAGAACAGTGAAGTACCTGCTGAAGTGTTCTGAAACCATGTATACAACCTTCCAGTGCAAGAATATAACGGTTTAATAAGAAGCTGTGCATTTTTCACAATGCAAAGCACAACAGGATGTTTCAACTTCAGCGTTCTCTGAATTTCATTTCACTTGCAGGAGGGAGGACAACAGTTATACCGAAACAGATTTAGTTTCCAGAACCTGCATGTTAAGCCTACCCCTTCAGGGCAGGGAAAAACTAGGCATTGCTGTTGTCCAAATGAAAGATGCTACCACGCACCACTTAGGTCAGGTGTGGCTTTAACGTAGTGCTTCCACAGACAATGATTTTCAGTTCCTCTGCATAAGCTACACCTTAGGAGGTTAAACAGACCCCGTTCTGACCGTACTGGGCACGCATATCTGCTGGAGGCTGAGCTCCTGGAAGCCCCCTTACCCCAGCGCAGGGAAGAGCTGGATAATGAATGCAGGACATGCACAAAGCCAAGCTCACTCAAAAGCCCCCAGCCTTCACAACACTTAATTGCCTTTGAACAGAGGTAGACGTGCCTCGAAGTGCACCAATGCCCTATGAAAGATCGTTTAAACCGGCCTTAAGTCAAAGGATCCTCCAACTGCACCCAGCAATGGATGGGAATAGATTAGGTTCTCTAAAGCTTCAGTTAAAAGCTTCTGCACACAACTTCACGGAACTTCAAATCGTCTTAGCACTCAAAAAAGCTGAAGCTGAAGTTAGGGCAGTGTCTCAAACTGTTCTGTTTCAAACTCCTGTCCCCAGAACGCCAGCAGAGACTCTGAATTCCCAGGCTCCAAATGGGGGTAGGTGCCTCAGTTTCCCCACGTTATCTCATGAGGACACCTGCTCTCCCCCAGAGACTATAAATACGCTGGAGTCAGAAGCCTTGCCCAAGGAAACGCTGACAATCGAGTGATGATTTCCTGAACGGTGACATCTAGTAACGTCTACGAAGAACTTTGGGACTAAGTCAGGCTGTGCCCAGCTGTCTGGAGATCAGGGCAGTCACTTCCAGCCGGGAGGAACGCTAGCAATGCCAACTCACACCAGCAGTTTTAGGGAAGGGACCTTGTTTTGAGAAGGCACATTCCTAAACATCTCCCTAGTCCAAACAAGGCTCCATCCAAGTTGTCAACTGGTTTTGCACAAGTGAAAAACCCGAGCTTAACACTTTCTGAACGCTGTTTGCACAGTGGGTTCCGGCTGTCCTGGGGGCTTTAGTTTATCTGGATAACGTTGGAGCTTCCCACAGAGACTAACCTCTAGAGCAACTTGTCTCCTATGTTCACATCTTTCTTTACAGGGGATTAAATTCTATGTTCTTAACGGCCACCCAGAGGAGCCAGACCGGCCTGCTGTGAGCTACCCACAAGGAACAAACTGTCTCATTCTCCTCAGCAGCCAACACCCATACGAAAAAATTTTAAAATTTGGAACTCGTGTCCGGTAACGCACTGCCCCAAGTGATTCATGCGAAAGGCGCTGTTTTCTATAAAAAAGAAACCAGACCATCTCCAGGACAGACACTTTTTGCCAGCGATATGCCTGCACCATTACACATTTCGGAGGAATGCAGCCCACCGCGCCCCCCCCCTCTGGCACAAAGGGATCCATTATTTCAATCACACTGGCCCTAATGCCTGTATCTGCATTCCAGGGGGAATCCCATAGAAACCATTAATACCCTTCAGCCAAGCGAGCAGATGGCCCCCCTTTCACTTTTACTGGGTCGGAAAGCGATTCCACGTCGGGGCGCTTTTTGTCGGGCGGGATAGACTTGGATAAAGCAACACAGTAGTTTCCC
>JAHREE010000163.1:1181680-1196096 GCA_033628505.1 Tringa tobata | reverse complement strand
TGAGGGTGGCAGAGCCCTGGAAGAGGCTGCCCAGGGAGGTGGTGGAGTCTCCTTCTCTGGAGACATTCAAACCCCACCTGGACACGTTCCTGTGGGACCTGCTCTGGGTGGACCTGCTTTGGCAGGGGTTTGGACTAGATGATCTCCAGAGATCCCTTCCAACCCCGTATCATTCTGCGATTCTGTGAAAGCACGAAGCATATTCTCTAATGCTGGGAAGTGACCGATGCAATGTAGAGGTGTTATCCGTAATTTATCACTTCAGCACTTATGGGATGCTAAACTACCATTGATTTTTAATCCTTTTTAACTTGCAGCCCTGCAGAAGCAAATGTCTCCAGTGGAAATTCTGATAAACCTGAACACGAGCAGCAGGCGGAGGGGAAGGTAAGCTTCACATCTTCACATCTTCACACCTTCGCACCCCAATTCCCAGTGGAGTCAGCTGTTGTACCTCAGGTATTGTACCTTGCGAGGAAGAATCAGAGCCTATATATTTTATTAAGGAATTTTTTTTTCCTTTCTTTTTGGTTTTTTTTTGGGTAAATGAAACTGTGCTTTAGTTTCATTCTGGTGGCAACCAGAAGTGCAGGAGGAATGGAGTTTGTATCCGAATGTAGGTCCTTGAGGTTTTAATTTCCTTTGTTGGCTGAAGCTTAGCCGAGCACATGGAGCTGACAGGGCTGAGCTGCTGAAGGGCTTGCAGCGTTAAGTCCTGGGCTATAGCCCGTTTCCTTCTCCCCCTGAATAGGAGGCAGAGGCCAGACGGCATTCCTCAGGCTGAGGGGACCCGTGGCCACGCTGCCGGGCTCCCCGGCCCTCTCACAGCTCTTTATTTAAGCCATCAAGCTTGAGCTGTAAACCTTTGTGAGCACAAAAGTACACACTCCTTCTGCGAGCAGGCAAAAAAAGCAAACCAGCTCTTTACCAACAGCCCCAGGGATTTCACTGAATTTCACTGAATTTTTAGAGTTGGAAGGGACCATAGAGATCATCCAGTCCAACTCCCCTGCTGAAGCAGGGTTGCCCAGAGCCAGAGCATGTTAAAGATTAGCATGTTCAGAGATTAACGATGCTGTGCTCAGAAGCCCTGAGAGCTGGAGCAGATTGGGTTTTCTAAAGGTGTGCTGTGCCCAGTCTGGTTTTCCTTCCAGGGCGCAACTTATTTATGCTCCACAAAACCTTTCGTGGCACACACGTGCCACGGTCATTCGTCATTCACAAACTGCTTTTACCCCTAAAATCCACAAAGCTGTTTGTTTGAGTAAATAAACATGTCCCCCTCTACCACCGTGTTTCAAGTGTGGGTTCCATATGTTTGTGTCACCGCCGCCATATGTACTCTTGGCCACCTGCCTCACTGCTGTTTCTCGCTATGAAGTTTCCCTAGAAATGTTTGGACATTGTCAGTTGTCGGGACTACAACAAACCTTTACGTGCCTTTTGCTGGTTGTCACTTCCACAGATGCATAAAGGGAGGCAGCTCCAACTTTCTGACAGGGCTGCATTAAATTTAACGCGCATTTCCATCCCGAACCCCAAAGGGGAACAAGAACCCTTTGTCTCTTAAACCTGAAGCGATCTCCACAGTGCTTGTCAGGAAAGACTCTGTCTCAGTGTAGCCGTAAGAACCAATTCTTTGAATTGAAATGAAACCCCTAAAATCAGCCTAATTTTAAGGGAAGTGCTGTGGGACTCTGGGAGAGCCCGGCCGGTCAGGATCTCGACCATTTCTTACGTGAGGGACAGACAGCTCACGGCATCACCAAACACCACGTTGGGCGTTATTCATAAATTGCTCATTATTATTCATAAATTGTTTATTGTGATGCTTTTCCTTTGCCATCCCAGCTGCCATGTGGCTCACCTCGCCAGGGACAGGCCGGGGCTAAGCCAACGGCGCTCTTAAGAAATCCACTGGTTTTATCGTAGGGCTTTGGCTTCACGCTGCAAAATTTATTTGGGCTTTTTTTTTTTTTTTTTTTTTTGGTTGGTTTGGGCTTTTTGCCAGGGAGCTGAGGTATTGGGTACACTGCCAGGAATGAAATACGGAAATCAAGCCCCAGAAGCCTAGCAAAAAAATATCGCATTGTTGTGTAACTCTCATTACCAGGGAAGATGGGTGGGCACAGGGAGAGGGTACAGATACCCGAAAGGGTTCAGACTGAAAATCTGCTAGAAAATCCTCATAACAGTCAGAATTTCTCTGGTTTTCTTCCACTAATATTTTTTGGTCTGAAAATGTCACTGAAAAGAAGAGCATTCACACGTTTTGATTTGCCATTTCATTTAAAAGTAAAAAACCCTGGAGAAATCTAGTCCACATATTGAAATGCGCTTTCCAGTTATTAGAGACCCTGACTAACCAAATGTGAATGCTTTCATTAATGAGATTTGTGCACTTTTAGTGAAGTTGCTGCTTCCAGGAGTTATAAAATGACCCGTAAATATGAAATACCCAAGAAAAACCTCTTGCTTGTTTGCGATCAATCTCAAGCCCCGGCGTGCGTGGGGCCGTAGAGGCATTCCTGCACGCTTCCCCTGCTCCAGGAATATTGAACAAACCCCAGGCAAAGAGGACTTTTGCTCTTACAGGAGGATCTGAAAGGCTCTTCATGTCCCACAGCAAACTACAGCAAGGGCTGAGGCTTATTGCTTGGGAGTGCTGCAACTTTTAGTCCGAAAGAGCACTTCCCCCTTCAGCCATCGTCCAAAAACACTGACTGCTGTGGTTTTAAAAAAAACCAAAACATAAAGGTTCGTATTTCCAAAAAAAAAAAAAAAAGGGATTCTGGCTGTAAATCTTCAGCTGGGGCCGGTGCACCCCTTTAGCCGGGAGCTAAGTCTAACGAGGAGCCCCCAGGAACGGCTGGTGCATCCAGGGAAGAAGTGATTTTTCAGAACCTGGAGAATCCATCTCCCTGCACGTTCCTGGGAGCAGCTGATTTGGGCTTTTGGACATCATTAGGCTGCAAAACACCTAAACGTCCAGGCACTGAAGTCTCCTCTTGTGGGTAGCATCCTTGACGAATTATGGTCTTAAGGAAAGAAATCGGTAAATTCTTTAATGAAATTTATTTTTAAATTGATGTTGCCTACAGTGACTGCCGGTGTTGCAAACTGGTGTCACCAGCTACTGAGTTTTCCAAGGGAATGACTAGGTTCTATACTCAAAACTAACCAAGTCTCTCTGGAATATTATATTTTAATGTAAAATGAACTAAATGAAACTGCCAGGGTTTTCATCACTAGGGAAGTGTTTTGAACATGACTGACGCCACCCAGTTGCATGACTTAGATTTCCAAAAATTATTACTGTCGTGTATAAAGTTCCCCTCTACTGCAGTTTCTAATTGCCAGAATAGGACAGTTTCTGCATCAACACGGGATGTTCCTGTACCAAATCAGGTATGCATTTTCAAAGCCAATACAGTCCTCTGCCCTGAGTCCAGTGATTGTCTCAAACACCATGCACAGTTCTAGCAACACAGAGAAGAGAAAGAGAAGTTTTTCAGCTCTATCATAGGTATAGCAATTTATTTAATCCATCCCTTCAACAACAAAAAAAAATCCAGGATAACAACCCGTGTACTCCATCTGTCTCACTTCATGTAATAGCAATAGCACTGACTGCTGAATGGCAGCAATACCTTTAGCAATGACTGGGACATAAAGGACAAGGTTTTCCAAACTGACAAAAGGTTTGGCATGGTCTGAGGTGTTCTTTAGCTGGAAGAGATTATTCTTAAACTTAAAAAAAAGTCCATAAATACTTGGACGTGTGTTCAATACTGATACAGCTAATGTACAGGAGCAGAGAAGAGAAGGGCTCAAGGAGAAAAAAAATGTTACTTTATGTATGAAGAACTCAAAGAAACATGAAGATACCCCGAAGAAAATACAGGAAAGACTAGATTATTGTAATCACTTCACGGTTCACTCTCGAGGACTGATGTAAAACTAGAGGAGCTACAGATTTTCAAGGCCAGGCTGGATGGGGCTTTGAGCAACCTGGTCTGGTGGGAGGTGTCCCTGCCCAGGGCAGGGGGCTTGGAACTCGATGATCTTTAAGGTCCCTTCCAACCCGAATCATTCTATGATTCCGTGATTCTTTGATTACTGTCAAGAAAAGCCATGTTTTACTGGGGGTTCACTCTGTCAGCCCCACCCTGTGCTCACCGTCTTTTAGTCTCAGGTTCTTTGATCTGGTGGTACTAACATCTGCTAACTATTTTCCTATGGTGCAAAGCTTCCCTAGCTCATCACAAATGAACTGAGAGAGGAATGGGGAGAAATTCTTTCAGCACTGTTGACTTCTCACCCTGATACTTCATGTAGACTTAATTTTAACTGTACATTTTATGTTGAGTGGGTATCACAAACAGAATGACCACTGCAAATATTTTAATGAAGATGAGAAAAACCCCACCTTATATTCTTTCGGTATCGATGCAAACAATTTTGAAGTGCATTTTGATGACTATATAGGTGTTCCTTTCCAAGCAACTATTCAAGGATCATGACGGGCACTTCATAAACACCTTTTAACTTAAATACCAGATAAGGGATGTAAACTTACAGTTAGTTTAGGCTTTCAGTAGGATCTTTGTAAATTGTTGTGTAATGTGCTGGGCTTCTTTCTGTCCTTTGCCACACGGCTAACTTTGCTATCTTGACCTTGCTGTCAACAACAGTGCCCGGCTGCAATCCCTGAAGCAAGCTGTTGGCACAGGTAGAAGTCAGCAGCACGCACGAACGTTCATTTGTCACATCACAATGGGAAGCCCTAAATATTAATCTGTTTGGGATCCCTGTTTCAAATTTTGAGATTGCAAACCTTTTCAAAGATGAGTCATTCATCCATCCATTCTTTCTTTTGGAAAAAGCTAAAAGAAGTGATTCTAGTACGCCATTAATGAACCTCGTCAGTTAGACATTTACTACTTCTTTTTGGCCAAGTTTTTTCAAAGCAAACTGCTTAAGAGCTCCTCTAGCCAAGAAGCAATTAAATCTGAGGAGTGATTTCATTCTTCTCTCTCCCCAAGTTCCACCACTTACACAAATTAATAGCATAATGTTCCCTTGCCATGATATACCAGGAAACGATGAAGTTCATTCTGAGGAAGAGGCAGAGCACAGCAATGGAATCGTTAATTGCATGCAGCAATTGTTCCATTCTTCCTCTGAGATGCCCAGGACAAGCAGAGCAGCACTAGCTCCTCGAGGGCCAAGTTTTTAGTGGACTCCTCAATCCAAGTTCTTGTGCCAAGTCCTTGGTTCCAATGAGACTCATAAACTGAGCTTACATTGTGTTAGCCATTCTGGGATTAGTTGGCTCCTCACAAAGGGAAGAGGCGGTGGAGCAACACACCCCAGAGCTGAGAAGACTGAGTTTCTAAGAAGCCAAGCAGTTTTTACATGCCAGCTCTGTGCCTGATTTTCAAGCATAAGTATACTCTGTCCAGTTGGGATTGAGGTGGGAAGATGATCCAGATTTAAGATGATGGTATTCAAAAAATACTGTGGGCTACAGGGAATGGAATGGAAAATTTATTAAATACGTGTAGAGCAGACGGTGCATAGGGCTGGAGAAAGAAGAGAGCGTGTATCTGGAAGAGGGGAAGAATCCACATTTTTTTCAGATGGAAAGGTCACCCGCTTCCCATTACAAAGACAAACTCACCATCTATCTGAAATTTTCCTTGAGAATTTGGTCTTGCATCCAGTCATTGGGTGGGAGAGAGCTTGTGTAGGATGACAGGATGAAGAACCTAGCAGCCATTTAAGAATTTTGTAGATGCTTTAGTTTTGACGAGTCTTAGACTTTTGCCAGTGTTTTGGCTGTTTGTTTGACATGGATCGGGCATTTCTCATAAATTCTGTGACATGGAAGTTACCAAGTCTGTCTTGTAAGTCTGAAGAACACCAGGATGAAACAACATGCAGGTCAGATGTCAGGATATTTCAAAGACTGAGGAATGGTTTAGCCTGAATACGGTAATGATGCCACTCTCCTGAAGTTGTATTCTGAAAATAATCAACTTCTGTGGGATCAAGAGGAATCTTGAAATATATCATGCAGATGAAGGACATAATATTATTGTACTACAATATACATGACGCCTGGACTGGTAATGACAATGGGAATTATGCACAGTGTAGGTTAATTAATTACTTGAGTTTAATTCTGTTAGTTTTTGAGTAACTGTGTCCTATACCGTAGCTGATGAGTGCTACATCTGACTTGGCACTGTTACTGCAATGAAGTCATCCTCAGGGACTTCAGCTGACATGCAGGGTTCCCAATAGACAATTCCAACAATTTCCCATTGTATTTCTCTTATGAATTATGTGAAACTTGTTTGCTGGAGTCTTAAATCAGCCAGGCTCCCTACAGCTGAATATTGACACTGCTAGTCCATACTGGCATATGTCTTCTGCAAGAAGCTCGCTCTTCTTCAGAAAGAACTATTTTAGACTTTCTTGACCCATTTAGATTAGCCTTATTGGGGCTTCTCTCTCCAGATGGTCTCATCAAGAACAACATTTTAAATTCCTAGCCCTTTTTTGATAAAAGGTTTATTTCAACTTTAGGAAGAGTCAAAGCTTTTTGTTCTTAGTTGAGGCAATACTTAATTGGGGGAATGGACTCCAAAAGACTTAGCAGCCAAAAATGGCACTTTTACATTTTAGCTGGGATTTTTTGCAGAATTACTTTTCAATTTATCCTTCATTTCAGTTTATCCTTACAAAATCTCGCTTCTTCAAACCTGTGCTTTTTTTATAGACTGTTCTCCAAAAGTTTCTCAAGATGTTTCGGTAGAAAATAGCTATGTCCCAGCTTCTAAGCTTAAGTATATCGGTATGACTGGCAGACATTTGTAGACACATCCAAAGTGAGAAAGAGAATATTCGCAGTGCAATCGTTTCTGTAACTGCAGTTTGTAAAGGATACTAAATAGCTTTAAATTAGCTTTAAAGTAACTTATTTGCAAAGTGCCAGCAATATAGCCAGGGTGGGAGACACCTTGGTGCTGCCTAGGCACCAAGTCCTCAGCTTCTCGGGCAGATTTTAAGGTACTTACTGTGTGCAATTGTGGTTTATCTAATTTTAAGAGAGTTCAGCAAGTCCACAGTTACAGCTCTGCTGCGGCAGCAATAAAGATTTTCCTTCTCTCTGGAGGAAACACCCTACTGCTGAAATCCTGCCACTGTGGTGACCAGCACAGATCTCACTTCCTGTGCTAACTACAGTCTTAGTCAAAGATTAAACTCGTCACTTGGGACTGAATGAAAAAAAAACAAATTTTGGGCAGAGGCTGAACTCCTTAAAAGACAAGTCTGGAGTATACAAAAGCTTTAGGTGATGCCAGATGGCCTTGTGAGCAAAAAGCATGGCCAACGCCAATGCGCAGCTACGTGCTTGTACACTATAGACCGTGCGAGCCACGTGGGGATGCTGGAGATGAAAACTCCTGCCTTAAGCACAAAGGTAAGAGGCCCATCCAGGGTCGCCATCCGCGCTCTGTCTCTCCTTTCCCTCCCCCCGAGAGAGCAGCAGGCACCACGCCGTCTCTCCCTGCCCCTGCCAGCGAGCCGGGGTCTCTCACGCCGTTGCCTCATCCCACCAGAGCAGCTTGGACCGACCCCCCCTGGAAGAGCGCTGGCGCCGTGCCTGCTGTCACCGTGCCTGCTGTCACCCCTTTCCTGCCACCCTCCCAGGCTCTGATTCAAAGCACGTTCCTTGCAGCAGGAATCTTTTGGCTGACTGCAGAGTCATCGGGATCAGAGTCTGTTTTGTTCAGTCCAGGGCTGGTTTTATATGGAGATTATTTTTCTTTTTAAAATTTGTTTTTATTATTATTACTAGCTTTTTTTTTTTTATCCCTTTTTATTTTTTTTTTGGTCAAGCACTGGAATGTGTAAGTACAACAAGAAAGTCAGTAACCTTATTAAACATATGTGTCTCATCCAGCCAGGGTGACCACTGCAGGCCAAGCATAACAAACAGGCCAGATTTATTTAGATTTGAATTTATTTACACCAGAGAATTAAAGGTTTAATTAGACCAGCAATGTATTTTTATTCCTTATTCCCTACAGAGTATATGCCTAGCTCAAGAACCTGAAAATAAAATCCCGGAGAGATTAATATATTTGAAAAGAGTTAAAAATGTTTGTGTCTAATGACTTTTCTGAATAATTTCAGCTACATAAATGTCTCCTGTGTAGAGTTCTTAGAAACATATTGGGAGAGGCTACGAAACCTGGTTTGATGTGGGTTTCGTTTTTAGTCTTGCAGAGGCTTGGCATTATAAATGAAGATCGTAGGGTTCGTTAGCCGTACTGGCACAACCCAGGAGGCTTCCCAGAAATGCCACATCTGTGGCTGACAGCCACCTTTACCGAGCATCACTTCAGCAGAAACCAACCCGATAAATTCCCTCCTGAGGCGTTGCATCCAGTACAGATTGATTTTGATAAACTGCGAAAGCTTTTCAGTTTTATTAGTAACCTACTGGGCCAATGGTGATGGAAACAATCATTTATGCTAGACGCTCTCAGTGAATTTTTTCAATTCAGTGATTTTATTGCAAGGGCATGAGATGCCTCACATTCTTTCCTAGCCACAGTGATTTCTGACCCAGAATATGAGCTTTCCTTCTAGACAGCTCAGATGCCTGTATACTCTTCCTGATCCTTGCTTAGGTATTTAGTAGGTCAGACTGGATATTGGGAGACCAAAATCATTGTTTGTTGTTCAGGAGGCAACATTAATACTCGCCTGTATTGAAGTTTTGTCTGATCCCTGTGAATGAACTTTAAAACATCTGCTGTGTCAGCAGAGGGAGATTTTTCTTGCCTTCTCTTCCTTTTATGAATGCAGAGGAAACGCTTACAAACGCTTCACGGTTAGAGGTCTACCAGCTGCCATTAACTACTCTGACGTTGAGGGGTTACATTCAGAGGAAACTTCAAGCAGTTTCTACTGTTGTGGGATTGTGGCATTGGGATTGTGGCGCTGGGATCGTGAGATGCACTGCAGACTGGAAACCTCCTGCTCACAGCCAGAGGCAGGCAGAGGCCTTGCTGGCCCGTTAGCCTGCTCTGCTGGGGATGGGAGGGCAGGGAGAAGAGTTAGGAATAACTGCAGAAGGCTTTGAGACGCCCATAAACTGTCGTGTGTGTGAGTTCGTCGTGTGTACTCATTGCTGGTGTCAGTTATAGAAACGCTAACAGCAGAAATCTTTTCTTCTCACTCTGAGGACAAGAGCACATGGTCCAGGCACAGCTTGTAATTTTACCTTTTGGTTGCCAAGTACAACGCAGGATGTTAAGGCGGTGTTTTTTGCATGTTTCTGTCTTGTTGTTTGGCAGCATTGCTCATTGTAACATTTTTAACAATTCTAAAGCATTTTAAGAAGAGAAAATATTGCAGTGGTTTCGCTTGCGTGTTCCTCTTACCACATGTAGCTGTTTCACTGGATGTGTTTCTTGGTTACCAGGGCAACAGTTTTAAGATCTAGCTCGATTACCTGTATCATACCACTCATCAGAGATGTGAGCAAACTTTGGAAACTTCTACACTGAGGAAATGCTGCTAGTTGCTAGGAGGCAGGAGTTTTCCAAAGCTGGTATCAATGAAAATGCTGGTATCACATGTTTATGTCAGTGGCTTTACAAATGTCATTAAACGATCAGTTAGCTTAAAAGATATTTTACTATAAATATAATAGACCCAAGGAAATAGATGCTTCATCAATGTATTATCATAGTTCTATAGATGTGCTCGTTTAGAATAAACTAACATCTTTTTAGAAAAGCCTATCAATTGTTATTTAAAGCCAACTGTGTTGTTGAGCCATAACTGATATATGAAACAGCCCGTACCTTTGTCCTAAAAAATATTAAGAGTCCAGAGGTGGACATTGGACTTCAAGTCTGTTATTGATCTCCTCTGTTAATCAAATGAAATGTTCATTGATATTTACGGGAAACCCATGCATCCTATATGCATGGAGCAGAGAAAGAAGCAGCTGTCCCAATATCCAAATTTCAGTAAGTCAGAGAGATCCAGCTGGGAAATTCTGCAGACATGTGGCTGCTTTGGGGTCACAAGACAAAGAGTGAGCAACTGTTTAGCCCGCCCCATGGCAGTGGCAGTATGTGTTAGCAAGTTTTTCTGAGTGAAGTATGAACAATCGCTTTCACAGGGCTCATCTTCTCTCTGCAATCATTCAGCTTTTCTGTAAGTAGAAAGATATAAGTGGCCATGGATCTCAGCACTTCTCAGCCATTGCCTGAGTCTCTGAAATAAGCAGCATGCCTTAAATACTATTATGTAAGGTCTAATCCAAAAAGTGTGGTTGTTATTATTATGCTGACTTTACATTTATAAAGGGAAGAGCCCTAAAAGTAACTGTTTCCAGATTCCCTGTTTTCCTTTTGGTCTTTTTTGCAGCTCTCAATTAATGAAGAGAACCAGGTTAGGGCAGACACAGCTATACAGAATTATAAAACTGACGACTGGCAGTTGTTTAAAAATGAGCACTAGGGAAATTTTGGTGCTTCCCATTCTTTGCAAGAAGAAGCCAATAAAATCCCAACCTAGTTTATGAATTTATCTGTTGCCAGTGCAGAGGCGTGCTGATCAGATTCTCCCGTTTACTTCACTGGTGGAGGATGTAGGTGGAGGATTTCCCCCGAGCAGGGACTGTTCTACTGCCATCAGTATAGCAAAGATATCTGTGCTGCTTTCTCCATCACACTCCACCTTTCCCACGTGTGAATGGCAAGAATAGCTTGGAGCCAGGGAAAGGAGAGGGAAAAACAGGGCTCAGCCATGTCTCCTTGTCTGATATAAGGAAATATGGCTCCTCTGTAGCTTTAATCCTCCAGGAACTGGGCAGCTCCAAATAAATGAACTGCTCCTGGCTGCCTACAGATCCCACTCATCACAGTATCTGTCATTGCTGTGATGTACAGGTTGCTGAAACAGTAATACAAGGAGCTCAAACTCATTCATCAGCTTTAAATTCATTAGTCTAAAAGATGCCTTTTTTTTAACCTTCACTCTGCATCTGTATTTTGAAGGCGTCCTACTGAAGCGTATCGTCTTAGCTGATAACAACCTTGTTCTTTGTAGCCACCTTCATCACCTTGAACTCTCTTTTTCAGAGACTTCTCTTTGTCCCGTGACTGTTTTCTCCAGCCAGCACATTCGTGGGTTTGTGATTCAGCCACCTTTCTCAGTCCTCCGTCAGCCATCCGTGCAGCCTGCCTCACCGCTGGTTTCAAGGGGCGCTGGCTCCTCTGGTACCTCGGCTGCTACACTTCCTTTCAGAAATTCTAGAAGTAGATCTCGGGCTTCTACCAAACCAATAATCTCGGGCACTAGAGCATGCCCTGAAGTGTCTACACGTTTCTTAAATCCCTCCAGGGATGGTGACTCCACCACCTCCCTGGGCAGGCCCTTCCAGGGCCTGACCACCTGCTCAGGAAAGTCATTCTTCCCAATATCTAATCTAAACCTCCCCTGCCCCAACTTCACACCATTTCCTCTGCTCCTGTCATTATTCCCTTGGGAGAAGAGGCCAACCCCCACCCTCTCTCCACCCTCCTTTCAGGGAGCTGTAGAGGGCTGATGCATCCCATATTCTGGAGAAGTGATGTGAAAGGCAGCAAATTTCTCTCTTTTCTGCCTTCCAGTTTCAGCTAAAAATTCTTCCTCCACTGAAAGGCAAGAGGTACGAGCTACTAGGACAGGCTGGATGAGGCAGCTTCTATGGAAAAATAAATATTCCTCAAATCCACCATATTTTTGACAGGTTTCTACGAGGCTCCACAAAAATAAGATTAACTCAATAAATTATTAGCAAAACATGTTCAGGGTTTTGTGTGGTGGTTTGTTTTTTGGTTTTGTGTTTTGTTTGTTTGTTGTTTTTTTTTGTGGTGGTTTTTGTTTGTTTGTTTGTTTGTTTTTAATGTTTCATCTTCACTTTACAATCTAAACCTGCAAACTGAGGCGCAGGTGAGCGCCTGCTTCCATGTGATGGGGAATCCACGTGATAGCATGCAAAATATTTACTCTGGTTGTTAAATAGGTAAATGCATCTGTCTGACATTTGCTTTAAAAACAAAATACTTTTAAGGGGCAACAATGTCTTTGAGTCACCTCTTCCTTTTCAATTTAGCAAAAGCGATTTCATTGGAGCAAATTAGAACAGTTTCATCAGTTATTTCCTTCCTTCCTGTTTCACCGGTGGTGAAGGCTTCGAAATGACTTCTCAAAAACATCCCTGCATGCTGAAATCACAAAACGCTTCAGCCCATAAAACTGCTGCGGGCCGTTGGCACGGGATGCCCAGACCGGAGAGCAGGCCGGCACGCACAGCCCCGTGTGGGAATAAGTCCCTTTTCCTACCCCACATCTCCTTCTCTCCCTGCGCCCTGGCACCGGGACAAGCCACCTGACTTCATTTCTGCCCTTCATCCCTGCCCTGATGCTAACGGCCGGGCTTGGCCTTCACCTCGCCAACAAGAGCTGGATGCCCTGTGGTGGTGCAAGGTGTGAGGAAGGGTGATGGGGTAACGGCAAACCGGCAGATAAAGCTTTCCAAGACCCAATTTGAAGTTCAGAAAGCAGCCGTTCTCTATTGCGGCGCCAGGTGGGCAGGGGATAGCTCCTCCTGTTGTGCACGCCAAATGCTGTCATCAAATTAAATTTATACACAACAGGTATACATATTCAATGTAATTCCAAGAAAACATTAGCATTTTCATTACATTTCCAGGAATTCATTTACATGTTATAATAATAAGCTTTTGGGCATGCGTAGCTGTGGCTTCTGGTGGTCCTCATTTTGAGTGAGGGTTGTTTCTTACTCAATCTTCATCTTCACTTGTCCCTTTTCATGTTGGCAAAACATTCTAACTGCATGATTGCTCATTACAACTAATGATCTCCCTGCTACCACCTGTTTGCCAGACAATGTCGGGTGGAGAATGGCTGGAGAGCAGCCCTGAAGAGAAGGACTTGGGGGTGTTGGTGGGTGAGAAGCTCAACATGAGCCAGCAGTGTGCACTGGCAGCCCAGAAAGCCAACCCCATCCTGGGCTGCATCAAGAGAAGCGTGGCCAGCAGGTCACGGGAGGTGATTCTGCCCCTCTGCTCTGCTCTGGTGAGACCCCACCTGGAGCACTGTGTCCAGCTCTGGAGTCCTCAGCACAGGAAGGACATGGACCTGTTGGAACGGGTCCAGAGGAGATGATCAGAGGGATGGAGCACCTGTCCTATGAGGACAGGCTGAGAGAGTTGGTGTTGTTCAGCCTGGAGAAGAGAAGGCTCCAGGGAGACCTTACAGCAGCCTTCCAATATCTGAAGGGAGCTACAGGAGAGCTGGGGAGGGACTCTTTGTCAGGAATTGTAGTGACAGGACAAGGGGTAATGGTTTTAAATTGGAAGAGGGAGGATTTAGATTAGATATTAGGAAGAAATTCTTTCCTGTGAGGGTGGTGAGACACAGGAACAGGTTGCCCAGAGAAGCTGTGGCTGCCCCATCCCTGGAGGGGTTCAAGGTCAAGCTGGATGGGGCTTTGATCAACCTGGTCTGGTGGGAGGTGTCCCTGCCCAGGGCAGGGGGTTGGAACTAGATGATCTTTAAGGTCCCTTCCAACTCTAACCATTCTATGATGTCCATATTTATTGCATCCCTGTCTTAGGTCACCATGTTCTCAGGGCCACAGACATCCTTTCTTATCTTACTAAGTCCTTGAAACCATTTAGGATGGTTACTAAGGTAGCTACATTTCTTCTCTAAAAGAAGATCTTCTACAGTTTAGCCATTTATAAACTACATAAAATCTGCCTTAGGTATCGATTGGGTCGGGGATTTCATCGCTTGCCCCTGTGAGGAGCCTTCAGCCAGGAGGAGATGTTGACACCAAGGGGCCTGATGGCGGGGAGAAGGGTCTTCTACTGAGACCCCACTCCCAGGAGGACGCAGGCGGCAGGGCTGTGTCGGCCCCATGTCTGCCGTTGCCTCAGGGGGCAGCGGAACCAGTCAGGTCCACAGGTGGCTTCATCCTCCGGGCCTAAGACCACTTTGGGGTTTAATGAGCAATTAGCAACGCCAAATTAAGCCGCTAAATTCCCGGGCTGCGCAACGAGGCGGGGGCTGGCGAGGAGCCGCCGGCCCTGAGGAGGACGGGCGGGTGGGAACGAAAGAGCAGCGGAACGGGCGGGCGGCGCTCGGGGAGGCCGCCGGGAGTGCCGGGCCGGGCGCCGCCTGAAGAATGGCGCAACTGCGGGTGCTGGAGCTCTACAGCGGCATCGGGGGGATGCACCAGGCCCTGAAAGGTACCGGCGAGCGGCCGCCGCCAGCGCGTTCCCCGGTACTTGCTGCTGCCGCAGCCCCG
>JAHREE010000163.1:1088251-1181363 GCA_033628505.1 Tringa tobata | reverse complement strand
CCCCCGCCCACTGTGTTGCACAAGCACCGTGTGGAAGGAAGCTGTGAGGTGAGAGGGGCAGCCTCGTCCCCTCAAACCAGAGTCAGAGCCCCCAGCTCTGCAGGGGCAGCAAAATGACCTTTGAGGGGACCTGTTGAGGGGAGCCGGGGGAGGGGGCTGCCTGACGGGCCTCCTGTCACGGGCGAGTTGTAAAGGGGCATAGGCAGCTGAATTTTGGCTAGTGACGTGCTTATGTTGTGAGTCAATGGCTGTAAACAAGAGCAGTGCCCGATAGTGTTGGTGGCCAGCTGGGTGGCAGCAAGGTGCCCAGGAGCGCCCTTGGGTGGAAATCATGGATCCATGGTCCTGCGTTGGCCCAGGCAGCTGCTCCTGGGAAGGCTATGATTTTGTGTTTGTTAATACATGCTCTGCCTTGTGCTGACGGATATCTGCTGCAAATGGGGTTGTGTGCAGTTTGATACTCAGTCAAATTAGCTCAGGTATCCCACAGTCTCTACGCAGACTTGGTTTTAGTGGCGCGTATCCCAGTGAATCCATATATGAGACTGGTATAACATTTTCTAAATAGGAAAACTGTTATAGTGAATTCATGCAAGACCATGTTCCCAGGTGAGCTTTTGTTTTGGTACAAGGAGCCCTGGAGCTGAATTTGCTCTATTGTTAAAGCATGGCCTGGGTGACCTTCAGCAAGCCCTGTAGGCTCTGTGACTTGGCTTCCCCAAATAAAAAAACTGAGCTAGGGCTATTGATCTCCTCGGGAAAGTACTCTGGACCTTTTTGAACAAAGATTTCAACAAAAAATTGTATAATTTAAGAGAATCGCCATAATAATTTGTAACTACAATCTTTCAAGTACTTCAGCCTTCATAAGCATTAGCAGCCCTTCTGTTACACTCTACAACAGAGAACATTTTCATAAAAGCATCAGGTGAAAACTTACCTTGTTAATTTTCTGGTGAACTGAGTAATATTTAAAAGGTTATGCTTACAGAGTAGAATCCATTTAGCTTCGTTCATTCACTTAACACATACTCACAATTGGCAGTGCGGCATTTTTTCTACTGTCTAATTTTTACTTGAATGCATATATATATATGATATGTAAAAATACATGACATACTGAAATAGGTACCCATATTATTACTGTAAATAACCCTAGCTCTGTGTTGTAGGGATGCGTTTTCCTTATTTCCAGAGACATCCTTACATTATTATGAGCAAAATATATCTTTGTATGAAACTGCAGATTTTGGAGTCTTCGTGAAACTGAAAAGAGGTTGTTAGCCATTGTATATTGTGTATATAGCTGATGTAGTAATTCCCTACTTTTGTAGTAGTCTGTTTTCTGAAGTGATGGAGAATTATCTACATGTTATAGATGATTTCCGTATTTACATAGAAAGTGGACTGGTTCCTGAAACAGCCTGCACCATGGTCCCTCACTCTGGCATTTGCCGTGTGTTGTATGTATGTAACAAATCTTGAGTGAGTGTTACCTGTTATTAACATAATAGATGCCTTGTGAATGTTTGGTGATGTTCTGCAATAGTTAATAAATTATAGTGCCAGATGTGATATCCTATGGATGCCTACCTAAGAAAGCGTCATTTACAAGACAACAAAATACTTGAAAGAATGGGAATATGCAGAATGCAGCCTTAGAAGATTATCAGAATACTGTAAACCTGTATTCAGTAGATAGTTACTGTGCATGTGAAGGCTTGAGAGCATATATCACAGTTCTATTTTGCATAGTTTGGAGGGTGAAGGAATTAACCAAAACCCATGTATTATTTCCTGAAGGGGTAAATTACTTTCCAAGCTTACTGTTTGTGACCTTGCTGAACAAATGCATCAGTGTCAGTGCGTGTTGTAATTTCTCTTATTCTGGGCTTACATTTGACTAAAGAAATTACGGTAATACCAGTCATACCAGCCAAGGCTGATGAAGGGGCTGTGTGTAAGAGGAGACTTAAATTATTATTTGTGTAAATGATGCTAGATAGTACTAAATAGTGAAATACCAAGTTTATACAAAGGGTATGACTTGTTTTCAAAACTGGTTACTTATTTTTCTGGGAGGCATATGAGAACTCAGCCCATAGGCATTGTGTTGTCTTGAGAAAAGTCCAAACCATATGCTTCAAGATGAAAATCTTTTCTGGAGTGTTGTTAAAACTAATAATCAGGCAATTTTAATAAAAAGAATTCTACACAATTTGTACTGAATTAAGTATTTAATGACAGATCATTATCTAAAACTGATTTTGATGAATTGAATTACTTTCAAGAATAGCGATATAGGCATTTTGGTGCTTTCTGCTGTTTTATCTTTTTAAGTTTCTTAAACATCTGGATTCAGTTTTCTTTTACCATTTCTAAGGAACAAAATAAAGTCAAGGGCCACTTAAGTGTTTGCTTTTATGTGGAAATAAAACCAAAAGAAGTGAATGTTCCTCTGTAAGTACTTTTTGTACATAATAATAGGGTTTTTTATATGTTTTAGGCCTATATGTATACATGAAACCATGCTATTTGAAAATGTCTCTGATACAGTTTTTTGGATATCATTTAGCAAATGGCAGATTGCTTGGCATTTTCCATTTAAATCACGTACAGAAATATTAAAAGGTGGGGTTTTTTCCATGTAAGTATGAAGCTTGAAAGAAAGCCCTCCATTCCACTGGTGCTTTCATACGCCAGATACCTAAGAGATGAAGATAATACTTTAATTAGAAGGTAATACTTTATTTTCTTGGTATGGTTTCTAGGGAATCTATCAAGCCAAGAAAAAGAGTAGAAACACGTAGAAAAGAGAGAGAGCATGGAATGCTTCAGTGGCAGCACCCCAGGAAAGCTACTTGTTCTACAAAAAGGGTTCTGGAGTTTGGCAAGTTCTGGCTTAGTGTTAGTTCCCGGCCAAGTTATGGAGATAGTTTTGTGGCCAGTTACATTTAATAGAGCTGGTCCACCTTTCTACTTTTCTGTCAAATTGCCACTGTTTTCAGTGGACAAATAGGTATTTTCCAGGGAATCTGACAGTGCCTTTTCTACAGCCTCTCTGGCTGTAATCTTTCATAAACTTAGTTTTAGGATAGCATATATTCAAGCTTACAAGATGAGGATGTGCATTTGTTTGGCAGTTGTCGTTAAAATAGAATGCATTTGACACCAAATAGTGTGCAGTTGGTTTTGAGATTGTCCTCACCTGCAGTAAGAAATAACTGAATTTTAATAAATTCATGGAAGTTTATATACTCTTACAAGTGCTTCTCTATTAACAGTATGGAGAAGCTATTAGTACATACTTGCATATTTGAATCAGTGTTGGTACATACCTACACAGTTGAATCGAGTTCTTTTTGACAGTGAGAAGGTGTCTGTTCCAAAGATTTCAGTCCAAAACTGAAAAAGAAAAATCTTGGGGATTGTCTAGCTCTGTGTTGATACTTCAGTTGTAGATAATTCAGCATATGCAGAATTTCTAGTTTCAGATTTTGAATGCTTTATAATAGTATTTTAAGTTAAACAGCAAAGACATGCCAAAGGATAAAATTTAGGAAGTTCAGCTTGATTAATATCAGAAGTCAGCGAGTTTGTTCATATTCGTGCTCTTGATTGAGGTAGCTAAGAAATGGAAGTGCATTTCTTCCTTCTTCCCACCCTGTGCTCCAAACTTTGTGAGATTTATAAAGGTTGATGTTTAGATCGTATAAGTCTAAATCTACAATGCTTCATACATGTGTGTGTGTTTGTGAATGTATTCTTTGTATAGAAAGTGCAGAGTTTCTGCAGGAAAAAATACATTGTTTTATTTTTAGAAAACCTGTGGCTACAAATTGATTTCCTTAGCAACTTTCCATCAAACAAACAGCCTGCTCTTCCCTGTTCCCAACCAAAACAAACTTAAACTGGTTTATTAATTTAGGCAGTTTTCCCATGAAAAATGGGTTCCAGGTCTCTGCCACAAGTGTTTGTAATCTGCCAGGTCACTGAAAAAAGTCTCCCACGGAGACATCTTTTAAAAAATACCGGAGTTTTGCAGTGATGAATTTGGTGATATTTTTCCTCAGCAATTGTTATTTTTCAATTTTACAGAGTAAGAATTTGAGCCTCTTGTACTCTATCTTCTCTGTTTACTCTTTTCTTTGATTATTTCAATTGCACAGCATAATAAACTGGTGTGTGTAATTACACAGAGCATAGCTATCTCAGGAGGAGAGGCAAAGGAGACAAAACCAGCCAACAGCTTTAGGATTCAGTGCAATGCAAAACAAAAATATTGTCTGCTTGAGCAATGTTTTTATACCTAAGCTCATTTTGATGTAATGCTTCTCTAAAATATGGCCCCTTGTAGCACAGGGTGGTGCCAGTTGTGCTATAATGTAAATTTGCATAGTTTATATGGCTGAACGGGAACAAATCCTGTACAAATAGAGCAGTGAAAAAAGTTGCTAAGTATCCTGCAGGAAGCGAGTGTGGAGGTTACTGATAGTTGTTGGCTGTAGCCATGGGCAGTTCAGTGTAATCATTTCAGATGTGAGCTGACAATCCCCAAGTGAAATCTTTGCTCTCTGATTTAAAAGGAAACAGGACTGACAAAACATATGACTAATCTTCCCTTTTCCATCTGTTTCCATATACCTGTTAGAATAGATAATTGTTCTGGCTCTGATTTTCCAATACGCTGAGATCCGCCAGGCTCTGCCCTTGGTGCAACGCTCTGTCTTTCATGTGCTCGGCTGACATTGATGGTTCTATTACAAAAGTACAGTGGTGAATATAAACAGATCTATGTTAATTTTAGGGTCTGCTAGAAACACAGGACAAAGGAATCGATTCTGAAGAGGAAAAAGATATTGTAATGTCAGAAATTTTATTTTCGGTGTTTGAAGATGACGCCCTTTGGGGTGGTTTTTTTCCAAGTCAGCAGTTAATGCACACATCCTGTCTTCCTTTGCTTCAGATGCTGCACCTTCCAGTCATTGCTGCAGAGTCCCTTTCACTCAAATGACTACTACGTAGCTGAAATGGCTCAGAGACATTGTGTATGCAGCAAAATAGAGAATTGGGACCCAAAGTTTGATTGCTGCACCCTTAGGCAATTAAATAACAATTAAAGAGTTTCTGCTGTGTGGATCCTAGAGGTTTTAAGACTCAAGTGTAAAATCAGTATTTTCCTAATAGGATGATGCAAATTTGAGTTCACCTGCTTTCAGCAAAGAGAGAGTGTTTCATTCTAGTCTACCTAAAAAGAAGCTGTAACACCTCCCTCAGCAACTTCCCCTTTGTGTTTATGGCTTCCTTTTGAGGTACAACATCTCGTACAGAAATGTGAAGTCTCGGCTCAAAAACTGTGGTGTTGAGGAGTACCGCAAAGCAAGTATTCCAGCAGCTACATAGTTTCACTTAGAAAATGTGTATTACTTTTTCTTTAGTCTGCATAAAATTAAATTGTTGTCTGCATAGTTGTAATTTTCTTAAATTTTGAGTTTTGAAAGTTGGATGTACTCGTTTGGGGGGAAAAAAAAATAATGTCCCCAGAGCTGAGTCTGTTTCTGTTGAAGTTGTGCTATATATTTTGGGGAGTTGATTTAACATCTCACTAAGTCAGCAATTCGGGGGCATTTTCATGTTCCTGAGTTGCTTTTGTGCCTTTTGTCAGTGGGGATAGTTAAACACAGTCTTGATTCTGTTTTTTTTAGACTCTGCTTTCAGTGTTTTTTTTATGATACATTCCTACAGTCATTTTCAAGCCAGAAATATAGTTGCTATAGCAAAATGGTATATCACAGTTTGATGTCAAAGTTACTTAAATTTCAGGAGAAGTTCTTTAAAAATGTGTCATTTTCACATTGTTTGAAATTTACACAAGCTTTTCTTTGTTAGGTTGGATGTGTGAGATCACTTGCCTGCTCGAGCTCCTTCATGTGTTTCCAGGGTATTTCCACATAAATATGCTTAATCAGCTTTTAGAGGGAGTCTGCTCTGTGACAGGAACTCCAGAGTGAGCCACGGCTTTTGAGTGAAAAGGCGGAGAGGCTTTGAAAAAATTATCAGGTCTTTGAATTGGGAAGAGAGGATGTCGGGTGGAATAGTTCAGGAAAGTTCCTGTCTGTGTGGGTTAACATCTCTGGATTAGACTGAACATTGTATTGCAAGAGGATTCAATAAAAGACTCTGAACTCTATGCTGTCTATCAGGATTTCCAGGCATTTGAGCCTGTGGAGTTGTTTAATGCAAGTCCCCGGTACTTCTTTTTTCTTGTGTGTATGCAGGGAGAGATTGGACTGATGCCAGTAAAAAGGATGAGCGTCTGAATCATGAGTTGTGAGAGAAAGCACTCTGCCTGTCTTTCTGATTGTCCTCTTTAAACTGGATGTTAATTTAGATAATAATTTGAGGTTCTTTATTATATTTTTTCTTTTTTTTTTTTTTTTTTCACTCCAGAGGGCCTGTAACACACATCTTAGAACAGAAAGCATAGATTAGAAAAGCAGTCTCTTAAACATTACTTGAAGCTTGTTCCCATTACTCAGGTTTTACAGTTTTGTTTTAGGAAAATGAAACTGTTGGTCCTTGATTATGCTTGTAAATTGAGAGAGTCAAGCTGCTAAGGTGACGTTCTTTTCACGCTAGATGTCAGTGTTAACATACCTGTTCTATAACCTCAGGTGTAGTCATTCTGTTGTCCTAGTGAATACACCTGTATTTGATACTTCAGTTACAATTTACAGTCAAGATGTCAAGGCATTAACTGCAAACAATGATTTTTATGTTGATTCTTAATAGACGGCTGTCTGTAAACATTTTTCTTGTGAAACTCCTTTTTACTTTCTGTTTCACCAAGTAAACCCAGGAGAACCAGGTTGACCTTTGTTGAAATGTCTGCTACAATCTTTCTAATACCCAGATTTCTCTTTTATCTTAGTTTCGCATAAGATGGCTGTGAAAACCTGAAAGATAGTAGGTGGGTGATAACTGCATCACTCAAAATTAAGTCCACTGGGGACATCATAATTGGTTTTTCATACTCTCAAACTGTAAATAATTTGCAGACTAGCAGTAATTAAGAAGGTGTTTCACTAAGCCATTTGTTAATGTGTTACTTGAGCGAGTTGTGAGACTGCTCAAAGGCATATGGCTATTTGCCTTGTTTTTTTGGCTTACAAAATTACTATTTTTTTAAGTCGCCTGGGTTTCATCTGGGGGCTTGTGATAGGACTGTAATGTAGATTTTCTGGTGGTTGAAACTGGTCTTGTATATCAGGAAAGTACGGTCACTGTTCTCTGCCTGCGGCTGTAACAGTGACCACAGCCTATCTCCCTTGATAAAAAGCCTCAGTGAAGGTATTGTGACTAATAATAATAAATAGTGTGACACGCTGAGCAGTGGATTAAACACTGTTCTTTTTATGTCTTTAGCTTCTGTAGAACCCATTATTCGGTTACTCTATAAATTAACCGTTGCTTGTTTATATTCTTTTTAGTGTATTTTTCTTTTGGGATTTTAGCTGTCAGGAGATTTGTTACACTGTGGTGTCTTCTTTTCAATAACGCTCCTAAGCGTCCAGAAGTACTTCCTTTGATAGCAAGAGAAGAGGAGCTGCCAAGTGTTGTCCTTCAAAATGTTTGGGGACATTGAACTCAAAGGAGGCAGCAGTTGGGTTCAAGGCCCAAGGTTTTATTGGAATATAAGCAAAAATGTTTTTCAGGCAACTTCTTAAACTTTTATTGCAAGAGTAGACATACCTCAAACATATTTATTGGTGCAGTTTTATCACAATGAGAAGTAATATACTTCTAAAATGACACAGTTAATTCCTGTGAGTTGTCAGTGGCTGGAGAGGTTCAGGCAGCAGCAGGATGTCTCTGTAGGTTGATTCAGGCTGTGTTTCCATGGCTAAGGAACTTGGTGGCCACAGAGAATTAAATTCTTTGAAAACAGAAGTGCAGGGGAAGATGTAGAGATGCGCCCTATTTGGAGTTTGTGTGATTGTATCTACAAATTAAGACAATAACTTTGAGTTTTGGATATGTAAGGCAGGGAAGTATTGGCCATACGATTAGAAACACAGAGTATTTTTCGTATAAAGTTTTAAAGGCAACTCAGCCTTGTAATTTCCCTTTTATTTTTGAGCATAGCTGTAACACAACTGAACAACTGCATTTTTCCAAGAGTAGTAAAGAGAAGCTACAGTTTTCAAATTCTTTTTTTAACTTTAGAAAGCTGCATATCTGCAGAAGTTGTTGCTGCTGTTGATGTGAACACTCTTGCCAATGAAGTTTATAAGCACAACTTTCCCAGCACACCATTATGGGCAAAGACAATTGAGGTGAGTAACGAATGTCTTTTTTACGCTAGTCTGGCACTTGTGGAAGTGAGTTGTCTTCAGTATCCTTGTTAGTAACAAGAGAAACAAAAAGATTTAATTTATGTCATTATGAACATAGCAGTTTTACAAGAACTTTGAGTTCTTGTGTTATGGTTGCTTGTTGAAGTTAGAGGGATACTCATACTGCACTCCTTTCCTGAAACTCCTGCTGCCTCAAGAAAAGCTATGTGAAAGGTTACTGCTTACCACCAATAAAGGTATAACAGAAATAATTTTTTTAGATTAAACAAATATTTTCATGTATTTTGAAAGAATTTAATTAAATTACTTGGAGGCATGCCTTCATTTTGTAGTTATAGTTGAGCTCAGTAAAACACAAGAAAATATACTGAATGGCACAGTCTTGCATATTTTTGTGGGCTTAATAGATCAGATGTTTTAGGAATTCTGCCCCTTTTCCCAATTATTTGGAGAACTAGGTAAAATTGGATTTTGTTTTAATAACTGAGGGGCAAATGAGGCATGTTGTTTTGCCTGGATTTAGTTAGAAATTACTGTATACTTCTTAATCTTCTCTTACAGTTTTACAACGTGACAGTGAAAGATACTGAATTTGATTTAAGACACCAGCTTAAGTAGACTTAAGCAGGTGGCTAAAGGTTAAATGCTTATTCAGCACTCAATAACTGCAGGGTAAACGATAGTTTACAGTTTTATATGGGAAAAGAAGAATGCTTGCCTATGCCTCCTTATAAAGGCAAATTACAGTCAGTAAGACCTTGAAATCTATTGAAAAAAAAAATAACAGCTTTTGTGTAGTTTCTGTGGGCAGGTATTTTACATTTGCTATGTAGATATCTCTCAAAATATGTAAGGCAGTGCTTTCTTTGTCCAGCTCATAGTTACTTGTTCTTTATCCTTCTCTTCTCTTGGCCCTTAGTATGTTGTCCTTTTAGTGTTGTTTAAACTGTAGTCTAGAGGAATTCTACTTGTGCATTTAATTCATGGCAGACCTAATTCTTTCTTCTCTGAACAGAAATATTTTTGCAGAGTAGAGTGATTTTTACTTTGCAAAAACTAGAATGAAGTAAACTTTATAGAATGTGTGGGTAATGAGCTCCTAAGAGTTAAACCCCACGGTTTGGACCAGTAAAAATTGTCATGTTAACACTTGAGCCACTTTTCTGTTCAGATATTTTGTCTTTGGAGAAGATCTAGTTTTTTCTTCACCTGTTTTGAATATGTTAACGTTGGTTTTGATGTACAATGACTTCATCTCTGAATAATGCAACTTTATTTGGAGGAGGGATGGGGAGAAATAACTAGTCAGTATTTTGATATGATCTACTGAAAGAACCACTCTGCACCTCTTCTGAAAGAATGAGTAGATAAAAACGTCAAGAGTATGTATAGACGCTAACATCAGTAGTGGTTTTGTTTCATATTCAAAGCAATTAATGTATATTTTCCTTGTATGGTTTGCTAAGGTGGAAAGGATTGAAATTAGTAGGTCAAATGGGAGTTTAGGTAGTTTTTTGCTAGATGAAGCATATATAGTGGAAGTAAGAGGGGCAGTTTCGTCTGAAAGATGACTTAAAGAGTTTCGTACGGTTTACAACACTCAACATTCTTCTATTTTTTTCCTTATTCAGGGCATAACACTGAAAGAATTTGACAGATTATCTTTTGATATGATTTTGATGAGTCCTCCCTGTCAACCATTTACAAGGTAGATATAGCACACTTTGAAGAAAAGCGCAGTATTACAGTATGTACTATTAAAGGAGGAATGTTTTCAAGAGAGACACAATGTGTGGTTCATCTGTGTATCTTTATCTTCCTAAGCAAAAATGTTGTAGCTCTGTTCATCATGATGTTTGCTGAGGTGGAAGAAATGCAGCAATCTGAATCTTAGTTATTGATCACATTTCTTGTAACATAGATTTTAATTCAGTTTAAGTAAGCTTCTTACAGCATTTATTTTGTATACTGTATTATTCCTCTCACAGTGAAATTCAAAGATTTTGCTGTTTAGGAGTGCTTCCTTTCCCTTTAGGTATCAATCTAATCTTTTCCTGGGGCAACTCCAGGAGGAGGATTGGAATTTCTTACTTCTGCCTGAGACTTAAGCCATAATCTGTTTTTATTTGTACTTTGAAAATTAGATGTGCACAAAAATAGTTTATTCTGAGGAATATTTCTACTTTAACCAAGACTAGGAGGGTAATGGCTTTGAAATGGTTTTGTAGATGATATAGAGAAATATCTTGCTGATTATGAACTGAACTTCCTGAGGTGTTATTTGTCAGACTAGTTTCAAATTCATATCATTTGGCAGCAGTGACCAGTGGAGGTAAGACTCTAGTAATTATACTTATGCAAAATAGTACTTCCATAAAAAGTCTGTTGATAGTGTTGAAACTGCTTGTGTAAGCAAGTATATCACATTGGATGCTCTAAGATTAAAAAGAAATCCCTCCAAAGTGGTGCTGATCTATAAAAATGTATTTGTGCAAGCCTATGATGTATATAGGAATCATTCCTTTAATTTCATTTTTTTAACAATATGGTGAAAAGAAAAAACTGTCTGTCTCATTAATTTAGAGAGGTGCTAAAGCTCTTCTACCAAGGCTTTATTCTTTTTCGAGAGCTAATATGAGTATAAGTTAGGGGAACACAGACCTGGCATGGTTAAATTATATTATCGTTTTTATAACCTATGCGAGCTGTCGAGTTTAATGTTACAGAATTGGTTACAAAGTTACTCACATGGGGCTCAGTCCTGTAAAATGGTGAGCACGGAGGCTTTAATTCATAGGAATAATTTAATATATTCAATGTAAAATAGCAGGGTATTCCCAGGAGCCCAGTGGGGTGTTTTTGTTCTTTCAGAGCTGAGTATGTTCAAGGAGTTTGCTGGACAAGACCGGAATGGTAAATGCTTTGCAGACGCGGGGAGTGGATTTCATTAGTGAATGCTTCAATTTTAACCTCACTGTGAGCTGATGGATTCCAGGGGCAGGCTGTCATTCCTTGGAGCATTTCTTGGGACACTGCCTCTGTGCGCGGGTCCTCCTGTCTGTACACGATGCTTTTGCAGAATCCCTTTTTGAAACTCAAAGCAAAATGTTTCAGCATTCTGTAGAAAAACAGAAGTCAAATGTCAGTCTGCTCTGAGTCATATAGGGCTGTTTGTTTATTCTTTCCTAGAATCGGCCTGCAAGGTGATGTAACCGATCCACGGACAAAGAGCTTTCTCTATATCCTTGATATTCTCCCAAGGTATAAATGCACTTTTACCCCGGTTCTTAAGCCTTTGTTGTAACTAAGTGGCTCTTCTATATTTCAGTGATAAGTCATTTGTAATGTTTTACAGGGATAGTACTATATTGTTATTGTATTACTTGTTTATTTTCACATGATCATATGTAATTTACAATACTTATATTTTACTAGTGTCACTATCATCTCATAGTTACTGTATATGCTTTTATTGTTTTATTTTCTTTTTATTCTGTGTCTGTTTAAACTGTGGCTGTATCATAAATGGAAAAAAATTGAGTTATTTTCAGTTTAACATCAAACATGCACTAACTTTATGTAGAAGCAGGAGCAGGTAATACAACAGTTTGCTAATGGGCATAGTGGAAATACAGAAATTGTTTGAAATACCAGGTAAAAAAAGCTTTGATTCAACATTTAGTCACTTTTTGAATGGGTAACATTTGAAAGTTGGTTTAAATATGTTATTGGCTTGTTATTATGATACATCTTCCATCCCCTTCCATTCTTTCTTAAAGTGTGTTCTGTCTCCTTGGTGCTGCTTCTAGATATCTTGGGGAAGATTGTGTATTTTTAGTTTGTAGTACAATCTCTTGTTTTGAGTAGTAATACTAAAGAATTCAAATGGAACTGCATTGTCTGAACAGTGCCCTTGTATTTGTATTGATCTGTCATTTTTTTTTTTTCAAACCCCAGTTCCTAATAAAATATCCATAATTATTTGTGTTATTTATGCCTTAAGTTTTGAAACAGTAAATCCGTACAAAATGAGTTTTGCTGCCCTAAATTGTTCTTACTGATAGTGTTAAAAATCAGCTCCAATTAATGCTCGTAGGCTTTTTTGGGAAGAGATGCATAGCACTGTAAGAGCCCTTCTTGGGGAAGTGAGGCAAGCAGTTGCTCAGAGAGGTTACCCAGCAGAAATCTCTGCTTCTGGATTGAGATGTCCATTGGGCACCAGTTGGCATGAGCCTGAGAATTTGCATTGGTTACAGCCCAACAGACAGCATTCCTGGCAGTCCCATTTCTGCTGGAGACTGGGACAGCTCTATATTCCTTCATTGGTTAATCTTGCTTTCAGAACTCGAGGAGGACGAAGGGAGGTTTGGCCATCTCTTTTATTCTTTGGTTTATTCAATGAACACTTTCTGCACAGAAGGAAACTGGTACCGGCAACAGCCTTTCTTTCAACACTGGGAGAAAAGAGTCTTCATCCTTCTTCCAGTAACAACTTTTTTGCAGCCAGCAACATTAAATGGGCCTACCTTTTTGCTCTTGTCATAGCAGATAGAGAACACAGACAGAAGGGTCGAGTGGCTTAGCTAGGTTCACCTAAGAAATCTGTGGCAGAGAACACAAAACAGAACACAGTGCAGATTCTGTAGCCTAGTAAGACAATTAATAGGTAAAAACAAAGGTTATTATTATTACCCCCCCATTTCTAGCGGAGACACAAAAAAGTTGCATAGGATATCTTTTCTGGAACAATGAATGGAACTCAGTCCTCCAGACTGACCTTTCAAAATGATAAATTAAAAACAGCAGATAGAGTGTACGTTAATAATTTGTCAGAATAATAGTACGTTCCTTATGCTTAAGGGAATCCTGACCTCAGTGTTCCTTTCCATTAAACTGAGACACAGCTAAGAAGCTGGCTGCTCTTGGGACGCTGTTGTGCGTTAATATGGAAATGTTGCTTCCTTGTTGCTGTGGGCTTGGCTGGATAAAGGGTAGAAGCTTTTCCTTCTCAAAACCAAAGCTTTGGACACTGCAGGACCTATGTTTCTCGTCATGACGATGCAAAGGAGGTGGGCTTGGCTGTGGCACTTATCTCGACGCCCCATGAGAGCCTGCTGATGTCCCTTATCTCCCCTGGGCAGGTTGTTTCTGGAGGCAGTACTTACTGAAGGCAGTCTGTAATACGTTCGAGATGGTGGCTTCTGCAGCATTTCTCAGTTCTAATAGATTTATGTTTTACTGAGATAGCGTTTGTGTATTTTTTGGGTATGATATGTTTGCCAGACATTGAGTATGGAGTATTTCAGCCCAAAAAAGGGAAACTCTTAATATAGGAATTAACCACTTTGCATTCTAAATTGGTACAGCGTGCGTTCAGTTTATGGAAACTATAAAATAATTTCTCATCCCTTGGCTGTTCTCATCTTACGTTCAGGCTTTTATAATGAAATATAGCTTAAATGAAGCTCAAAGATAGCATGGGAAGACAAATACTAGAGATACGGGAAGGACAATTTCAGGAATTGGAAAGACTTGGGAAATCCTTGGAGCGCTCAGCCAGCAAAGAGAGTCTGACCCAAATGGTCCAGATACTGTCTGTTTATGGTGTCCAAGTCATAACCCAGGGAAATCCAATGCTAAGATGCCAAAGTGCTACTTTTACAGACCCATTTGTAATGTTAATACCTGCCAAGTACTTAACACACACTCTTTGTATAGTGATTACTTGTCTTGTGATCTGTTGATCCTGCATGAGCTCTTGCATTTCAGGCTATGCTCTGGATTCATTATTTTAAAAATCAGTTTTGTAGTAAGTGATGATGATGTTGAGTGTGGGTAAACATACCAACAGATATATTCTCCATTCCTCTGCAGGAAATTTGGCTGCTGCTGCTTTTTTTCTGTTTAAATATTTTTTTTGTTATTATTTTTAGTATTTTTAAATTTTAAATTTTTTAAGCTTTCAGTATCTTCTACATTTTCCTATTTCTTCTGAAGTGCTTTAGTTCTTTAATTCTTCATGTAAATGTCTTTAATTAATGGCAGTTAAGAACATGCTAAAACCAATTCTGCTGTGATTTGTACCGATGGAAGTCCAAAGTCACTTACTGACTTAAATTAGCATGGGACTGCTGTCTGCTGTCAGTATCCTGTTTCTATATGTTGTTCTGAGATCCCAGTGTGTCACAAACATACTATGCCAACATTAGCCTTACTAGAGAATTCATCAGTGCCAGGGAATGTGCCCAGAGACTTGAATCTGAATCACCTGTGCTTCCAAATTGTTAGAATGGTCCCTGGCAGAGGTTGGGCCTGTTCCTTTCTCCAGAGATTTTTATGTGCTGTTCTTGGAAAGAGCCTATTTCCAGACCTCTGCACTGATCTTGCTAAACCTCAAGACACCCCTTTCCCTCTTCTCCCCCTTCCCAAATGAAAAAGTTAAGTGTAGAAAATTGGTAATATCTACAGTTTGAGCTCTAAACATGTTGTATTTATTAAAGCAATTAGATGAATTCTGGTTCTGATGTGTTATCACTAAAGTTGATATGACATTTTGACATTGATTTCAGGTTTAGGCACTTCAAAACAAAAGTTTTCTGTTCCATGGCTAAATAGTAATCTCTTTTGTCCTGACAGTTATCTTTCCTATTACAAACTCAATCTGTTGAATAATAATATTATGCTTTGGGAAATGAACAGCAGTAAGCATTTTCAGAAGTACATGCTTGGGTTGCAGGAGGTTACAGCAGTCGATCTGAACATAAGTGGGTTTTGTTGTTTTTTATAATTACAAGCAGTCCATATTTTTAATTCAGATGGGAATGATTTGATCTAAGCAACCTTGAAAGTTGAGGTGCATTTTTTTAAGGATGCTAAACTTCAACAGCTAGCATAATGTGGAAATACTATGATCTTTCTTATAGCTAAACAAATCTGTGGATGAATATAATGTAGCTTACATCTTTCTCCTTTGATTTTTTGATCCTTTATCTTTTTTTCCTTGTAGGCTCCAGAAGCTTCCAAAATACCTACTTTTAGAAAATGTTAAAGGATTTGAATCCTCTTCTGCAAGGTAAAGTCTAACTTATGCAGGTTTTAGTTTTCAATAAAGGACATTTTCTTTAGAAGGGGAAGGCAGGATTTTAATTTTCTAGAATTTCAGTTAGCAAAATAGTGAGATGGGACACCTGGCAGCTGTGGATTAAAAATACTGCTTTAATTTAGAAATGAAAATCTTAGATTGTGAAAGGAACATGCTAAATAAGTGTTTGTTTCTATAAGCAGATAAAATATGTCATGGTCTACTGTGTTAAGATCACATTACAGTATAGGGGTTTGCTTCAGTACCTCTGTTGATAGTAGATTATTCCTGGTTCAGGGTTCCCATCAAATGGTCCAGAGATACAGTATGAAAACTGTGTATAGTCTTTGTCTGAAATGTTGAAGAGGACAGTTGTCAGTAAGGTTACCTAATAACAGCAGGAGTATTCCCCTCTCTTGTGGGCATAGCAGGAGACGAGAGGTTATGGTCTTCCCTCTCATTTCTTGCTGGAATAAAGTAGGATCTTTCCATAGCATTCCTGAAAGAGAGCACCCACCCTGCATATCATGGTCCTTCATGAGTACACAGGCAGCTGGGAGACATGTTCAGCTCTCTCGCTGGTCAGGTGTGCAGCAGTCTTCTGTGAACACTTGGACACTGTTGGAGGTGCAGGCTGCTGCTGTAGGCGCTGTGATTCCCTGGGCTACACCTTGCTGGCCAGTGTTTGGAACAAGTTGTAGTTCAGAAAACACCCGTCAGAACGCTTGCTTTCTCTTACAATGCTTGGAATGCAGTGTCACTTACAGTGTCAGGGACGGGTCACAGCTCATGCTTTTTGTATAGTTCAACCTAGTGCAGCCTGCATGGAATAGAAAAGGCAAGTCTTTTTACAGAGGTTTCCATTTCAGTGATTTTTCCATTGTTTATGAAGTACAGTCCTACCTCACTGTTATTGTCAGCCACCATTTTTTGTCATCCCTTGAGTTAGCCCTTTTGTTAGGCTTAGCTGAATCCAAGAATGGGAACAGAGAGTAGTGAGCTGTTTGTAGTTGTTTTAATCTCTTGTTTTATAATTCACAATAAAGACAATGTCTTGCCCTCTGATTATATTCTGCTATAAGTACTCTCCTAGAGATGGGATGTTTTTTGAAGGAGTGTTTGCACCAAAGTAGGTGTGAGATACCCGTGAATGTGTAATAGTCGTTTTTGGCTACACTGACACTGAACTTGGTATATTGTCTCCTCAAGTTCAGAAATGAATGACTTGATATCTGTAATTCTCTGTACAGTTCTTTCACTGAATGTGCTGAATGTCTTGGTACCTAAGGTGGTGCATTTAATGACTTTTTATTTGAGATTAAAAACAGCCTAAGGATTGTTTGAAGGGAGTAATTGCTTTTTGATTTTTTCACTGCCAGAAATGAACTTTTGCAAACACTAGAAACATGTGGATTTAAATATCAAGAATTTCTCTTGTCTCCAACCTGTGTGAGTACTAAAATTGCTCTAATATGATTTAGCTGTTCAAACTGCGCTGAGCCCAAAACCATTTTAAAGTGATCCACTGTATTAGAAAAGAAAGTCATGCCCAGAGCATACTCTTCTGAATGAAAAGCCATCTGGCATGACTTCTGATTTCTTGTCACTGCACTGGCAAAATCATACTGTTGTTATTGTTCAGATCCTAGTCCCATATTGCTTTCCTACCGTCTGATATTATTCAAGAAGGCACGAACTTACATCATGACCGGGAAGGTGGTTTTCCCTGCAGGAGCCTCATTGCTTCAGAAGTGCTGATGCCTGTGAATTTCCCAGCACAGAAAATGTGACTGTGTCACTTGTGGGAGGAGGGGCTTTGTTTGCATGTTTCCCTGGGAACCGAAAACAGAGTTGACCGAGATTTCAGGTTATACAAGACTGTGGAATCAGTGAAGTACTGTATATATCTTAGAGAAGCTGATAGAGGGTAGCTTGGAAAGCAGTTGAGGTGCTTTTGTTTCATTATTAGATGTCTGGTAGTTCCTTGTTTAAAAAGGCAAGGAGATGCCTTTTTCCTTTTTTAAAAGAAAACGCATAGTACCTGTCCCAAGAAATCATGATGCACGCTGTTTTCTTCTTACCTTGCATAAAAGTTTGTTTACATTCCTGTTCAATTACAGAGAAAGTAAAAACCATGAGGTACAAAGAATAATTACCCACTTGTTTCCTTGAAAATACCTAGGCACAGAAGTTATAAATGTTTAGGATATGTATTTGTGTGGCATAGTTGTATCAGTGTATATAATGGTAGATAACTTGTATGACACTATAGACCACTTTTTCTCTCTTTATCACATGGACTAAAGGATTGTGGATTTTGCTTACAGCTTGGCATTCCCAATTCTAGACTGCGATACTTTCTAATTGCAAAGCTTCACCAAGAGCCATTTTCCTTTCAAGCTCCTGGTCAGGTGAGTCCGTTAGCGATACTTGAATTTGCTTTGTTCCATGAAGATTGGGTATTAAATTTTCAGTGTAGTGGTGCGTGTTGATGGATGGAGAGAGGGATAAGTGATATCAACAGAAAAGTTAAATTCTGTCTCTCTTTTCAGCCTGGATACTGAGCTTTCTAAGGACTGAAAGGCATGTGAGCGGCTTAGGTGGCTTTAAATAGTTGGGGGTCAGCGGCTGTTAGTGGGCTAGAAAACAATGCATTCTGCTACCCTTTTCACGCCCTTGGAAAGGTCTTTTTACAAAGGCAATTATTTGTGGTTGTTCCTGACATCATTGCTGATAGGTCAGCACATCTTGATGTTAACCGTTTTTGAAATCTTCATGAAAATAGCATTGAATGGTTACTTGCTTTATTTTGAGCATCTCTGAAGGAATTCTTATTTCACTGCAGAGTCTGTTCTCAAGTTGTTTATCAAATGCAGTTCTTTAATATTTTTCTCACAATTTGTTCCTAGATTTTGACAAGATTCCCAGATCAGGATCTAGAAGACTTAGTCAAGGACAAAGTTGCTGACAAAGCGCATGAAGCTATTTCTTCCTCTTCTTCTGAAGAGAAGAAACTGGATCCAAACATCGGTCCTGATTGCAGCACCAAGACGAGCTTACCAAAAGGGCCTTTTCTTTTTAAGCTTGAAACAGTAGAAGAAGTGGAAAGGAAACGTGATCAGGACAATGATTCCTCTATTCAAATGCTCAAAGATTTCTTAGAAGAGGAAAAGGAAGAAATGAGTCAGTATTTCTTACCACCAAAGTCCTTATTGCGCTATGCTTTCTTGTTAGACATTGTTAAACCTACCTGCCGCAGATCCACATGCTTTACAAAAGGGTAAGCTGCAAAAGAGATGTCTTGCTGAATCATGTCTTGAAATTTTAAGTGTGTTTAGGCTTGTGTACTGTAAAAACAAGGAGAGCCATTTCATCAAAAAAATTCCAGGCTTCTGGAAAAAAAACCTCCTTATGTATCGTGCTTCCTGGTCCAGTGGAATGCCAGCATGAGGATCTGTCTGGCAGAACATCATGTGCCCACTCTAAAAAGGCATTCACAAAAGACAGTGCCATTTGTTGTTGACCTTCACAGAAGCTTAATTACCCCTGCGGAAATATGGTTCCATTAGACTGGTATAGTACTGATTCATTAATGAATTTTTTTACGTTGCTCAATGAAGTTACGAAGTCTCATGCATGACAGATCCATTCCTCATTAAAACTGTCTCCACTGTACGTTTTATCGATTTCTTGGATTTTTTAGCTGTGGAGGTCAGAATAGCTGTGGATTGGCATGGATTAGCTGTGGCATGGAATAGCTGTGGATTGGATGTATGTATTGGCAGTTAAATTGCTGCATTTCAAATCCTGTTTGGTGCAGAACATCAGTGCTTTTCTGTCTAGTAGTTGTCTGATTTGTATTTTGCAATTTCAAGTTTGACTGCTGGAGGTTGTTGAGTGTTCTGAAACCCCACAGAAAACGGGTCAAGAGGTTTTCCACTGAATGCATTTGTGTTGGAAAATGCCAGTTGGAGTATTGGTGAATTTTTCAAATTAGATTTTTTTTTTTTTTTGAATTCTCAGAATGTTTCAACAAAATGGCTTAGTTGATGAGTTAAAGCTAATTATAACTTTTTTTTTTCCCTAATTAGTAGAAGTTAGACTGCCGCCAGGTTGACAGGGTTCCTGCAGATTTTGTAACTTCAACTTTTTGACAATAAAAAAGCTGGGAGGAGAAAGCATTTCAAAAGTTCAAAAGTTGTGCAATAGGAAAGCCACTCCCCCAGCTCTCATTGACAGATGCCCTCACTCTTTTGAGTTATGGGGGAGTCAGTGTCTCATGGGATCTGTTTCTGAACTAGAATAGTCAAATAAAAACCTTAGGCCAGAATGATTCCTTGTGTATCTCACATATGCCTTAGGTGTCATCAGAAATACATTGGCCACTTGTGGTTTTGCTCAAATACATTATGGTAGTTTTTGGTCATGTTTATCAAAATCACACTGAAGGAGGCTCCTGAGTAGTTAATGTGAAGTCTTTGTATGTAGTGGTGGGAAATCTGACATGGAACGTGACTGTTGCCCTTCTGCTGATGTGGAAGGAACCAGGCCAGACAGCTGTGGCAGTTCTTCTTGGTTCAAAATGTAGGAATCTAATTTACTGTCTTTGTTCCCATTTTTAAGAGCCTTTTGGAGGGAAGGTTTCCAACATGGTTCTCAAGTGTGGTCATATCATTTACAGCTCTTCATTAAGAAAAAGATAGTAATTACATCTCAGGCTTCATCCAGGTCACTTTCTGAAGCCAAGAATAAGTTGCTGCTGTATGTGTTCTAGGAGTTCTGTTTTTATGTTTCTCTGAAGCATGAAATTTAGGAAAGAGGACTCTAAAAGGAGCAGAACGGCACTTCCAAGTAGTAGAGAGAATCCCTCTGCTGAGGTGCCTGTCTGGTGTCTGTCTTAGAAGTTATATTGATCATCAGCTTGGAGACTGGGAGAAAAATTTCCCTCAATACTAATTGGTCTTCAGATATTTCCGGCAAGGTTTGTGTGATGAGGATAATCCACGTGTGCCTTTCCCAGTCCTTGCTAATTCAGGGATCACAACCACTGGTATTTCAGCAGGGGTTTTTGCCTTTCTGCCTCTGTCATGCCAGTGTGTCTTCTGAAAGGCTTTGGTGGAGTAGAGGGCAAAATGTAACGGCCTGTGACGTGCAAGAGATTGAGCAGATGATCCCATGTTTTCTTCCGACCTTAGACTCCTGGGCAATTGAAAATTCTTGCAGATTTCCTTGAGACTACAGACGCCATGGTTTCTCTTGGGAGTATGTTTGTGGTGACTGAACTTGTGAGAGGAAATCGTTCATTTTAAAGGACAGAACAAATGAAAAATACTTCTTTAGATAGAATCATTCTGAACTTGTAAATTCTTGCTATGCTGTTGGCAAGAGAAGCAATGCCTTCTAAAATAGTGTAATATTAGTTACAAAAACTATCTCTAGCATTATGTAAATTAACTTCTTGTTAGTCATAATATAGGACACAATATACCCAGAAAGAATATATTATATCTATGAAATTAAAAAGTTTTTTTTAAAGCTTACAGAAATGGAGGAGGAAAAAATAAATCTTGAGTTGGATGAAAATGGAAGACTGTAATTTCTTAAGCCAACTTCTTTCATTATATCTGGTAGTAAAATGTCAGAAAATCAATGCATCTTTTTTTACTGTGCCAGATATTCCCATGTTCAATTATGTTCTAAGGTAGGAATGTTAATTTTTCTGTAGTCAGCAGCTAGAATAATAATAACAGTACAGCTGACATTGGTTATCTGCTCACATTTGTGTTAAAAAAAACAGCACATGCTCCCCCGACCCCCAAACCATTTTTTACACCAGCTGGATTTTTTTTTTGTGTGAGAAGTTCTGTACTCTAGTTATTTAGTGGAGTATTTTATATAACATGAATCCTATTAAAAGATTCTTTTCTCCAAATAAGCCTCTGAAATACCGCCTTGAAATTTATCCTCATGTATTTATTTTGGCTCAGATATATTAATCTGAAATATGATCCAATGCTATATAAGATCATTAGGATTTCTCAGTGCTTTGTGCGTTATATTGTTAAACTTGTTGCATTTTCAGAACGCAGCTGATCAATGAAAGGTGATGTATTTACAACGCAGTTTGATTCCATATGTTTTTAATCTTCATCAGTGTTTAGGGCCTTTTGTTCTGACCCTAAGGAATATTTGCAAGCACTTTATTTTAAAATGAGCGTTGCCCTCCCTGATATTGACAGAACTACTCATAAGCTTTTCCAACTGAAAAAGAAATTCTTAAGATTGTGCCACGGTTGGTCATTGTGTCTGTGCTGAAGGGAGACCGTTGCTTTATTCATTGCAGAATTAGAAAGGCTAGAAACAAAAACTGTTCCAGTACTTTGCTTTAGAATGGGCCCCAAGTGGAGCAAAAGACCTTTATGACTGGCTTTACTGATGCACAGATTAAACTAGAGAATAGTGTCTTTTAATGGTTGCAGACCAGATCACTCTAATGTGGGGGATCTTCCAAAGTTCTTCCACTGTGCAAAAGCCATCTGTTGACTTGACTCAGTCTCTTTCTGTTTAGGATGTTCAAAAACTGTCATAGTTAGATCAGCAGAACATGTTTCTGAAGGTCTGTAATTATATTTAAATATAATTAAATCTGGAAGAGACTACAGGGTAAACGTGTTATGCAATCAATCACAAAGCATCCAAAAAAGCTATCATATCGTTCTAGAATGTAAATTTGCTTACTCTTTAGTTGGATTTAATTTTTTTCTTTTTTTCTTCTACTGTTCTCCATAGATGCCTGGCTATCCCCCACCCCTTCCCTCTTTGGAAAATCCACGAGCAACCAAAAGTTAAATGTGACTGAACCACTTTGTTCCTAATGGATTGCTGGAGGCTCACACTAATGGTCCTCCTTTCAATAGAGAGTTAGGGCCTCTGGGACCATTTGGCCTTTAATACATTTTGCCTTAATGTAAAATTGGTTTGTGCAATGTAGATGGCCCTTTCTGATGATCTGATGATGCTGTGCTTGAATTCCTTGGCCTTGTATAATTGCCTTCTAAGGCATTAGTGTGGATAAACCCTCATGCATTGATTGCAAACTCATCCCTAGAGAGCCTGTCCAGAGGGTACTGCGTTCCAAAGATTAGCATTAACAAGGCCTTTTGCTTTATCTATCCAGGAGGCTATTTGTTAATCAAGGCAAAGGAACTTAAGTAACCACCCGCATCTTTGCAGTTGTCAGCTCTATGAGGCCCCATGAAAATACTAATTTAAGATTGTTATTGTTTGTTCAGGTATGGACACTATGTAGAAGGCACGGGCTCTGTTCTGCAGACAGCAGTAGATGTACAGGTAAGAACGTGTAGACTAACATAATGGTATGACTTGTTGTAAAACTTGTGGGCTTTTTCTGTCTTCTGCTTTGTTATTCTGAATGTTGTAGCAGAAAAGTCTAAAACTACATTTGTGGCAACTGAGTTTCCAATCAATTTACTTTTCATTCCTAAACAATAGTTGATTTAAATCAAAATTATGTGTTCCTCTCGCAGTGGAGTATAAGATTTGCTATTATTTAATTATCTATATGGTCAAAGAGAGGTTTCAGAGGGATATGTGAAAGCATTAAAAAAATTACTAATTCTGTGGATAAACTACAGTAGAGTGTTGTGAATCTAGGGCTGTTCTTTGTACCCAGATGATCCAGTAAATATTGTCAAATGTTTAACATGTTTGAATTTCAAAAGTGTTATTTGTGTGGGAAGACGTAGCATTTGGAAAAGTTCTCCTGTTAATACTAAGTTCACCATGAAGTGAACTAAGTGGTATGTTGGCGTTGGGGAAGGTAAAAATAAATCTATTGGTGAATCATCATTCAAAGACACTTCTCATAGAGCCTGTTTTGTACACAGGCACCTCCTCCTGCACCTTCTCCTGCCCTTCACTAATATTATATGGCATTTCTTAGCGCAAGAAGGAGGCAGCTTTGGAATGCAGGGTAATCTCAAAGTGAATGTATTAAAACAGCTGCATCCATACAGCGTAATTTGTGGGGATGGTCTGCTGTGGAGTTACATTAAGTCACTATCCTGTCATTAACACATGTTTTTAGTCCTTTGATTGCCTCATTAGGTATTGGTATAGCTTGTAACTGGAGGAAGAAATGATGAATGCCCGCATAGCAACGTTGATTTCTTTCTTGCAAGTCCATGTGTTGGGATATTGGCTACAAAAATACACCACCAGTCATATTTTCAAGCAAAACAAGTTATTGTCTTTGGCACTGTGATAATTAAAGAAATAATCTGTTATGATGTGTTAAATTTTACGTATTTGGCCTGCATTAGTGATACCTGTTGTTTTGGCTATTCTTCATAGCTTGAATCAGTGTTTAAACACATTGAGGAGTTATCAGAAGAAGGGAAGCTTGTGAAATTGTCAACACTAAAACTGAGGTACTTTACCCCAAGAGAAATAGCAAATCTTCATGGATTCCCTCTGGAATTTGGTATGTGCTGCAAAGTACCCATTTCTATATCATTCTGCAGAAATGCCAGTGTAGCCTTTTACTGGGGACTAAATCCATGGGGTTTTTTTTGCCTTTGTTTTTTTTTTTTACTGCTCAATTTTTATGACTGATTCTGGTTATTTAACTCTGAATTTCTCCGAATTTCCACTATTTTTTATATTTTATAATAGTTTATAGTTTTATACTATTTTATATATTTTATATTCATAAGTTTTTTATATTTTATAAGAGTCAGCTTCTGTGGTTAGGTTTATCTTCATAAACTAAGAAAAAAGTTTTGGCATGAGAAATGTGCTATTACTTGAATGGCAAAGAAGGAATGCCTTTGTTTCAAGTTGAAACTATTTACTCAGCAGCCACCATTACTCACAACTGTGGTAAAGCAACATATCTTGCCAGTTTAGGAGGCCTGGTAATGGCTCTCAGTGCTTGAGCTCCTTGCTTTCTCCCTTTCACACATTTGCAGCTGCTGACAGAAGGGGAATTTCAGAAGATACAGCTACTTCTTTGTTTAGTAACCAAACTCTTGAGTTAATGATCTTTTAAGTCATCTCTGTTTTCTAGAAAAGGCAGTCCTAGCCCTTGGTCAGTTATTTCATTTTTGGACTGTTTTTATGGAGAAGAGGTAGTCAAGGCACAAGGCTCAGCGATACCAGTACGTTGGACACAGGTCGAGAATTAAGCCTAAAATAAATTCACCAGAGTTTCCTTTGTAAAGAAAGGCAGGCAAGAAAGTGTAGCTGTTACAACCTGCTGAAGAGCTTCACCTGCTGCCATCAGGTCAGATCTATTTACTGTCTCTCAGCAATACAAGCATCCATAGAGTAAGATACTACTGATCTTGAGTAGTGTGTTAAGTTTTTCTCCAACTTCCTCAGTGATTTGGAGTTCTGAGGAGTGCTAATAGTTTTTATATATTTCTTTTGCAGTTTTAGTTGTCTTCTTGTTTGTTGCTTATAGTTATATTCAACATCACTACATTCAAGGCACACTGTCAAGGTTGAAAAGTCAAATGTTAGAGTTGCCAGCACTAAGCTTACTTGTTTAAGAGTATTTGCAGGAGTGTACTGTGTTAACATGCAAACACACAGGAGTTTTCCATAGCCTCTCTTCTTTAATATAATTGGGGTTTTTTTTCCAGACAGCCTTTTTCTTAGCACAGAAAGGTAGGCTGATGTAAAGAAACTTTAGCTTAACAGGGCTGGTTTGGGCTTGTGTAAGTTTATCATGCTGTTTAAGATCCCTTTTGGACACAGAATTGCCTATTTTCTCTTTTTTTTTTTTTTTTTTTTAAAGCTAGCTTGTGTTTTCCAAGTGCTAAATCAGTCTTTGCAACATTACTGAGAGGTGTAGGGTTAATATTGCTTGTATTTTACAGAGGGAGAACCGAGACAATAGAGGAATTTATGTTTGCAAGACTCTGTTAATTTAGGGTGATCAGTTTGTGAAACCTGACCTTTACTATTTCAGAGTGCTTGGAATGATACCGTGCTTTCTCTGTCCAGAGCTCATCTTCAGGGACAGCTGTGAGCTTCAGTGTTTTTGCCAACCAGAACTGAACTCTCAAGACAAGTCAGGCTTCTGAATTTGAGGAGCATCCAGGTCGTCAGTATTTACAAAGCGCTTGTTCAGCAAACTTGTCTTTGGTCACCTGGGAACTGCAGAGGGAGGGACAGGGACAGATTCCACCTCTTAGAGGGCAGTACCCTTCTGCCTTAAACATGGGACCTTCCTTATGGTTCTTGCAGGTCCCTGCCTTGATGTCCTACTTTTCCAACTTCCACAACGCATGAAGCAAGCCTCTCCCATCCAGTGGCTGGATGTATCGCAGAACAAGCGTTTTCCACTGTGCTGAGTCACAAGTCTGACGTTTCTTTCCTTTCTGTTCAATCTAAGACATTTCCCACTTAGTACTTAAAAAAAACACCAAGTGTTACTCAGCTCTAGGCTGATTGAAATCTCTGGTGAGTTTAGGTACTATAATCTAAGCTTCTTTTGAGGATTTTCAAGCTATGGGGTTTTTTTGAAAGTTGCTATATTTATGGCTACAGCAACAACGGGTACTTCCCTGACATCGTATCTCCCATGTTAAATTTCAAGTCCTTATTGTGAAGTGTGATATTTTCAGAGGGAAATGTGCTATAATTTCTCTGCTCCTGTGTTCTGTAGTGACAGCAACATTTGGGCTGAAATTTTCAACAACAGAAAGCCTGGAGGTGTACCCACTGCAAATACATTGTTGGTCCAAGAAGCTAAAGAAGTAGAAAACTATAAGCTGAAAATGAAGTGAAGGGAATGTCAGGAAGCTTTGTAACAGATGCTGTTACTGTCTGCAGCTACAGTATTATCAGAAGGAGCATGATTATGTCTAAATGGTTCTATATTTTAACAAATTGATGGCCTTTTCTAATATGTGAGATCCAGAGTTAAAATCATTGTTCGTTCTTAACAGATTTATTTGGGCTTTTAGCATCTAAACGTATAAATAGTAACCATACTATAAGTCAAATGAAATACTGCAGTCATTTGTCTTACCCGCTACTGTGGGTCCCACAGCAATACCATTAAAAGTGATCAGAGCATTCTTGCACCTGCGACCTGCTTTCATGAGGGTGATGTCAGGATGCCTTTTCCATTTTTCCTGTTAGTGATGTATGTTAGCTATTAGGAAACCAATGGCAGCCTAGCTGAAAGCCAGCGTGACGTGGTAGTGCGTGTTGCCAAGACCGCCACATCCTAAAGTAACGTGCGTGACCTAAATGACACGGTGAGAGCTGTGCAGCACTTGCCAGCGTACTATGAGGTGTTAGATCTGCCCTTCTGATGTAGCCTACTCCGGAGCCAAGAAGATAGAAGGTGCAAGATAATGTTAACAGGCAGATGGAAGAGGCTTGGGATAAAGGAAACAGCCTTGAAAATTAATTCAGGCTTTCAGTTCCCGAGAAACAGAAGGAGAAACTGAAATTTTCAGGGTTCAGACAAGCTTCTTGGGTTAGAAGTGCACGTGCATATGTGTGTGTGCATAAATACGTATTTATTTTTATATAATCTTTTAAAATGTGTAGAGTCTGTACCTTTAGTGATTTAATGTGAAAACTCCAACTAAGGAAGTGTGTGTGGGAGTGCAAGTGATTGTTCCAAAGAGCGAGGAACGGTTGCCCAAACATGTATGCCAGGAAGCTGGGCAGAAAGGATGGAGCTGGCAGAAGACGTGTTTACCAAAGCAGTGCACATTTGAGGCATTAATAACTGGCAGAGAAGGATGGAACAACTCCTCCCAGGCACCTCCTCTTCAGCTTTCCACCCTTGGCTCAGCAACTGTCCAACCGTGTTCTCTCCTGAGCAATCCCTGGAAGAGAATTTTTCTGAAGTGCTATGAAAATTTCAGAACATGTATATCACTACTTGCACTCCAAGCTAATCTGGCTGCTGATGACTTTGGCCTCAAAGTTAGGTTTTCTTCTTAGGGAATGATCAAATAATTGAATGTTTCAGCAGCTTAAGAAATGACCCTAATGGCTGAATCGCCACTGCTGTTCATCTTTCACTCAAGTTTCAGCTCGCAGCTGGAGAAAGCTGAGGGTGCAAGTGAGGACATTTGCAGCAGACCAGCTGGCTGTGGGCAGCATCTTCATTCTCAGAAGCTTGGTCACCTTTGTGCATTCTGTACACAACACAACCCTTTCACAATACCTGGACCGGTTTAATTTTTCTGGGCCTCCCTTCTCTCTGCCAGTCCATGCACTCGCCATGTGAGGGACATTTCAGGTGCTGTCTGTATTTCTGAGTGCATTTGACAGGGTCGCCATTGAATTACATGGAAAATTGTTCAGCTGCTTGATTGCTCACTGAATAAGCCTGGCGAGACTCATTTGATTTGCCTCAAGTGGTTAGAGGGGCTCAGGTATGAAGTACAATATAAAGCTTGTTGAGAAATGCAGGTCCATCTGCAGGATCATCACTTTTTATTTCTGCTGTGACTGTGTTCCTCTGTGGATGTTCTCTAGAGGAGCAGTTGTGCAGTGTTTTAGGTGCTGCTGCCCCTCCTTGAGAGTACTGGGTGTTTTGAGCCATGTGAAGAGAAGGCAGATCTCAGAATCACATGGGGTTGGAAGGGACCTCTGGAGATCATCCAGTCCAACCCCCTGCCAAAGCAGGTCCACCCAGAGCAGGTTGCACAGGAATGTGTCCAGGTGGGTTTGAATGTCTCCAGAGAAGGAGACTCCACCACCTCCCTGGGCAGCCTCTTCCAGGGCTCTGCCACCCTCACAGGAAAGAAGTTCCTCCTCATGCTTAGGTGGAACTTCTTATGTTCAAGTTTGTGCCCGTTTCCTCTTGTCCTGTCCCTGGGCACCACTGAAAACAGACTGGCCCCATCCTCTTGACACCTTACCTTAAGTATTTATAAGCATTGATCAGATCCCCCCTCAGCCTTCTCTTCTCCCGACTAAAAAGCCCCAAGTCCCTCAGCCTCTCGTTGTTAAGAGAGGTGCTCCAGGCCCCTCATCATTGTAGCTGTACTCTCTCCAGCAGTTGCCTGTCCTTGAACTGTACCCAGTACTCCAGATGGGGCCTCCCCAGGGTGGAGAAGAGGGGGAGGATGACCTCTCTAGATGGGCATTAGTTACACTGTAGTTACATTAGTTACACTGTTTTGAGGCTTCTTGTTAAATGTCAGAGATGGCAGTGCCGCTAATGGAAGAACTGATACAAATCCAGTGAACTGGTTGGGAATTATTTTTGTAACTTTGTGATTTATTTTTTGGAGGGGGTTGAACCCTGCTGCAGTGTGGAATAAATGCATTAAGAACTGTTCACTGAAAAAAAGGAGTAGACTAAAACCCAGGGTAATGATGTTGCGCTGTATGTTTTTCTTTCAGGTTTTCCTGACAAAGTAACAATAAAGCAATGCTACCGTCTTCTGGGAAACAGCCTCAACGTACATGTGGTGGCAAAATTGATCTCTCTTCTACTTGAATAATTTAGAACCTGAACCTGATGAGTATGGACTGTTGGAAGAAAATACTTCAATCTTTCAAGAGAAAACTGATGGTAGCTGAACAAAAATCATAGCTTACCAAAATATCTGTCCAGACATTCTGCTGAACAGTTCTGATATATTTGTAGTACCTTGTTTTTATGATGGATTTGTACTGCAGAGGTATTTTATTTAAATGGAAGTTTCCAGGACTTAATTGCTTTATTTAAATGTTCTTTTTAGTTTGTAAAATGAAAAAGCAGCGTTTATATATACCTCAATGAAAATAGATAAGACTGTTTTATTTTACCTTAAAGCTATCTTCTTAGTACAGTATAAAAAGGCTGTAAATGTAAAAGCTGTTTTAAATAAGTGCAGAGACCAAGTTCTACATGTAAAATGTTTTAATCTGTAAATATCAGTCACCCATTCTTAAAAGATCTATTGCATATATGATCGGAAATTTTGATGTGTTTTTTGTAGCTAATTAAACTCCTAAATGCAGTATTTTGTATATTATTTGTAAGAAGGTGTGGTGCCATCCTTGGTCACGGTTGTCTCATCCTCAGAAACCTACAAGTTTTATGTAACCTGACTGTATCTGTCTGGAACGATTTGTTTAAGTGCAGCTGAATAAAAATATTGCAAGATTCTTACAACCTTGCTAATAATTAGCCTGTTGCTGTTCTCACTTACATTATTCAGGATAAGAACATTGCTCCTTACCAAAGACCTACACATAAAAGCCAAAAACTTTCAAAGCTCTGTTTTTTGGTTCCTGTGGTGTAAGAACTGGAGGAGAACGCTGTGCGCTGCTTCTGAAGATTTCTTCACAAAAGTTGACAGTGGTGCTGGGGTTAGCAGTGGATGTTGGGATGAAACCACTGCATGTGGCCATCCAGAGTGCCACGATTGTACACAGTCTCATAGAGCTGGACTGAATGTTTTCTTTAATCACCAAGTTTTGTGAGTTTAATATCTCTGGAACAATAGAGAAAACAAGGGAAAGCTGAAAGCCTTCTAAAGAAGCTTATGCTCCAGTTGTTATTTTTCCTTGCAGGTAATATTATATCGGTATCCAGAGAGAGAGCAGCTGGAGAGAGGAAAAAGCGAGATGATATTTAGTAAGGATCCATTAGGGAGCTGGTGTGTCACAAAACTGAAGGATTTGAAGGAGTTCATAGATTGTTCATATTTCCTCTGCACCAAAGCAGTAAGTTGTCAAAGTCACCAGTCCTGAAAGACTGGGTTTTGTTTAGTTGGTTGTGTGTTTTTTTTCTATGGGATCACATAGGAACAGTCAGGGTGTATTGCATCTGGGCTTGGTAATGCAGGAGAAGCTAAAGACTGTAGGAACAGAGTTGCTGTAGAGTTATTCTCATCTGCCCTAGTCCTGAAAAAGAAAAGGATTACTTTTGTAGTCCTCTATTATTTTGTGCCATACTTACCTTATGCTGACTCCTTGCGTATTTCTTCTTCAGTGGTGATTTGTATGCTGCTTCTGGACTATTAAACCAGGAAAACCTTGGGTTGACCTTCTTCACCCTGTCTTATTCCCCAGGAACTTTTGGACTCCTTGGGCTGTTCCAGCTATAAAAGAAAAACTGAATTTGATTGTCCTGAAAGAGCTCTGGACTAGGCTGTAGAGAAGGATGAGGTTGGCCTCTATCTTTACCTGGTCTCTTATAGTATCGTCATGGCAAAAAAATACCAGATTAATGTTAGTCTGTGCATAGTACTAAACTACAAAGAGCAAGTGTGTCTTTGACACAGTTATGAACTGTAGTTATCTGTTTACGTAGTGTTTGTGTAGATTTATCAGCCAGAACAATAGCTGGTAGCTGTATGGTCTTGTTCTTGGGAGAAATGTAATAATAGGAAGATCTGTTGCTATCTAACATGATCCAAATGTTGAAATGAAAACAAAGGAGATCAATTTTATGTATAAATTGCAATTTCTTTCTGCTAAACCATGTCTGGTTTGCCTCACTGTAATAATATTTAGCAAAATATTACTCTTAACAATTAGTTTTCAATTCCTTAATTTGTAAAACAGGTTTCAATGATTTATATGCCACTTATAAGCAAGCCGTATTAAAGTGTAAGTTGAAAGTTACCTAGCTGCATCTAAAACTAATATAGCAGTACAGCCTGTTCCATGTTGACAGTGAATTTTAATTCAGTGTGATTGTGAAGTCTGAAATCTGTTTGTTAATCAGAGCTGTTTGTGAAGGAGATACTTTGAAAAAAACAGATTTCAGGTTTGTAAATGTATATTTCTGTATCTTCCCCCAGCTATACCAGTGCAGGTAAATGGAGTGACTGCTGCTTATCCCATTCGTTTGTCACCAACAGGCTGGTTTACTGGGCTCTGGTGGGTTGCACCTGCTTGACCTGACTTGATGATCAAGTCGCTTCCTTTTCTGAGCAGTCTGCTAGTCGTAAGTGCTTTGCAGCCTACATCAGTGCTACACTTTGCAACTTCAGCTTAAGCATTTTCACAGCAATGAAATGAGATTACAAAAGCAGCTGAAAAGTAAATGAGTGAAATCTGGAAGACTGCTCTGGAAATGGAAGGAGGTTTCCAGAATCTGGATTTATAGCTCACTTATTCTGCGCATCTGAAATACAGGTCATTGTCTGAGTGAGATGATGTGGTTGCATTCCTTCAAACTTCAGGAGCTCCACTGAGGGAAAGGATGTCATACTTGGTGGTGTCAGATTTATGCAGTCATCTCAGTAGAAATCTGAACAGTTCCAATGCTTCGATGACTCTACAAATTTGTTTTAGCAGTTGTCACGTTTCTAAAATAAACAGAAAATTAAGCAAGTATTTGTTACATTTCAAGGATGAACTATTAATTTTCAGTTCACCCTTTGATTTCTCGTGTCTATTTGTTTGCTCTTCATACTGAAGTTTTGCATTCTGTTGGCTTATTGAATAAATACTGAATTATATTTCTTTTCCTCAGCAGTTTAATGTGTTTTGCCTCTTAGATATTTGAAATCATGTATGTGCTCCATTTGTTGTTTTTCTGCGTGGTGTTAAAGGAGACATAGTAAGAATTGGTTAAGAATACTAGTTATTTCTGGGCAGTCTTACATAAATAGTGTATAAAGTAGAAACGGCAAAAGAAATATTTGAGGAAAAATAATGTGAAAGTATAAGAAATTAGGCATACAGCCCAAAATTAATGCCAGTACCAATTTTCCTGTTGCCTGTGAAAACATGAGCATTCTAGTGCTACAACCTCATTAGGGGAAGCTTATGCTTGTTTAATAACAACTTCTTTGAATGGCTAACTGATATCCAAGACACTAGGGAAAATAAAGTATTGAGGAGCGATAGTATGTCCATTTATATGTTATTGTGAAGAGCACATGTTCTTCTTCTCTTTATTTGATTAAAAGGGTTGGGGAATTTATACAGCTGTTGAAGAAAAGAAATATGTGACCTTAGATGACCACGCAGCCATCTCTGAAGTCAGGACAACTGAGTTGTTCTCTGACTTTGCTCCACCTGGTCCTTTTGACAGACGGAGGAAGCACAGGCAAGGGATCTTTTGGTAAGAGCTCTGATGAAGCAAGAGCAGAGTTGGAGGGGATAAAACTGAGTGGAATACACCAGTCTTAGCGAGAGGGGTTGTTGGAGGGAATTTCAGGTGACCACTCGGGTTGGGTAACCTTCACTGGGATTCAGGAAACTCTGCAGCAAAGAAACCCCTAAAATCTCCTCCAGAGGGGAGCCTCTCTGATTTTAAACACAGGAATACATCCCAAAATCCCAGCTTCGTTGAGAGCATGTTTTATCTTGTACTTTTGTCCGTGCACTGGGCTGTTGTAATGCAAACATTTTTAAATTGGAGCCTGGCATTTGGCAGCAAAGCACATTGATGGGGCTAATGTATTTTCTCATATCTAGGCAGTAATCAAGAGTTGGGATTAGTTCAAATGTTTGCCTAGTGTATATTTAAAAAAAAGAAACATCCCATTCTGCTTATAAATATTACACTTTAAAATGGGATTCTCCTCAGAATTAATATTTCTGAGTGGCATTTTGACTGTGTATTGGTCTTACTTACCATGTGGCCTTACTCATTCATTGTACACGCGCTGTAAGGTGAAGAGTTCAGGAGAAGACTGGACAAGTTCTTGGAAGACAAATCCTTTGAGAGTACTGAGTATGCAGACTTCTGGCTGATGGAGTTCCCAAGCTGCACATAAATGGAGGCCAAGAGCATACCTAGGAGAGGTACTGCGTGTGCTTGCCCCTTCGTGTACCCTTCATTTCCTAACTACCTGCTCCTGGCCACTGTTAGAGACAGGGGACTGACCTACATGGATCTTTTTCTAACCCATTATGATCACTCTTCCTTCCTTATATTTGTGTGGTGACAGAATGCCAATATTTGTAATCACAGCATCAATACACGGGAAATGATTTATGGACTTAGCTCAGACCTAAGCCTCTTGATAAAGCCAACGGTACAGGATAGAATGAATCAGGGGGAGGTTGTGCAGCCAGGTCCAGTCATGGCTTTAGGGTTATTAGTAGCAATGATGACTATGCAAATGGAAGTCCCTAAAAATAACTCCGGTCTATGTTAAAGCAATTGGAATGTGCTAAAAGGACTGGAATAATCAATAGAAAAGAACAAAGCCAATGTAACTGACTGGAAACTTTTCACGAACCTAATTTCAAAAAAGAATGGAACAGAAAATAGGAAGCATCAAAGTGGTTGGCGGCTTGTAGAAATGATGTGTGTAGGAAGAAGAATAAGATAGCTAGAGGATTCAAAATACAAGTCACTTAATGAAACTAAAAACCTAATATGTAACTGCCTTCATTTTGATAAAGATGCTGAGGGAGAATTAGGACAGTAGATCAATTCCAGCTAAAGTACCTACCCAAATCAAAACTCAGCTTGTTGTTATTGGCTGTTAAAAACTGAAAACCTAGATTTCCTGGCCAGTTAGTTTAACTTCATGAGTGGGTAACTTATTAACTTCATCAATCCTGTTGAGGGGGCAGGGTTGATGAAGTTAATCTTAAGCAGGTGTCAGAGGGCAGTGTGCTGAGAAGTAAAAGAAATCCATGGGAAGTGGCATGGGAAATGCAGCCTTGCAGCTGCAGCAGCCTGTGGGGAAGGTGCTGTGGCCATAAAACTCTCCAGAGACAAGTAAAGAGAAGGAAGGAAGTGATGATGGGTGGTTACGCGTAAGGGACAGGAAGGGTAATGTTTTTCAGACTCACCTCTGTTTGATGTAAGCCTTATGGTTGTTATCTTCCATATAGGGCCTAATACCAGCTTAGTGCTCAGTCGTCTGGAAGCTGCAGGGAGACACCAAAAGTGCTGAATTCGATACAAAGCCTTGTTTACGCCAACAAAATTTGTACCGTGCAGGTAGGAGACATGACCTCAGCTGAGGGGGAGCTCAGGTAAATGCACTAATCAGGATTAAACCAGCAACAGGGCTGGATTTATAATTGTTTGCAAATATTTGAGTCACGTAAAGGATTATTTGTTAGTCTTTCATTAAAAAATTAGCCAGGTTGGGATTCACACCAATATTTGTCCTTCATCCATATAAAAGGAGAGCATTGTCACAGACTGGTGTCATGTCTCTGCATCTGAGTTGACTTCCTAGGTGAAATTAGTGCATATTGGCCATAACCTGAGTCAACTGTTGTGCTCTACAGCAGTGTCTTCGCATTGCAGGCACATACTGCTGGAGAAGGAGAGGGATAGCACCATTTCACACAGCTACACAAGATGGTGGTAAATTGCAGTCCCTGCTAGTGCAGGATGGACTTCAACCAGAATTAGAGACAAATGCTCAATTTCTGCTGCCAAGTCTGTGCACAACCTATGCTCTTCAGAGGTGTTTCCTCAGCCGTAATGTCAGTGAGGTAATGAACGATCTGTCCTGGGAGGGTGGGTTCATGCCAGTTCTCCTTGTTAGGAAGAACAGCCCCTGTTCTTATGCCAGACATTTTCAGGGTTTCCATTCTGTTCCTCCAAAAATGATGTCCCAATCCAATGTATTTCAGTAAAATTAAAAGGTGGGGACCTATTTTTCTCCTTAAGATGGTTTATAGGTTTCCCAACTTGGCTAGCCTAAGCTGCATTCACTAGGAATAGAAAGTAACTTAACTAAAATCTGGAAAGTCTAATGAAATGGAAAATAGTGTGTCATGCCAGGGGTAGATAGATGTCCAGAGCTCTCTTTCCATCCTATAATTTGTACATAGACAAAGTCACCTAGTCTTCAGATCAACCATTTTCTAAGCTATAAAACCTGTGTGAAGAGAAGGTGAAAAGAGTTATTTCTTCTTCCTCCTTGCATCAGCAGCTTTTTCCGCATCTCTATGGTTTATTGCTCGTTGGCCATTCAGTATATTGCAGTTAATTAGATGGAGAGTGAAGCTTGAATCAAAGATTGATATGCAGCAGAGAGGGACGACGCATACTGACTATGCAAAAGAAACGCATAGAGAAAAGGAAGGATTTTGTGGGTCGCAGCCAAAGTCCGGGCTGAAAACTGTCACATACAGTGGACTTCATGAGAGAAAGTCCTTGAAGTGTGCATACATTTACCCAGCCTGCTAGTAAGTGCAGGCTTAGTTGGCCCCTATTTGCTTCAGGTTGACGCCCAACTGACAGTTATAAAAACTCAGGATGCTGTTAAAAAAATAAAAAAAAAACCAACCCAAAACAAAAAGAGCAAAAAGCCTCAGACGGACATCAGAACTGACAGCATGAATGTTAGTGAGCACCAGTTTAATGGACAGTACCAGGATACCCAGAGGCAGAAGGTGTCCTGTCGACTAGACAGGGACATCGATAATTTATTTATGCTCTCCTGTAGGTGAACAGAGGTTTCAGAGCAAAGAGCAGAGTAGGAAATAAAAAAAAATGTGTCAGGGCAGATCCTCACTTGGTGTGAAATATCGTTACTCATTTGGGTTGAATGGAGCACTGATGGTTTTCAACAACTGAGGATTCAAGTCTGTATTTTCATGTAAACACTCTCCCCTGTGGTGATAAAGGACAACACGCGGGGATTCCACCTCATGTTCCTGTGTCCTGACAGCAACAGCTGATAGCCTCCTGGAGGCCAGGTGCTGCTGTGGAGCAGGTGAACGCTCAGAGAACTGAGCTGCTGCTACTGCACCAGTGGCCATGTGGGATGGGCTGTCCCCCATGGGGTCAGGAGGAGCTTCACCTCTGCCCTTCCAGACCTCTAGGCAGCAGCAGTAACTGTTGGGTTACCTGTGTCACAGTCTGCGTGAGCACAAGAAAGATGGCCAGCAGGCTAACGCTCTTCTGAATTGTAAGGTAAGTTTCGAATAACACAGGTAAGAAAATGTAATAAAAATCTAGGTTTTATGCAAGCAACAGAAAGCAGTGGAGGTGGTGGGATGCAGCTGATGTAATCTCGGACATGATAGTTATTCGTAGTAAAGATCATGTTATTATCTGTGGTAGTACCATAAACATTAGCTGTCCTGGCTTCACCTTCATGTTCACAGTCCACCTCTCTCTCTTTCTGAGGTGACAGCCTTTTTTATTGCCGCACCCAATCTCTTCCAGAGTGCTTTGACCTCGTAACATTTCGGCCTGTGAAAACTCTAGAGTTCATTCAGTCCGCCAGCTCCAGGGCACGTACCACATATCTGTGGGACATCTGTAGGTGACAAGTGCCAACTGGAGCAGAAACTGCCAAATTGGGCGGAGTTAGGAAGTGCAGGAGGTTCATGGCGGTCTGGGGCACAAAGGATCAGGGAATGGTGGCTATTGTTGCCTTTGAGGAAGAGCAGCTGCCATTCTTGCTGCTCTTTCCCCCTCAGTAGAGTTTTGAAATGTGAGCAACCTGAATGAGTTGCCTACTAAGCAAAAAGGAAAGCCAAAAGAACATTGGTGGGCCTGGAGGTTCAGGTAGCTCCTAGCATGAGGAAGGAAAATACACACAAAGCTCCCCTAAGCAGGGAGAGGAAAGCACAGCAAAGTCTTGTGCAGGGGGAATATGGAGGCTCTGGCAAAAGCGAAAGGGAGGTGAGATGTGGACTTTGCTGTGGCTTCCAGCCACAACAGCGTTGGGGTCTCAGGCACAAACACAGAGAAGTGTCCCACCCAGATGTGACACTTCTTTTGAGAAGGCTGCAAAGTACTACTGAAGGTTAGAGGGAAATGGAATCAAGATTCAAACATGAGGAGAAACTTCTTTCCTGTGAGGGTGGCGGAGCCCTGGAAGAGGCTGCCCAGGGAGGTGGTGGAGTCTCCTTCTCTGGAGACATTCAAACCCTGCCTGGACACGTTCCTGCGGGACCTGCTCTGGGTGGACCTGCTTTGGCAGGGGGTTGGACTAGATGATCTCCAGAGGTCCCTTCCAACCCCATGTGATTCTGTGATTTCAGCTTTCAGAACATGTTAATTTGTATTTTTCAATTACTTTTTAGCCTCCTTTGAATTCTTCCATGGTCTTCTGCATTGTCTGTGGCTGGCCCTGGATTTGGGAGCCCTAGTGTGTACAATGAAGACATTCTACACATGCCAAACAAAATGCAATCCGCTTGGTAAGCGACCGTCTCCCCGGCATCTGGGCTCTGAGTCACCCTTGAGTCAGAGCAACCATATTTGGTTAAAACTGTATTTTGCGGTTGTAATCCACGGGATGCTGTTTGGTAAATGCGAACTTGTTTGTGTCATCTGCCCAGTGAATTACTAGCTGGAAGCTTTTCTTTCAATACAAATATTCCTTGCCAGCCACTGTGGGTTTTATATGTGGTTTTGGTGGTTTGGGTTTGGGCTTTTTTTGATCCCTTACTGCTGCTAAATAATCTTTCCAGGTGGGGAGAGCGAGCCTTTCCCCTTCCCTGAGACCCCAAGGGTGCTCAGCTGTACAAAGGTCAAAGGCAGAATGATAAAATACAGGGATAATTCAATTAATGATCTTTCAAAGCTCCTGAAACCAAAAGACCAAAAGAGTAACATGCATATAGTGGCCAGGTGATTTGCATGCTGTCAATCTTTAATTTAGCTCCCTGAGATAAAGTTTACCCTCGCCAGACAAGCCAGCAGCACCGGGCACCCTGTGAATAAAGAGCTGGGTGAGAGCAAAGGGCACCTGGGCTCACCACAGGACAATCCAACCCTGGAGACTTCACTTCCAACGCGGGGCAGCTGGAGGAGGAGAGGAGAGCAATGCTTTGGGCTGCTCCTGCCCCATGGCTTTTAGTTGCGCTATTATTACTTACTGGATTGAGCTGGGAATCAAACCACTATGAGAAAAAGAGGCAGAAAAGAACCCTTTATGAGGAGCAGTAAGTACTATTGTTTGCAGCTGCATTTGTTCATATGGTGGCTTCTTAGTGCCAGTAAATGGGAACAGAATGGCTTCACTGCAGCTCTTTTTTACATGCTCTTTGGGAAATATGTGTAACTAAATGATCTCTTTTTGTTTTTTCTCTAATACAACAGGCCTCGTTTGTCCTCAGAGCACGGTAATTTAGTGTTCCACGTTGGCTCCAGCAAAAATATTGAATTTAGAACTGGAGGACTGGGGAAAATAAAAATTAATGAAGAAGACCTTGCAGAACTTTTTAGCCAGGTGATAGAGTTACTTTTCCTTAATATGTTTTGTTTGTATTTTTGCACGTTAATAGTTTAATTGTCTTCAGAATTGGTCTTAGCAAATGTTTGATGTAGTTTTTATGACTGTTATTTTATATTATCTGTGTCAGCACTCTACTATGAAAGTAAGCTATTGCAGACTCATAAAGTAATTATACCGTTACGGAAAATAATTAAAAGATTAAATAGTGTATGTAACAGAGATCTCTGTATTTAAGTGGACTTTATAATACTAAAGTTAAGCAAGAACAGGACTTTCCTAAGCTTTTGAAAAAGCCACACTTGTTTCACGTTATCTCTGTTGCTTAAATTTAGGTGAGAGAAAATAATGTGGAGATTCAAGAACTTAAAAAAGCCAATGGGGCCTCTCAGAATGTGTCCCAGCAGGTTGCTCTGCTGACCTCCAAGGTGAGCCATACCCTTGCGGTATCTTCCTCCAGTGTTCCCGGTTTTCCCTTCCTCAGATTAACATTGTTACCTGATTCATTTTATTATTTCTGGACTCCAACTCAGGCAACTAGGGCAGGGTCCGTATTTAACATCAACTCAGAGTCTGTGTTTAATGTTGAGATACTTATTCAGCAACTCTGGAGACAATGGAAATATTCCTGTAAATCCCATTATTTCCAGTTACCAGGATTCTTCTTTTGTTCACTGTCCATATCTCCATGGACTATATCCTCTAATTTTTGTGGAATTGAAATCCCACTAAATTCAGGGAATTGACCTTATCTGTTCTTACAGGTGTTACACAGACATTCCATTCCATAGGTGAAATGGGCTATAGGGGTTTGCAGAGGGAAGAAAAGACCTATGCAGAAGTGTTGTCTCTTCCCTGCTACTACAGATTTTTCTCCAACATAAGATTTTGAAACCTGTGTCTAACTTGGTTTAACCGTCTTTTATTAAAGTGTTGCCACAAGTTCCTTATAGGAAAATATTTTATAGCTTAAGAGGCCTCCCTTTAGGAAAACTGTGCTAATACATATCCATCATATTCCCTGATTCGGTTTCAGTTTGCTGGTTGTGATTATAACCCACTGAGATGTGTGAACCTTTTCTGGCTTTCGGGGTACTGTCTCAGACCTCCATCCTTTGCACACACACACACAGACACACGAGTGCCCAAACAACCCCATTGGAAAATTTGCATTCTCAATGCTGAGCACCTGAATACATCTTCACAAGCCTGAGTCTTGCTTCTTGGAGCCAAACTGGGACATATTTGAGCTGTCATTTTCTGAACAGCCTAAAACACTGAAATCCCAGTGAAAGAGGCCTGATTTGAACCTGACTGTCACCTCCTTTCAAACACCAGCTGTTCTCTTTTCTCAAAAGGAAATATTTTGTTAGCCTGCCAGCATCCAGCACGTACCTCTGTGGTCGCTCTCATCCCAAGCACACTGTAATTTGCATTTCTCTTGCAGATCGTGAGTCTTGACAACAAACTTCAAAGCTTAGAGCAGGTGAGTAAATGGGAAGCAAACTAGAGATCAAAAAAGAAAAAACAAACCCCAAGTAAATAAAGTAAGGTTACAAAGATTAAATAGCAAAATTATTTCTTTCCTCTCATTCATTAATGAGGAAATTTTTTTTGGTAACACAAGATTAAAAAAAGCTAAGATTTGTAGAGGAGGTGAAATGCCCTGTTAGAAAATATAAACTGTGTCGAAGCCTGCATTCCTTAAAGGAAAAACAGTTGTATACTCAAGAACAACTACCAAGGAGAAGCAAACTTTTCTTTCACTGGTCTGTCAAGAGGAAGGCTGGAGAATTCAAACTGGTTTTTATATGGTACTGGAAATAGGAAATTTTGAACTATCACCTGCTTCTCCACTGAGCTTGTGACAGGCACAGCTACAGCTGCCAGTTAAAGCAGTTATCACCCATGGAATCAATGAGACAAGATAACCCTCCATCTAGACTCACAGTCTGCTGCTGAAGAATAGTGTCTATTAATATTTACTTCTTACAGGGCCTTTCTCATCCTAGTTGCTTGCAGCTGGCCATCTTGTGTAAGACCAATCATATTAATCATTATTTTGTACAAGGATAAGTGGAACAGCTCAAAACCTTTACACATCAACCATGCTGAAAAACAGGGGGATGGGGGACTAAAGAAAGAATGAATAAAAAAAGGGGAAAAATTTTTTGTCTTGAAAATAAATGCTAATGAAACATCAAATAAGCAGAACCTCATCTTCTGTTCTTTTCCTGGGTTTCAGGCTATCCAGAGGAAAGCCTGCAGCAGTAACCCCTGTGAGAACTCAGGGACTTGTATCAACTCACTGGATGGTTTCTTTTGCCTCTGTCCCAGCAACTGGCAGGTGAGTCTTTAGCCTCCTTGAACGCAGGGTGTGTTAACTGTAAGGGTACAGCTGGCTTCGTGTAACTGTGATGAAGCATAGCATTTTAGGGGTTGCTCAGGACAGAGTGAGATACACCGAACAGCAAAGCAGCAGTATCACACTCATAGTTAGGTTGAAGGGCAGCACGTTTGCTTCTCAACAATATCAGTATATACCAAAAAAAAGTGAAGCAGACTCTGCACTGTTGTCCGCAGGCAATGGCCCATGAAGTCAGTGATTGCTTGGCAGTTCCCACAGCAGAGAATTAGTCTCTGTTTTTTGCGGAGCAGAGTGAGCTGAACTGCATGCCTTGCTGTTGCTCTTACGCAAGGATAGAGAAAGAATGGGGGAAGGGAATGATGTTTATTCAAGCTCAAACAAATTAGACAAACGGGGGTGTAAGTAACCAATCCCGTTCTGAGATTTTTAAATCCAAAGACTTTACTGGCAAAGGCTTTAATGGTGCCGTTACATGCACTAGAGGTGGAAAAGCTACATCTTCTTTTCAAAGGCTCTCTACTTGAAAGTTGTCCCAGCAAGAATTGGGTCAAAATTGCTGTGCTTTCAAGTCTTAATAAAACAGCATCTCCTGATAGAAACAGTTTGAAAGAAGGTTTTCTGAGCCTTTTGCTAGCAAGCTGGGAAGTAGGGGGGGATGACAGTATTATGCTGTCCGTATGCTTTCTACAAACATCTGAAATATTTTATCCCTCGTCTGACTGATAACCAGGGTCACAGAAACACAGCTGAAATATAGAGTTTTGTTCTAATGTTTCATAAGGGAAGCTGTGTTGATAGTGGCCCATGGTTTGTATATCTTTGGAAACTATATTAAACATTGGCTCCATGGTTTGCTTCATTTCTCAGTTATTTGGAAAATAAACTGATTTTCCATTTCATCTTAGGGCCTCCTGTGTTCAGTGGATGTTAATGAATGCCAGATTTATGCTGGAACAGCACTAGGCTGCCAGAATGGAGCCAGTTGTGTGAACACACCGGGCAGCTACAGGTAACTTTTCAAAGCTATACACAAAAGCCCTATGTGAAATGCTTTGCTATTTTTGTACCCAATATCATACCCACTGCACAAGTTCTAGGATTAAGTCTGTTTAATATCTATGCACTATAGTCTGAGAGAATATAAAATCCTCAATATACACTACACTTGATCCCACCGCAAACAGAGAAGGCTCTCTGAAGCCATCACCTGCTTTGATACAAGAAGAGGAGCAAGAATCAGATTTTTCACACAGCTGGCAAGGAGGAGGCTGCAAATAGGAGACTGGCTCTGGTGACCTGGCTCTCCGTTGTAGGTGCAGATGATTTCATGGAAATGTACTGCACCATGGTGTGCTGACGGGGCAGTGAGATGCGGCATGCTGATCTGTAACCAGCACTCGCCAACACGCCCACCTAGCACAGCTGCATTGGGTTGGAGTGTCGACCTGCTGGAGGGTAGAAAGGCCTTGCAGAGGGACCTGGACAGGCTGAGACCAACAGGATGAGTTTCAATAAGGCCAAGTGCTGGGTCCTGTCCTTGGGTCCCACCAACCCCCTGCAGCGCTACAGGCTGGGGGCAGAGTGGCTGGAGCTGCCTGGCAGAAAAGGACCTGGGGGTGTTGGTGGACTGTGGGCCGAATATGAGCCAGCAGTGTGCCCAGGTGGCCAAGAAGGCCACCAGCATCCTGGCCTGTGTCAGGAGCAGCGTGGCCAGCAGGAGCAGGGCAGTGATGGTGCCTCTGGACTGGGCACTGGGGAGGCCTCACCTCGAGGGCTGTGTTCAGTTCTGGGCCCCTCACCACAAGAAGGACATTGAGGTGGTGGAGCGTGTCCAGAGAAGGGCAATGGAGCTGGTGGGGGGTCTGGAGCACAAGTCTGGTGAGGAGCAGCTGAGGGAGCTGGGGGTATTCAGCCTGGAGAAGAGGAGGCTGAGGGGAGACCTTCTCGCTCTCTCCAACTCCCTGAAAGGAGGGTGTAGCCAGGGGGGGTCGGTCTCTTCTCCCAAGTCACAGGCGATGGGACAAGGAAATGGCCTCAAGGTGCCTCAGGGGAGGTTCAGGTTGGATAGTAGGGCTGCCCGTGTGTGGGGCCCCCGTAGCCATGAGATCTCTGAAGCATATCCTTCTCTGGCTGTGCCGGCTTCTTAGGAAACATGCTCTTGTTTACAGGGCAAGCCAGCCTGTGAACGTTCTGTGTCTTATTTTCCAAAATGTGGAATAATCTGGTAAATAAATAACTTTCAGATATAATGCAAAGCTCTCCTTGTGCAATGGGAACAAGCCAGGGTGGAGAACATGCCACAGCTTTCTGCAGAGCATTTTGTCTCCTACTTCAGCATGAAAATCTTAGTCCCCACAGATATTACCTTGTAGTGCTTATAATGCTTTGTCAGTACTTGGAAGAACCTTCCACAAGGGAAGTTCTCCTGTAGTGTTCCTCACACTTCAGTGTTAACACGGAGCCTGCTTGAGGTGTCATTGGTGCGTGGTGCTTCCCGTCAGCTTTGCTTTGATTTTAAAGGATGTTTGTGGCTTGCCTGCAGCTGTCCCCAACGCTGACATTTGTCAAGGAAATGACACACAAAGCAGCCTGCATTTACTTGTTGTTTCTTACTGTGCTCAGAGATGTGGTGTACAGGTGTGTGACTAAATTAAGGTTTGAGAGGACAAACCCTCTGTCTTCCTCGCAAGTGTTGTTATTGAGTTAGAGTCATGATTCCTGTAAGTTTTCTCTCCAATGTAATTCTTGCCCTCCTTAGTGCCTGCTGAATCAGTACTTCCTGAAATGGACCTCTTCATAAGTCATCTAAATCTTAATGTTATTGCTCTTGTATTATTCCCTCGGGATTATTGAGGGCATTGAGTGATTACTGAGCCCTCTGCCCGACCCTGTTCTACTTTCTTCACAGTCTCCCTTCACATACTGTCTGTCTGTCTCCTGAGTACTCCCCAGATGCCAAATCCATCCCCAGATAGAGCATGACATGGCTCTTTTAAACAACTGTGAGAACATTGCTGCTAGTTTTCCTAGGCCCCAGCAACCCAGGTCACCCCATTCCTGTTCTGGTGTAGTTATATGCACCAGCATGGACTGCGGGTAAAGAAAATGGTGATATTTAACTTTCCATAGCCCTTGCTGATAATACCAGGTGAAGAGCTGTGCTGGATCAAGTACCATCAAATGGAGCGTAAGGCAGTCTTCACTCCCTGTTCAGATTCTTTACTTGCGTTCTTCAAGCCATAATTCAGGAAAACACTGGAGTATGAGGAAAAAGAGGAGGTATTCTGGAAATACCTTCCTGAATCAGGACCTTAACAGGCCATTGCATCACTTGGATGAAAGGCCTGTGAGATGTCCACGTCCATCAGACTTTTGTGTCAGAATCAAAATAATGGAGGCTTCATCATGATAAGCCATCAGCAACAGGAGAGAAGGAAGGCAGTGCATTGCAATACGGCTGAAGCTCTTTGCAACATGACCTATTTCTTGAAGATGTTCTCTGAGCAACTTAGTTGGGTAGCAGATTAATCTTTGACAGACTAGGCAGAAGACAGTGCTGTTCTCCTCCGTTGGAGCCATTCTGATTGCCTTGCTGTGTCCTTTGGAGTTGAACATGAAGCTCTGAGTGTACTTTGAACATACAAAGGTGATCTGGTTCCCTGAGCTGCTGCCTCTGTGCTTGCCCAGGTTGAGCTACCACACTGGCGAGATGGTGTTGGTCTATCTGCCCTCTCTTACAATAATCAACATGTGTCTTACAGTACTACAGACTTCAGTTAAGCATTAAGCTAGTGTGTTTTGTTTTTTTTTTTAAGCCTAAGTTCATCCAGGTTGCTTGTCCTGAGTGCAGCGTTTTGTTACCTGCAATTAGCTTATCAAGCTGCCATTTCAGCTGAGCATGTGACACCCTGGCAGGGACAGTAGCAGCTTATTAATAAATTGCTCCAAGGTCCAGATCATCGGCACTGGAAAAACTTGATTCAAATGCTGTAGATAAATGCTTTTACAGAGTAGTTTGCATTAGCCAGCTTAAAAGTTATTCAGCAGGAGTGTCTACCTTCCATATGTCTGTGAGGAGCAGACATCAGCAGACATCACAGCATACCTGATGAGGTTCAACAAGGGCAAGTGCAGGGTCCTGCACCTGGGGAGGAAGAATGCCAGGCACCAATATAGGTTAGGGGTGGACCTGCTGGAAAGCAATTCTGAGGAGAAGGGTCTGGGGGTCCTGGTGGACAGTAAACTCTCCATGAGCCAGCAATGTGCCCTTGTGGCCAAGAGGGCCAATGGGATCCTGGGCTGTGTAGGGAAGAGTGTGGCCAGGAGGTGGAGGGAGGTTATTCTCCCCCTCTGCTCTGCACTGGGGAGGCCACAACTGGAATCCTGCGTCCAGTTCTGGGCTCCCCAGTTCCAGAGAGACAGGGAACTACTGGAGAGAGTCCAGCGTAGGGCAACAAAGGTGATGGAGGGATTGGAGCATCTCCCTGATGAGGAAAGGCTGAAAGAGCTGGGGCTCTTGAGCCTGGAGAAGAGAAGGCTGAGGGGAGACCTTATCAATGCTGACAAGGATCTAAAGTTGGGTTGAGGGAGGATGGAGCTGGACTCTTTTCAGTGGTTCCCAGTGACAGGACGAGGGGCAACGGGCACAAGCTGGAAGATAGGAAGTTCCACTCCAATGTGAGGAAGAACTTCTTTGGGGTGAGGGTGGCAGAGCCCTGGAAGAGGCTGCCCAGGGAGGGTGTGGAGTCCCCTTCTCTGGAGATCTTCAAGCCCCTCTTGGATGCCGTCCTGAGTGATGTGCTCTGGGCAGCCCTGCTTTGGCAGGGGAGTTGGGCTGGATGGGCTCTAGAAGGTCCCTTCCAACTCGGACAATTCTGTGATTCTGTGATATAACTTGCCTCCAGACAAGTGTCTCACTGTCATTTTTATAAAAAGCTAGTGGACTGTTAGGAGGCTCTCTGCACATTTAAGTCCCTTTCAGTTGTGTTTCAGAGCCTCAGATTCAGTCAATGTAGAAATAAAGGGCCAGAGAAAATGGAAATGTTACCCGATGGCTTAGAAGCTCCCGATTTCACTTCCACTGCATATAGACGGTGCTGGGACTAAGGGGTACCCTGTAAATAATGGTGTGATGCAGCTGGCAGCCTGCAAGCCAGATCCCTGCTGCGGGATGCATCCCTTCAGCCCACTTCTTTGTCCTTCCCACCCCATCAGCCCGGGATGCCTCCTCCTGTCCGCCACACTCGCCCGAAAGCTGGGCTGCTGCTGGGAGAAGAGCTGCCCCATGCTGAGGTGTGGGTGTGAAGGTACCCTGTGCTCTGGGACAGGCTAGACATGGCTTTTTTGCTTATTGCTAGACATAGGGGTTTAGACACTCAGCATCATCTGAGGGTCATCAACCCTCAGCTTTGCGTGCTCTCTGACTGAAGGGGAGATTTCCAGGCTCATAGCCTGCTATTAGTCGTGTATTAGACATTTCTTTTTTTCTGGATTTGCACTTATGAATGTAAAAAAAAAAAGGCTGCGGATTCTCCCATAGGGTCCTACACTCATGGATACACACAAGTGTGGTTCTTGAATCTCTGCTGAACGGGAGCCTTGCCTTTGTGCATGATTAACAATGGCATTGCCAATATTGCTAAATAGATTTCATGAGAAACACCACGTAGACAAAAGAGTTTGGAAAGATCTCTTACTACGGCAATATGTGATCTTTAAGTGCTGTATATAGGCAACATTTTGATTTTTCTGCCTGCTTTCACCGCTAGCTGCTCCTGTACTCCAGAAACCTACGGGCCTCGCTGTGCCTCGAAGTTTGATGACTGTCAGGCAGGATCTGAGGTGCTCTGTGGCCATGGCATCTGTGTAGATGCAGACAGGGATCAGCCCAACAAGGTAAGGAACAACGTAAGTTGTTATATGTGTATAAACTTATATACACAAATATATATATGTGTGTGTATATGTGTATAAACACAGCATCAATAAGCACCAAATCATGCTGAACACCACAAAACTGCTGCTGCTGAAAAACAGCAAGAAATACCTCTCTACATTGTAACGTAGCCTCTCTGTTGTCCAAAGAACAGCAAAAAGAACTGAAAATGCCTTGTGTCTTGTTAGATGTACTTGTCACAGTGTCAGATCCACAGCCACCTCCATAGGGATCTTGGGAATATTCTTTGAATAGTCAGTCTTACTTGAAGCATAATATTCTTATTGTTCATTATTTGGGGAGTTCTAAGCTGCTAGACTATTTTATTACTTAAATGATTAAGAAGGACAAACATCATGAGTCTGTTTTTTCCTGGGGAAAGGTATACCCATGGAACGTTATTGGCGGTGACCTGGGAGCTGCCACCCAGAGCCGCCCCCGAAACCACCCACCCTGGCATGCCTGTGCTCTTTAATGCTCCTATACACCCATGCACTGTTCCAGACACACCACATATTCTTTATGATACGCAATAAAATCATTCCTTTGCTCAATTTGTTAAAGTTTTCACAGCTCATCACTTGTTTTCTGCCCATTTCTGTGGAAAAAGCTTTTCAAAAGGGTTCAGTGTTGGCTTAACAGCGTCTGCTCCTGTGACAGTCAACAATAAAGCTCCCATTAGCTTTAATTGGACCAAAGCTAGAAAAAATGCTGAAATCTGGCCATTAGTTACATTTACTAGAGAGAAAATTGTTTTCCTCAAAGAAAATGTATATTTGCAATTTAATGTCAACGCTGCATATTGCACGGATTACTGAACAGTTTCCTTAAAAGAAAAGAGCCAAGTTGATTTCAGGTTGCTTACACTGATCTGTTTACCCTGGTTACAAAACAAGTTGATGACTTTTAATTATGTTTATGTACAGCTCGTAATTGCTGTTCATTTTCTCTGGGAGCTTTGGGCTAAATTACAGGTTTCTTTTATGAACATAATGAATGAGCCTGTTGTTGCTTCCATAGTCTAAATAGGTAAATTCAGAGGAAGAAATAGACTGAGAAAACTACCGAAGCAACTTATAAAACAGAATATGTGAAATATATAATGCTCTGAAAGCTTTCTTATGACGGTTTAAGAGACATTTTTGTAAAATGAACTCCTCCTGCACTTTTCTTGACTGTTCTAACTGTCTAAAATATTCAATATGATGTTTGCTGTGGCAGCCCAAGTACCACTGTATCTGTGACACTGGCTGGATGTCCCCTCCTGGCAGCCCTGCCTGCAGTGCTGACATAGATGAATGCAGCCTCCCTCATCGTCCGTGTTCACAGAATCCACCTGTGCAGTGCCACAACACACCGGGCTCCTATTGGTGTGGTCCCTGCCCCACAGGTATCGCGTCCTTCCACGCTCGCAGGTGGGAGGGGGTGGCAGCAGGTGGTACTGCCCATATGTCGTAATCACAGACGCAGCATTTCACTGAATTTCACTGAATATTTTTAGAGTTGGAAGGGACCATAGAGATCATCTAGTCCAACTCCCCTGCTGAAGCAGGATTGCCCAGAGCTAAAGCATGTTACTCAGGACGGCATCCAGGCGGGGCTTGAAAATCTCCAAAGAAGGGGACTCCATGACCTTCCTGGGCATCCAGGGGATGAGTAACTCCATGAAATGCTGTTGTCTGTATTAAGAGAATAAATGCCTCCAGGTTGTCTTATGTAGGCCGTGGAGTCTAATGCATGATTTATCCCACCCTAAACCAAGCATCTAAATAGATCTGATGTACCTTCATGTCCATGTGTACCTTCATGTCCATCATGTCTCCTTGCCTTCATGTAATAGGCCCGGGGTACCTTCATGTCCATATGCCTACTGCCCTAAGGCAATACAAAAATCTAATTGTCCCCTCAAGCCATATAACCTATGATTCCTTTTCCTGAGTTGGGTAGGTAGTGTGTATAGAATCATAGAATCATCTAGGTTGGAAGAGACCCTTGGGATCATCGAGTCCAACCATCTACCCTACTCTACAAAGTCCTCCCCTACACCATATCCCTCAGCACCACATCTAATCGTCTCTTAAACACATCCAGGGATGGGGACTCAACCCCCTCCCTGGGCAGCCTATTCCAATGCCCGACCACTCTTTCTGTGAAGAATTCTTTCCTAATGTTCAGTCTAAACCCACCCTGTTGGAGCTTGAAGCCATTCCCTCTGGGAAGTTAAAGTATATCATAACTGGAGTTATGGTAAAGATTGGCTCCAAATTGTACGTGTGTGTACTAGATCAGAACTGCCTCCTGTTTAGGTTAAAGTGCTTCCGATTAAACAAACGTTAAAATAAATAAAGCTTAAAATAAAATGTTCTTGCACACACATCTCCACCCTGTTGTCTTTGTAACCTATTTTGCAGACCAGGATTAATATTCATTAGTTATGAGAGGGACGGGTCTTCTCTTGAGTTAATGAAATGAGATTCAAAAGTCATATTTTTCTGCTCTATGAAAAGATCTAGTCAAAGAAGAAAATGAAAAGGCCAGGAATTTTCTATTTTAATGTCTCTCTCTCCTGTGTTTCTTTTTAGGCTGGCAAGGAAATGGCTTCAGTTGCCAGGACATTGATGAATGTGAAAGTAATAATGGAGGCTGCTCCAGAGCACCAATGGTTCAATGTATCAACACAATGGGATCCTTCCACTGTGGGCTTTGTCCACCAGGTAAAATGGATTTTTTTTCTGATAAAACTATAGAAAGACCTAAAAGATGAAGATTCAACACATTTGAGCCTTTTTCATGGTAGACTTAAGCTGAAGATTGGTTTTATATATAGAAATATCACACAAACAAAGCAATACTGTAACATAGAATGCTATTGCAGTTTGGGCTGGGCTGGCCACTAAATGAATGACAGATGCTCTGCTCTGTAGAGTCCAAGTATTTCAAACTGCTTCAGCTATAAATGAGCATTCTGTAGAGTATGTCTATAATGATGATCCTATGAAATGCGTTTCTCTTGTGCTCGGTGCCCTTTTTGGTGTCAGAGCTGTGATTTGACGAAGTACCTCCTTTATAAGATCATTAATGGGAAACAAGGATTGTGTAATTATGCTGGTAATTTCATTGTCTGTATTCATTGAAAGAGTATCTGTGTGCCATAAATCAGCTGTATTGTCTGTCTTAAAAAAGCCTAGATAATTGTTTGTCATGCTCTGAATGCTGTCTAAGGCAGCAGTGTTTCTATTGCAGTACAGGTCAAGCAGTGGAAAGCATGACTTACATCTCTATAATTTGTGTTTTATGATTTAAAGTGCTTTATGAAATGCATGCTATCAATACTAGAAATACTAGCAGGAGAAAGTGTTTCTAATTCACCTTTCAATTGCTGCTTAAATGGCAAAAGACTCTCGGTTACTGAGCATTGAAGAGCTGTCACCCTGCTGGAAATGCATCCTCAGGCAGGTTTTGATGTGGTGCAGTGGACCTCAGTTCTGGCCATGCCCAGTCATGCTGCAGCACTTTGATCCTGCTGAGCCTCCCGAGAGGAGCTGGATGTTGTGCTTGACACTTAAGGGCAGATCTGGTGTGTAGTGGGAAGCCCAGAGGAGGTCGGGGCTGGCTGGATGCAGAAGCGTAGGGAGGGCAGCACATGGCCTCACTCTGACCCCACATATATTTGCCTAATAGTAATACACCTTTTTTCTAAAAACATGGGAGGACTCAGTTAAGATCAGAATCCATCTCTTCAGTGTAGGAACCATGATAAATATACCAGGATATACTCCAATGGCGATCTCAATGTTTTAACTACAGAAGACTGTGATTTTACACCATAAATTAGTTCTTTTTCTCACCAAATGATTGTTTTGCTGCTGATACTCAGAGAATGTATTTGTTATAGACTAACTGAGATTTACCTCTGAACAGGTTATGAGGGAGATGGTGGAACATGTACCCAGGTTGATATCTGCTCAATAAATAATGGAGGGTGCCATCCTTTGGCTACTTGTACCTCAGCTCCAGGTATGGTACGCTCTTAAGGACTGTAAGTAATACCAGTGTGAATCTCAAGGAGGGTTTGGTTAGGCTGAATCCACTTTCTAGCACTGCATTTCTGCTGCAGTCCCTTCTCCACAGCCAGTTTTACCTCACCGAAAGGAGTTTACAGGCAGGTTAGCTAAAGCCAGCAGACCTTTCCACAAACACTGCCAGAAATAGATTTAGGCTCCAACAAAAAGCAGATTTCATCATAAAAATGTGGAGATCTTCATGTTTTTTATGCAGTTTTGCAATTTCAGCTACTTTTACTATTCTTAACTACCCTTTTAGTATTCCTGTCACTTCCCATAAAGGTGACCTCAGACTCTCAGGTACCCATAACAAAGCAATACTAGGAATTTTTCCGTAGTCAAACTGGACACTGACCAGGGAACGTACGAGAAGGTCAAATAAATTAGAATTATATAAAGGCTGTGCTTCAAAATGTCAGGGACCTTAATTGTTATGGTTGATATCGTCATTGTAACATGGACCAATTTAATTTCTGAATCTTATCTCCCAAGGGCCAGTGCAATTTTGTTCCTGCACATCTGGGTACACTGGAAGTGGATATGGGCCAAATGGGTGCTCTCCTCTCAGTGATATCTGCCAGCTGCAAAACCCTTGTGTAAATGGACAGTGTTTGGTAAGTGCTGGACTCTTCACAATTAGTGACAATGCTTTGTAATTACAGAATCTTCATGGTTGGAAGGGACTTCTGAGATCATCGAGTCCAACCATACACACACCCAAAAAAAGGCAAAAAATAAAACAACCAACAATGTCGGGCACTAGAGCATGCCCTGAAGTGCCACCTCTACACCTTTCTTAAATCCCTCCAGGGATGGTGACTCCACCACCTCCCTGGACAGGCCGTTCCAGTGCCTGACCACCCTCTCAGGGAAGTCATTCTTCCTGATATCTAATCTGAACCTCCCCTGCCCCAACTTCACACCATTTCCTCTGCTCCTGTCATTATTCCCTTGGGAGAAGAGGCCAACCCCCACCTCTCTCCACCCTCCTTTCAGGGAGTTGGAGAGGGCAAGGAGGTCTCCCCTCAGCCTCCTCTTCTCCAAACTAAACATGCCCAGTTCCCTCAGCCTCTCCTCGTAGGACTTGTTCTCCAGACCCCTCACCATCTTGGTGGCTCTCCTCTGGATATGCTCCAACCCCTCAATGTCCTTCTTGTGGTGAGGGGCCCAAAACTGGACACAGCACTCAAGTACATTTATAACCAGTAACACCACAGAGAGTGGTGAGACTGAAAGCTGAGTGCAGACATACTGAAGGTAATGAGGCAAGGTCAGCAGGGAATGGGAGATCAATGGATAGACCTGGGGAAAACCAAGTGAGTTTTGTGGCACACAAGCTATTTCTTTGTGTTTGAAGTAGAGGCAGCAATCTTGGCACTAATAACCTGAAAGGTGGTAGCTGGTACCCCAGGCTAGTGATGGGATACAGGTGCTGGTGGGTTTTTACTGGTGCTGAGTGTTTTAGACCTTTACTGATTGGTGGTGTGAACTCATTCTCATGCACAGTGACCATTTAGTTTGTCCATTAAGTTAGAGATATGAAAAGGCTTGATAATAAGGAAAAATAGGAAAGGTTGAGGCAAAAGAAATGGAAAAGAGACACACAGAATAAGGAATAACACAGAGAAGGCAATGACATTTTTCCCATTTAGCATCCTTCAGGGTGAAAAAGAAAGTTAATAGCCCATGTAACTGCAGTGCAGACCTCCCAGAGAACAGGCTTGAGAGAAATGATTTATAAATCACTGTTATCTTCACTTGCTATTTATAAGGTTTAGATAATATGATTGACTTGTTTCTAGGGTGATCGTTTCAAAGCCAAGCAAACAGTTTTCCGAATGGCTAAATGAATACAGATTTTGACTTTTTAGAAAGTAATTTGAAGGAGCCCTGCAAAGAAATAACTTAATAGAAAAAACAAAGAGCTAGATAATCTGGTTAGGCTTTGGGTTTATTTTGGTATTCACCAGTGACCATTAAGGATGTTAAATTCCAAATGTTTTATTTCTTCACTCTGATATCATCACATAAAACAAGTGTAAGTATCAATCTTTCTGCCAACTACATTGATTCCTTTAGGTGATCCATGCTCATCGTTAATTTTATTGCATTTGCTTATACCTGTAGGCAATAATCTCTGGATATTTCTGCCTGTGTAATGCGGGCTGGACAGGCCCTAATTGTACTGAGAACATTGACGAATGCATTAGCAACCCGTGCCAGAATGGGGGGAGCTGCACTGACGGGGTCAACGGCTACTCCTGCGAGTGCACCGGCGGCTGGACAGGACCACAGTGCCAGACTGCCCAGCAAGGTACGGCCAGGACCTCCTCCCCAGGAGAAATAGGCCACCAGGCTTCAACAAGTAGATGCTTGATATTATATATTATTAATCTGTGAATAAGAACCAAGTTCTGATGGACAAAAAAAAACCAAACACAAACCCTTCTTGGTGGATTACAGGTCCCAACCCAAAGTCCCTTGGAGACGGAGTTTTCCATGAGTTTTGTTTATAGCTGCTTTGTTTAGCAATAGGAGCATAACAATAAAGTTGATCTGCAGGCCCACTGGCCTTGAGTAGACGCCAGACATCCTAAAATCAGATCTCTGTTCCTGAGAAAGTGGTCTGGTAAGCTGGTTGGGAAAGTGGATCCGATGTAAGGAGAATAGATTTACAAGAAACAACGCTTCTCTTTCGTGTGTCCTCTTTCCCCTGTTGCGAAGCTGAGAGGTCCTGACGTTTTCAGTCAAGACAAAAAGCTGGGAGAGGTTTTCAAACAGAAATCTAATGAGAGAAATTTCCTCCATGAGAATGGGGGACTCTGAGTTTTATAGAGTGACTACAAGGTCCTGTCTTTAATGTTTCTTCTTAATATCACTTCTTCTGTTTGCTTGGGATTTTTTTGTCATTAATTTTAATTAAACAAAGTCAGGAGAGCATTCCAGTGAGCATCCCTGTGGCAACCATCTGTCAGGTGGCTTATATTTACTGCAGCTTGCTGTGAAGAGAGATTAACTTTTCGTAGGACACAGAATGTAAAACTTTCACTGAGGCCCTGTGAAATCTGCTCTGTTTTAGAGCTACTTCAGGCTTTTTTTCAATTTTCCTTAAATAGCTAGCCAGTAATGTTTTGTTATTAAGCACATGTGGAAAAAAAAATTAACTATTCATAATAGAAGGGATAGAAAATAATTTTTTTTTATCCAGTGAGAAGTTATCATGTATCGACTTCTGGTTTAGTTCCTAATTAAGGGAAAAACAATACATTTTTATGACGTGACAATTCTGAATCTAGTTGAGAAATGGTGAGATGTTTTAGATGAACGCTTCAAACAAAATTATATTATTTTTACCACTCCTTGAAACAAAATACTTAATTTCAGCTTGCTGAGAATTGAATGTTTCTTTAGCATGACTTCCATGTTAAACGACAGCTGCTTGTTGTACACTGTAGTTGTATGTGTATTTTATTTTGGGTGCTTTATGGACATATTTTTCTGTAGCTGTTTGGGATTCCCAGTTCACAGCTCCCATTCACTGAATAGCTCAGAGAGAGCAGAGACCACGGTATATCATGGAACATATTACCAGGCCCAGAAATCTGACCAAAAAGAATAAACAGGAAAATAAACCACCTGAAGGATAACTTCTATGATGCACTGCTACTGAGAAATAATTTATATTATGTTAGCTTCAATATATTATTTTATTGAAGCAGAAAAATTTAAAGATTCAATCTGGAGGTAGCCTTCTGGAAACAAGCAAAATCAACATCTTCTGGCAGTATCCAAATATTCCTGCTGAAAAATCTTTGTTCTTTTTCCAGGAACTATTTTTCTTCCAGAGGGTAGTTTGGCTCATTTTTTGTGATGTCATTCCACTTTAGAGGAAATTCTGAACAGTCTTTTATAGAAGTATCTTTCACCCTTGTTTTAAGTATTTAGGAAGCCAAAGCTATGCAAGAAAGTTAAGATTTGTTTAAGTCTGTATAGTGATAGCACAAATGAATCCATTTAATTTTCTCTTTCTTTCTGCAGCTTGTGGAGGATATCTCTCAGGCCTCAGGGGCACTTTCAGTTACCCTAACAGCCCAAACAGCCAGAGGTACAACAGTGGGGTCAGCTGTGCTTGGGTTATTCAAACTAACCCCAACAAGGTAAAATAGAGTTCAGGTTAAAGAAACCCTCACTCTGCAGGACCCCTCAGCTCATCAGAGCAAATGTGACCATCTTCGTGCCGCATATTCCAATACTGTGATCCAATCCTTTTAGATCCACCCCCCAGCTTTTTCAAAAAGAATAGGTTTCCAATCCTTACAAGCCTTCAGGCTCCTCAGCCTAAGAATTTGCTTGGGTTACATTTTTGAGGTTTTTCCAGTGCAGCTGAGGGTTAGAATTTATTCACCTGTCACCACCTAGAGAAGGTTCCTGTTTTACGTTGCTTTAGAATTTGATCTGTGAATAGCTGCACGAGAAAAGCTCTGCTCTGCTGGGCTCCAAAGTTGGTTCGTGCACTAAGTTACCCCAGAACACTTGCATGTTTCTGATTTCTGAGTGCCAAAAATGTGGAATACTGAATTCATATTGTAAATGACTTTGTGTAATAACAACATTTGAATTTTTTAAGGATTAATTTTTAAATGTTGCACTCAAATGCATATTCTGGTTCATATCTGCAACTAAGAATTCCCCTTGTGTTATAAATAACAACTACAAAATATGTTACTTCACCCTTTAGCATGGGACTTTTTATGTGGCATCTAAATACTTGATCTATTTTTGACATTTCATGGAATTAAGTAGTTTTATAAACCAGTAGTTGCTAGTGGTTTACACAGAATTATATATATATGTATGTGATATATCCTTAGCTTTAAGCTTGAAAGCCCCTACTGTTTTCAGCAGAGGTATATTAAAGCACATCAGTGCAGAATCTGAACATACATAAAGCTGTGTATGTCACTAAGTATCTAGAGTGGGCTTGTGAAACACTGATTTTATATGTGGAAAAAAAGGTCATTCCACTTTTTTTAACTCCCATGACAATATTGTCAATCATAGCATGGATGAGAAATGTTAATTATCTGATGAGAAAACTGTCATGGAAAACCTGCAACAAAGTATTTTATGCTGCATTTATTTATTTATTTATGCTGCCTGAAATATATACGTACATATATTTCCCTCATATAACAGACAAAGGCAAATGATTATTACTTTTTAGAAATAATGTTCTTTCCAGACAACTTCCCTATCCAAATTTTTCCTATCTATCTTCTCTCTTTCCTTTTGATCCTTAAGATTCTGTAATACCTTCTTCTGTCCTGGAACTTTTCAGGAAATGACGTAGTGTCTGCAAAGCTCATAGATTCTCACAGTTTGCATGAACAGATATATCTCCTCTGTACAGAGTTACTGCATAAACAGTGTCTCAGCAGATGGAAGAAAAAAAAAGAAATTTCTTGTTTTCTTACTTCCTGTTAGATTCTGCGTATTACTTTCCCATTCTTCCAACTGGAGGCAAGTAACGAGTGTAACTCTGACTTCCTTCAAATCCATGATGGGCCTTCAGCGTCAATGCACATTCTGGGAAAATACTGTGGCTCCTCACCTCCTGCAGAGCTTTTCAGTTCCCACAACTCCCTGTATTTTTGGTTCTATGCCAACCACACCATTACGGCTGGAGGTTTTACTGTTCAATGGGAAACTCGGGATCCTGGTAAGTTTAATGAAATGTCAAGTAATTTAGCATCTTCATGGCTTTGGAGCAAAACAAATTACTTATTTATCTTGATGAGGAAACATCAGGAGCAGTGGAACAGTATTTTACTAGAGAGTGAGGCTGAAATGTCGACATATATGTCACTTCAAAATATTTAAACTCCAACTCTAGGCCTCTGCATGAATAACTTTCTGCCTTTTTTTAAGGCTGTTTTATACCTCCTGTGAGGAATCTCCAAAAGATGTGTTCCTTGAAATGCTGTTCTTCTGATTAGTTCTCCTTTCTCACAAAAGCGTCCAGTACTTTGAGCAAGCAAGTTGCCTTTTATTTGACACTTAATTTAGAAGAGGCTAAAGAGTTTGATTCATGCTTCCCAAACATGATAAATTGTTAGGAACTTGATTTAAAATTATCTGTGAGATTTTTGGGATTATTTGCTGTACATTTCTGCCTGAATTCCTGATAACAGCCTTTGTGTGATTCTTCCAGGAGGGCTGCCAGTGTATTTCTAAAAGTAAACCCTAAATCATCTGGTTCAATATCAAGCTCACTTCAATGATCTGTGTGTTGTCTGGAAACAAAATTGTGCAGTGGGTTGTGTCTTGAAAGGGCCATAGAGTGAAAAAAGTATGGAAAATTTGGGGGACGAGTGGTTTATTTCCAGAAATATTTATTTAAATGCTTTTAATGTAATTTTTGGAGTGTAGGGTTGTTTTTTTTCCTTCGATTGACATGATTAGATAGATAATTACAAACTGATGATATGGATACTGAAAAGTGAAAACAGATCTTTTTTTAGGGGGTGAGGGGTGGGGAGCAAAGGAGGAGAGAGGTATAAATGTGACTAAACTTAGGTATAACACACAAGTTACCCCTACCATTCCCAAATGTAGGGAAGGGGGAATGTGCTAAGAGGGATTATTATTTTCTTTTTAATTACAAGTATATAAACAGAGTTCACTGTAATTAACTTTTTTTTTTCGAACTGAAAACAGTCTTGTGTTAGGATAAAACATGAGATGAGACTATCAAATGCAGAAATTCAGATTAATTTTGTAAATCCAATCCAAAGCACAGTGCTTTTGATTATTCTCCTAAAGGCATCTCCATCATAACTGGGAAAGAGTCTTTCTTTTACTGTGCAAATCAGGAAATATTTGGAGTTCTGTTTTTATAATTGAATCGCAGAATTAATTGTAAAATGTAAAGGAAGAAGTAACTTGTTGGTTTCTTTGGCTTGGTCTTTGTTGTTGAATTGATTCTGCGTCCCAAAGTTGTACCTAGTTTTGACACTACAGGAGAATTCATCTTCTGACCTGACATGTGGTATTAAAGACTGTGTTCTTCCATGTTTCTCTTCTGTTAGAATGTGGTGGTGAGCTGACAGGTACTTATGGCTCAATAAGCTCTCCAGGATACCCTGGTAACTATCCTGTAAACAGAGACTGTTTCTGGACCATCTCAACCAGTCCTGGCCTCGTCATCACATTTGCTTTTGGCACGCTAAGCCTAGAACACCACGAAAACTGCAGTTATGACCATTTAGAGGTAAAGTTTAATTGTAGATTATGACAAAGTTTTATGGTTATGTTATTGCAAAACAAGGTATTTCAAAACTTTTTGTATGTACAGAAGGAGATTGTTTGAAAATTAAATCCAGGGTTGAAATGCTAATTTTTACTTATTCCTATCATCGATGCACACTCAGATATAGTGTCATAGTGTTGTCCAGGCTGGAAGGGACCTCCAAAGGTCATCTAGTCCGACCTCCCCGCAGTCAACAGGGACACCCCCAACTAGACCAGGTTGCCCAGGGCCTCGTCGAGCCTTGCCTTGAATATCTCCAGGGAAGGGGCCTCAACCACCTCCCTGGGCAACCTGTTCCAGTGCTCCACCACCCTCACAGTAAAGAACCTTCTCCTAATCTCCAATCTAAATCTGCTCCCCTCCAGCTTAAAGCCATTGCCCCTTGTCCTGTCACTGCAGGCCTTTGTAAACAGGCTCTCCCCAGCCTTCCTGTAGGCTCCCTTCAGGTACTGGAAGGCTGCTATTAGGTCTCCCCGGAGCCTCCTCTTCTTCAGGCTGAATAACCCCAGCTCCCTCAGCCTGTCCTCGTAGCAGAGGTGCTCCATCCCCCTGATCATCCTCGTGGCCCTCCTCTGGACCCTCTCCATCAGGTCCATGTCCTTCTTATATTGAGGGCTCCACACCTGCACACAATACTCCAGGTGAGGTCTCACCAGAGCAAAGTGGAAGAATTACCTCTCTGGACCTGCTGGCAACGCATCTTTTGATGCAGCCCAGGATGCGATTGGCCTTCTGGGCTGCAAGTGCACACTGCCTGCTCATGTCCAGCTTCTCATCCAGCATCAAGTCCCTTTCCTCAGGGCTGCTTTCTAGTACCTCACCCCCCAGTCTGTACTGATGGCGAGGATTGTTCCGGCCCAGGTGCAGAACCTTGCATTTGCCCTTGTTGAACCTCATGAGGTTCGCCTGGGCCCACCTCTCCAGCCTGTCCAGGTCCTTTTGGATGACATCCCGTCCCTCTGGTGTATCGACAACACCACACAGCTTGGTGTCGTCCGCAAACTTGCTGATGGTGCATTTAATCCCCCTGTCTATATCATTGATAAAAATGTTAAACAGTATTGGCCCCAGCACGGACCCTTGAGGAACACCACTTGTGACTGCTCTCCATCTGGACTTTGAGCCATTGAGTACCACCCTCTGGATGCGACCATCCAGCCAGTTCCTTATCCACTGTACAGTCCACCCATCAAATCCGTACCCCTCCAATTTGGCAATCAGGATGTGTGGGGGACCGTGTCAAAGGCCTTACAGAAGTCCAGATAGATCACATCCATAGGTTGCCCCTTATCTACTGACCTGGTCACTTTATCATAGAAGGCCACTAGGTTAGTCAGGCAGGACCTGCCCCTAGTAAAGCCATGTTGGCTATCCTGAATCACCTCCCTGTCCTTCATGTGCCCAAGCATGGCATCTAGGAGGATCTGTTCGATGATCTTCCCAGGCACAGAGGTGAGGCTGACTTATAGGCAGTATAACAGAAAGAGGATGATATGCCACTGCACTGAAGTCAGTAGAAATCTTGCTACTAAAGAGGATGGGATTCAGGCCAAATATCTGGTGGGATGCTTTCCCTTTCTTACAAAGTTCAGTCTCCAAACTCCTTGTCAAATGCCAACCCACAGAGAATTAATCAGCCTAAGGAAAACTATGAGGGAATAAGATCAATAGATTCATATTTTAATACAGTCCATGACTTGATGTATGAGTTTAGGACTTTTTCTTAAGTGCAAAGCAATTGTTACAGAATTCACCAATACCCAGTCATGGGAATGGGAAGCTGGCGTGGAATAGCTTGTTCTCCAAAATTGTGCAATGCAGAGTGTGATTTCAGGAAAACAGTTCAACAGTAGATCTCCTGATACTTTCTTTCCCTTTCACAAAACCCTTGATGACTCTCCTAGGAGCACCATCACAGCTATGCTGGTAGGTCGGCTTCTTGATTCCTGTGTGTTTGGAGGAAACTTCCTTTGAGCTTTCCTTCCACCCACCACCTACAGTATCTCCTGGGGCTCCCAAGATAACTTTAAGAGTGTTGCTACTGTTCACAGTTGACAGGTACCTAATCGTAAATGCTGTTCTATCATTCTGTCTAGATTCGAGATGGTCTTCTTCCACAAGACCCTGTCCTTGGTAAATACTGTAGCACTCAATCTCCACCTCCGCTCCAAACCACTGGTCCATATGCATGGATTCACTTTCACTCTGATGAGTTAGTTACTGATAAAGGCTTCCATATTCTCTATACAACATCGCCTGGTAAGTAAAATTCAGCATTAAAGGTTGGTCTGTGACATTCCTAAGATACTGCCAACAACACATGAATGGATATAATTAGCACTTGCTATTTAATAATAGAGAAATCCTCTTTGATTTGGAGCCTTTGTACAGAGGCAGGCTAAACTGAAAGAGCTACCATACTTGCAACTATCTCAATTAATGTGTTTTTTTTTTCTTAATATAGCAGACCCTAGTTGTGGAGGAAATTACACGGGTAGTGAAGGGGTTATCACATCCCCTTTCTGGCCTAACCCTTATATCAACAACCGACAATGTATCTACGTTATCAGGCAGCCAGAGGATGAAAAAATATACCTCAACTTCACCCATATGGAGCTGGAGAATCACACTGGTTGTTCATCAAATTATATTGAGGTGACTTCTTTTAATCAGTTGATATGAAAAGTTGATTACATGTGTGTACAAAACCATGCCGCATAATTTCTGTCCCAGGGGCCACTGCAGAAATAGATGTTAATCAAAAGACTAAGTATACCAATTAGTAGGGTCCAAAAGTCACAGGGGCTAAAAGAGCAAGACTGTGCATTTGGAATGAAGCAAAGATAAGAGAACAAGACAATCTGTCTAGCTTAACACTAATTCTTAATCGGCTGTATGTGATTAGGGTGGAGTTTGGACCTTCAGTAAATGCATACTGAACGCAAGAAAAATAGAAATAATGCTAAGGCCACTTTGCAGCATTTCCTGGAGTCGTGCATTACATGGAAAATCTTGATTTTGGCACAAAAAGGAAGTATACCATATATACATTTATATATACATACATATGTGCATGTAAGTATACACATGCATATGTACATACGTAAAGCCAGGAGTTTATTGTTAGCCTAACTGAAATCTTACAAGTCTAATTCAAGAATTGTTACTAGTTTAAATCTAATTATTATAGAAAAAATAATATGTTTCTATATGGAAAATGTAATAATAATACAATAGTAATGTTGATACTAACTGAGACCCACTTGAAGTGATTTTTATGTTTGCTTTTACACTTAGTGCTCTCTTCATTGGTCTGCAGCTCGATGTTACGTCCAGATTTACTACTACAGGGTGCCTTTTTAAGTATGCTAGATATCATTTCATCGTTGTACTTGTTATCCTTAAACCCAGTTTTGCCCAGGTCTAGGTCTGCATTTCTTTATCTGGCGGGGGGTAAGGTTTGACATGATGCTGCATGGGCTGCGGGTCCCCAGAGGGGCAGAGGAGGCCCGCGGGGTCAGGGCCCGTCCCACCGGCCTGGCCAGGGAGCAGGGCAGCCCTGGGCATCGGACACCTCCCTGGGGACAGGTATGGGCCAGGGTCAGGCTGAGACGTGAGCCTGTGTGTGGGCTTGGCTCAGCAGAGCCTGTGGCCAGGCAGGGCCATGGGGAACTGGAGACCGGCCCTGCTGCAGCGTCACTGGGGCAGGGCCTCATGGCCCTGGGGGTCCTGGGCCGTGGGCAGGGCACAGGGCTGGGCCAATGAGTCCTGGTGGTGCCCTCAGGGCCTGACAAGCTCTTTATGTTTGTCGCCCATACCCCTTTCCTGACACCCCTGTGCTCCTTATCATGAAGTTCAGCTAGGGAGGTAGCTTTTGGGCATTCCAGTTAGTTTAAAAGTCAGACAATTGTTTGGTCTCTTTGAAAAGGTGCAGATTATTCCTGACCCTGGAGATACCAGGAAACCTAGTTGGGGGTGTCCCTGCTGACTGTGGGGAGGTCGGACTAGATGAACTTTGGGGGAACCTTCCGGCCTGGACGATTCTATGATTCCTGTGTGCCATGTCCCGACTCGCCACATCTCAAGGCATCTGCTGTCATGCCTGGCCTGTGTTCCTCCACGCTGCGTCTACACTAGGACTACAAAGAGCATCTGTCTTACGAGGAGAGGCTGAGGGACTTGGGTCTTTTTAGTCTAGAGAAGAGAAGGCTGAGGGGGGATCTGATCAATGCTTATAAATACTTCAAGGGAGGGTGTCAAGAGGATGGGGCTGGTCTTTTTTTCAGTGATTCCCAGGGACAGGACAAGAGGAAATGGGCACAAACTTGAACATAAGAAGTTCCACCTAAACACGAGGAGGAAGTTCTTTCCTGTGAGGGTGGCAGAGCCCTGGAAGAGGCTGCCCAGGGAGGTGGTGGAGTCTCCTTCTCTGGAGACATTCAAACCCCGCCTGGACACGTTCCTGTGGGACCTGCTCTGGGTGGACCTGCTTCGGCAGAGGGTTGGACTAGATGATCTCCAGAGGTCCCTTCCAACCCTGTGTGATTCTGTGCGTCATGATGTTACAGTCATAAACACCTCGTCCTACAAGAAATGAGTGCTGGGTATGGCTCTCTGTATAAAACTGTGGCTGCACCGCACGGAGGTGAACAGAAGTAAAACCAACTGGGCGCAGACAGCCAGTTGATTAGCCAAGGTGCTGCCACAGTGGGAGCAGGGAGGAGCAAGCCCTGCAGCCCCTGTGTGCTTAATCTCTTCTTGACCAAGCAGGGAACAGGCCCCTGTGAGCTCCATGCAGTTAATCTGTTTTTAAAAGATGCTATTGTGCTGACATCGTTCCCTTCCCTCCTCTAATTTGGAGACTTGGGTTGGAATGAAGTGTAATTAATTTCTGAAATGAGAGGGGAAGTGTGTTTAATGAAAACAGACAGCTTTTGTTTGTTTGGCCTGGTACTCCTGTTGCCTAATTGCTGGCAGAACAGCAGCTAAATTCACAGCAGCCAGAGAAACAAAACCATTTCTGTTGAACGCAATCAGTTTGTATTAGTTCAGCAAGGCATTTACCTTGCTGTTCCCTGATCGGTCACAAGCCATTCAGCTTCACTGAATTTCACTGAATTTCACTGAATTTTAGAGTTGGAAGGGACCATAGAGATCATCTAGTCCAACTCTCCTGCCAAAGCAGGACCACCCAGAGCATGTCAGATCATGCTACTCAGGACGGCATCCAGGCGGGTCTTGAAAATCTCCAAAGAAGGGGACTCCACGACCTCCCTGGGCAGCCTGTTCCAGGGCTCCGTCACCCTCACTGTGAAAAAGTTCCTCCTCATATTCAAGTGGAACGTCTTATGTTCCAGCTTGTGCCCATTACCCCTTGTCCTCTCACTGGCAACTACTGAAAAGAGTCTGGTTCCCTCCTCCTTCAGTCCGCCCTTGAGATACTTATAGGTATTAATAAGGTCTCCCCTCAGCCTTCTCTTCTCCAGACTAAAGAGTCCCAGCTCTCTCAGCCTCTCCTCATAAGGGAGATGCTCCAGTCCTCGAATCATCTTTGTGGCCCTACGCTGGACTCTTTCCAGTAGTTCCCTATCCCTCTTGAACTGGGGAGCCCAGAACTGGACACAGTACTCCAGTTGTGGCCTCACCAGCGCAGAGTAGAGGGGGAGAATGACCTCCCTCGACCTGCTGGCCACACTCTTTCCTATGCAGCCCAGGATTCCGTTGGCCCTTTTGGCTACAAGAGCACACTGTTTGCTCATTGTCATTTTATTGTCCACCAGGACCCCCAGATCCTTTTCTCCGGAGCTTGTCCCCAGCAGGTCCATGCCTAACCTGTATTGATGCCTGACATTCTTCTTTCCCAGGTGCAAGACCCTACACTTATCCCTGTTGAACCTCATGAGGTTCTTCCTTACCCAGCTCTCCAGCCTGTCCAGGTCCCGCTGGATGGCAGCACGGCCCTCTGGGGTGTCAGCCACCCCTCCCAGTTTGGTATCATCAGCAAACTTGCTGAGGATACACTCTGTCCCCTCATCCAGGTCACTGATGAATATATTGAACAATACTGGACCAAGTATTGACCCCTGGGGGACACCACTAGTTACAGGCATCCAGCTTGAACCTGCTCCATTAATCATCACCCTTTGGGTCCTGTCACAAAGCCAGTTTTCAATCCACCTCACTGTCCCCTCTTCCAGCCCGCACTTCCTCAGTTTCCCAATGAGGATGTTATGGGAGACAGTGTCAAAAGCCTTGCTGAAGTCAAGGTAGATGACATCTGCTGCCCTCCCCTCATCCAACCAACCAGTTATAACATCGTAAAAGGCTATCAGATTGGTCATACATGATTTACCCTTGGTAAACCCATGTTGCCCACTTCCAATAACCCCCCGTTCTTCAATTTGTTTGGAGATGACCTCAAGAATGAGTCTCTCCATTATCTTCCCGGGGACAGAGGTGAGACTAACTGGTCTGTAGTTACCAGGATCCTCCTTCTTGCCCTTTTTGAAGACTGGAGTGATGTTGGCCTTCCTCCAGTCCTCAGGCACCTCTCCTGTTCTCCATGACTTTTCAAAGATAATAGAGAGTGGCCCAGCGATAACATCTGCCAGCTCTCTCAGCACTCGTGGGTGCATCCCATCAGGGCCCATAGACTTATGAATGTCCAGTTTTGTCAAATGGTCCCGGACCTGGTCCTTATCTACTAGAGGAAAATCCTCCTCTCTCCATACCATCTCCCTTGCCTCCAAGGCCAGAGATTCATGGGGGGCACTCCTGGCAGTAAAGACTGAAGAGAAGAAGGCATTCAGCAACTCTGCCTTCTCCATGTCTTCCACTACAAGGGTGCCCACCTCATTCATCAGTGGACCCACATTATCCCTAATCTTTCTTTTACTGTTTACATACCGAAAAAACCCCCTTTTTATTATTGTTAACTGTAGTGGCCAAGATGAGCTCGGCTTGAGCCTTGGCCCTCCTAATTTTCCCCCTGCACATCCTCACCGTTTCCTGGTATCCCTCCTTGCTTATCAGGCCCCTCTTCCAAAGATCATAAACTTTCTTTTTGTTCTTGAGTTCCAGCCAAAGCTCTCTATTTAGCCTTCTTCCCTGTGCTTCTGTCCTCCTCTTCTTCCCAACCTCTCACTTGGTGGCTCAGCCTAGAGCAGAGAAACAGGACTGACATTTTCTGAGCAGGGCAGTCAGTGCAACTAAAGAATTGTGTTCTTTTATCAAGGCCTGATTTTCCACATATGTTTTTTTTCTAAAATATTGTCTCACTGGGTTTTATCATGAAGTTCAGCTAGGGAGGTAGCTTTTGGGCATTCCAGTTAGTTTAAAAGTCACTCCCAGACAATTGTTTGGTCTCTTTGAAAAGGTGCAGATTATTCCTGACCCTGGAGATACCAGTAAACCTGCAGTTTCCTCAGGGACCAGACAGAGCTCACAGGCACTTTCTCAGGGAGGGATGTTTAGTCTCTTACAAAGGAAGGAACAGCCTGGGCCCAGGGATCTGCAATAAGAAACTAGAGACAATAAAACTTCTTATTTAAGAAAGACTCTGACGTGGTGCAGCAGAGGTAAGGTGTTAGCCAAGGCAGCTCCTTCTCCTTGCTATCCTTCTAACTTGCAATAGGAGACATTACTCACATGATTTAGAGAACCTGTTATTTTTATCATTACTCACTGGGCTTTGTAAACCAAAAATGTAAGGAAAAATGTAAACTCCTGTGAACATTTCCTGAAGTTCTGGAAACTTTTACAGATTTTGTAAAATATTTACAAAGATTCTGTAAATATTTTAGCACAAATTCTGTTCTTACTTGCTCCTCTATAAATCCAGAATAATTCTGTCACCTCAAACTCAAGTTCCGGGGCAATATCTGTTAGTCAGAAAACCACCTCACCAGCTGGAGATTGCCAAAGCTGGGCAAGCAGGCCAGCCACTACCTGCTCACCAGGGTATCAACAAGGGTTCTCTGCCTTCTCTCACAGCCAATTGAAGAACACACCTGAGGAGGAGAGAAGACGTGATGTGAGAGGGGATCTGAAAAGTGGATGTCCCTGGCTTTGCCAGTTATTTCACTGGAATGGTGTATTGGGGGTTGACAGCATGTAGGTGCATTTAAAAGCAGCTCCAGCTACATGAGCAACCACCACTTTTACAGCAGAAAAGAGTTGTTTTGTTTTCAGGAGAATCTTTGGGAGAAAAATTGCATTTTTTTTTGCCTGGGCAAATAGCAGCGGACCTGACTTAGAATCATAGAATGTGTTGGGTTGGAAGGGACCTTTAAAGGTCGTCTAGTCCAACCCCCCTGCAGTAAGCAGGGACATCTGTAACTACACCAAATTGCTCAGAGCCTCATCAAGCCTGACTTGGAATGTCTCCAGGCATGAGGCCTCCACCATCTCTATTTTTTGGCCCTCAGCTTGTTGGCAGCCCTCTTGGAATGAGTTGGGCATCTCAGAGGGTGTTCAGAGCTCTCTGCTGTAGCAGTGCTCTGCCTGGTCCCTTGGATATACCTGCTCTTACTTATGGACAGTGGGTTCAGGGCCTGAAATTTGGAGTTCCAAATACCTCTTTCCCTTCTAATCCCCTTGGTAATCAGGATTTGTAATCAAGTTCTGGGAAAACACATAAGATACATTTCTCCTTTGATTAGCAAATTGATTGAGGTCAGTAGAGTGGCAGTGCAGAAGGTAAAAGCTGGAAGGAATTCCCTGGTATTGTCAATATCGTGAATTGGACCCTTCAGATAATGTAATGGAAAGCCGTCAGTATACCTCTTTACTGCTTTGGGGGCTCAGAGTTGCACCTCCTGTTAGTGAGCTGTCTGGCTGCAATTAAGTATGGGTGTGATGGGACATGTGCTTATTCTGGAGAAGTGCCGTTGAAAATTCATTAGAAGCTTCATGGCCAGAGCAAGAAAATCACAAATACCCACTTTTTTTCCCAGCAGGTTTTAGTGCTGGCAAAAATTTCTTAGCTAACACTGGTGAGCACCTTACCTGTCTCTTTCGTACTAAAGGTGTCATTTTTGGAAGCATAGGCCCAACTTGTACTAAAGCTCTGGTTCATAGAAAGGATCTATTTCATCCTAAGGTCCTGTGACAGTAGCATGTGTCTGTGTCTTCTGTGCTCATCATCTGATCCTCCCTCTGAGGTCTTGTAAATCATGTGCTTGTGCCAATTACTGTGCTGGCTCTTTGTTCCTCTTATAAATAAATACAGTGGTTACTCCTTTTGTTATTTAGCAGCTCTTGTGAGATTATAATTTTATGCAGATATCAGATCCCAACATTTTTATGATCTGATATTTTTCTTTTTTCTTTTTTTTTCTGACTAGGTTCGAGATGGTGACAGTGAGATGTCTTCCCTTATTAGCAGGTTCTGTCATAGTACATTCATGTCTCCAATCACTTCTACCAGCAACAGTCTCTGGATCAAGTTCAAGTCTGACGCTTCTGTGCAAAGGGCCAGCTTCAGGGCTGTTTATCAAGTTGGTAAGAGGAACTGGTGACTTGCACAGTGAACTGATCTGTAATTTGGACACTTTCAGTCATTTTCATACTATATTATTGATATAATGGGTTTAAGGCAACCTTCCAAAGAAAGAAAAGAAAGAAAAAGAGTGAGTTTGTTTATTTATTGCTACTTTCAGGTGAAGATGATGCCTGCCGTAGGTCTGTTGTAGGCACTCCTAACATGCTTGGAAATGCACCCCTCATTGCTTCTATTAATGATATAGCACTTACTGCTAACATACCAAAGATGATATAGTTATAATTCTGCCCAAATGTTTTTGCTTTCGTTTTTCATAACTTTTAGTTCTTAATCACCAACAAATCTGTGACACAAATGAGTCAAATCCATCAGTTTTCATGGGCACACTTAGACTGATCTTCTGTATATTCATTTTTACGCTATACTTATAGCATTATGTTCTTTTAAATACTTTCTTAATACTAATTGGATCTGTAGTAGAGGCTGTAAGAAAATTGGTTTTTAGTGATGATTTTCTTGTAATTTAATAGTGATATTTGATAGACATCACATTATACATTCTGTGAAATCATTCATCACAAGTACTGATTCTTGGTGTCTCTTGGCAGCCTGTGGAGGTTCCTTGTCTGGAGCAGGCACTATCCATTCACCTTACTACCCCAGGGTGCCCCCTTACCCAAAGACCTGTGAGTGGATCATCTCCCAGCCGGCGAACAAAGTGGTGGTTCTAAACTTTATCGACTTTGGCATTCGAAATACAACCACTTGTGACTCGGACTACATTGAGGTAAAGAATAATACACTTATACTATGAATAGTAAATAGATTCTTATCTGTATGTTCCCTCATACCCATCTCCACCAAAGCAGATTGCTTGACAGACAAGCACTTCTTACAACAGGCATAAAAGCTTTTCCAGGTTCATAATGGGTTCCCAAACCTTTTCTTGGTTCTCCAAAGATGATATGACCATTTTGATAATCAGAGTCAAGTAGCAGGTGTCTTTAAATAAACAGGCCTGGTTTTGGAGGTTTATGTGCCACTTACTGTTGAGGGTGTAAGATCTCAGCTTTTCTCCATCTGACACGCTTTAGGTGGGACAATCGTAAGGTTGCACTGTATGTGCCTGTAGTAGAAACCACGCTGAAGAAAGGGTAGGGTTGGACTTCCTAAAGATCTCTTTTACATGGTTCTTATGAAATCATTTATGCTTACAACATTTATATAATAGAAATTTGTATGGGGTATTTTGAATACACTGTTCTTCAGGTCAGAGATGGCAACAACACAGACTCTCCTCTTTTGGGGAAATACTGTGGTACAGCTGTACCATCTAGAGTGCAATCTACACGGAGCGTTCTCTATATCAAATTCAGAGCTTCCTCTCTTACCAACCTTGGCTTCAGGGCTGAGTACTGGCCAATAGATACAGGTAAGGATTTTTTTGTTGTTTTCTATATAGAGTGTGGGATTTTCCAAGTTTTCCTGTACACTGAAACCAGTTGGCCATTAAGTTTTATGATGGTGTAATGGGAGGTAAATTCTAAATCATTTAGTGAAGTATGCATCGAAGAAAAAAGACTATGAAATTTCAGAAGAAAAAGTAACCAATATTATAACTGCCTCTTTTTTTTTTTTTTAATAATTATATCATTTAACCTGATGTTTTAACTCTTTACAGTATGTGGTGAAATTCTCACAAGACCTGAAGGAACCATTACAAGTCCTGGTCACCCAGATGTGTATCCACATGGTATTAACTGTACCTGGATTATCAACATTCAACCTGGCTTCCTTATCCGCCTGACGTTCACTTCATTTAACTTGGAATTCGATTATAATTGCAGAAAGGATTATCTTGAAATATATGACAACAGCACTGCGCAAAAATTGGGAAGGTGAATATGTCCTACAGAGCTGAATTACTGTAGAGTGAACACTATTCTATAGATCTCAACATCCAGTTTGGTCCCTTAGATTTTGTGTATAGCTTAATTTCTCTGCATTACAGAAACAATAATAGCAATTTCTCTGCCTAGCATAGTAAAGGCAGCTTGCTTTCTTTGACCATGGAATGAGAACAACATTTAATAAATAGTATACTGAGAGAAACTGTCTTGTGTCAAGAGGGACAGCTATTTTAAGGGCAGGTTTCAATAGCTAACATTGTCCAGCTCCATTAACATTTTGACTTATGGGAAATAAGTTCAAAAGCATTAATATATATCTGTGCCCAGGTAAAGGTGTGGTTTGAAACACTTGGAGAAATGAAAAAAAGATTTCTTAAAAGATTGTGCATTTGGATCTCGGCAAAAACTAAACTGAAGTATCCATTTTATATGATTTTGTTTTCGCTTTCTCCTGATGTGAGATTTTTATCTTAAGGAAGAATAATTCCTCTCCCCGCCCCCCCCCCCCCCCTTCTCCAATTTGATACATACAGGGTTTTCTTGCTGTCCTAGAATTCAAGAACGTCTGGACTACTTAAGAACAGTATCCAGCTGCAGCTACAGACAGTAAAGTAGTTGGCTGACATGGCAGTATTTTGGAAAATATGGAGCAAATGACTCTCCTATTATAATGGAGAGTGTTTTGCAACCTTAGGCTTTGGCAGCTGCTTCAACTGCTACAAAAACCCAGAATATGCAGCACAGACTAACTTCAATAAGAATTTGACAGTTTCTCCTCTGATTTTGCCAGGCAATTTAGGTTTGTACCCTTGCACACGCAGTAGTATTTAGTCCCATGATACAGGGTACATGGCTGGGATCTCTATAACCCAAAGGAGAGATTTGTGTATGTGTAACTGTTCAAACTACTTGGGGAAGCTGAATCCTCTTCCAGTGGTACAGGTGCTTAATGAAGTACTGCCACTAAATTTGGGGCATCTTTTCACTGCAGGTACTGTGGAAGATCGGTTCCACCATCTCTCACTAGTGGTGGCAACATGATGACGTTGTCCTTCGTGACTGATCACAGCATTGCATCTGAGGGCTTCTCAGCTAATTATATCTCCCTGAACGCGTCAAAAGGTAATATGTCAGTCTTTTCATTATGCAAATTAAGTGTTTTCATCTGTCACTGTAAATAACCACTACAAGAAACAGAAACATTATTTTCTGTGTTAGCGGAAGACTGCCTGGTGCCTCCTCTGCCCTTCCTTACTTATCCTTCTTGACTCACATGTATTTCCCTACCTAGGAAAGCAGAAGGCAATTTCTGTAAGCAACACTGCTATTTTCTTTAAAAAGGCAGTAAAAGCTGACATGGCAGAACTGCATGAATTATTTAAGAAAAGTATTTTCTGAATTTGCTTTGTCCCTTCTGATCTGAGTGTGTATGATCTAGGAAGCTTAGCAATCATGGACAACTCACTTGAACTCTCAGGTGCCCTAAAAATGAATTCAGTCCCTATTTAGGTGCAATATTGATGGTGGGCAGATAAAGGTATATAGGATGAAATTTGATAAAGCAGTAAAATAACCTGAAAGCACAAGCTGGTTTTTTACATTAAGAGTGCAATGTTTCTGTCTCCAGCAGAGTTCAAGGTTCCTGTTACGCCTTAAATCTGTCCTTTATGTATGTTCTTTTAAGGAGCCAAGACATACATCAGTGGGGAAAAAGACTATTGAAGAGAACAATGACTGTTCATTCCCTTAAAGCCAAGAAAACCTGAGAAATTACTCAGAATTCTAATTGATTTGAAGATTTTTCCAGGGTAGAGGCACATCTGTGTTTTCAAACTATGCTGAACCCACCATACCTGATCCAGTATTTGCACATGTCTCCAGACTGAGGGCATTTTAGCAGTGACTGAACTTGAAATAGCAGCCTTTTGGAGAAAGACTGTAACTATCAGTTTCGTAGACCCAATTAGACATGGGTCTGCTATTGCTCCCCAGACTGCTAAACACAGATCTGTAGTCCAGAGAATTTATGTAGGTAGAGGGACAGGTTCTGCCTAGCAGAATTAAACCACAGAAGACATAGAGAATATCAGAAATTCATAGTACTTATCTGTGCAGCCATGAACTGCCAATGGCTGCACATTGTTTCCTCTTAGTTTATTTAATAATTTTATTTTTCCTACTTTTTGAGTTTCTCCAACCTGTTTAAAACCAGCAAAACTTCCAATTACTACCTTGTGAAAAATAACTGCTTTCTTGGTGACAGCTTGGAAAATTAGACTATTATTTCATCTTTCAAGCATGTGTGTGGGTGAGACCAGTACAGATTTTGCCCCTGTGTTATTATTCACTACCAGAGAAATTATAAATCCAAATAATCCATTTTCTCAGCTGCCTTCATTCATATTGAGTTATCTGGCATGGAAACCAAAAAGTCAGTAAAAACAATTAAGATTTAATGAGAATTATTCCAGGGAGGAAATTTTTATTTGTTAGAAAATAATAGGCCAAACCCCAAGTTCTACTTTTAAATTCTTTCAAAGAAAGACTCTGTAGTTTGAAAACTGAGTTCTTACTAGTGAGAAATCGTGAAATTATCAGCCTTATAAAGTCTTTTATGAGCTTGTTTTTGTAGCTGCAAACTGCAACTTTTGTAAATATGATTGTTGCTAGTTAATGTGATATTTTTCTTTTACTTTACTTCAGATTAATACTTCACATAGAGATTTGATTCCTTCCTGTTCTTGTAGCAGCTCTTCTCACAGTTCATCAAGATAAAAATATTTTTATTCAACATTAATCTGTATTTCTGTCTCTGTGTAACCCTATCAGTTTCTCTCATTTTGCTAGTTATCTCAGTGCTGATGAAATCCAGTATTTTCTGTCCAGCTTCACTCTGCCTCCCCTCTTCCCTATTCCCCTCTTTCACCACTACTACAGTGACTGGATTTTCTCATCTTTCATCCAAATTACTTCCATATGCATCATGTAACGTTCAAACTGCATTAACACCATCCCTGGAATAATTTCAAACTATGCCTTAAAAATGCAACTCTGGTTTCTCATCAGTGCTATTAACAGCTATGTATAAAATGTTTATATGAAATTAGAACTATATAATATCTTAATCCAAAGTCTAAACAACAGGTATGATTTTCTTTTCCCATGATTAACATAGACATCTTTACTACTTTTCAGCTAAACTGGACTAACTGTCAATTTATTCTCACTCAGGCCTAGAACTATGATCTCTAGAATAAATGCTTTTTCTTTTCAACCACTATAGGTTGTATAAGATGGCAAAGTAGCAGATAACTACTAAAAATGGGAGTAATAAATGTATTGAGAAGTTGAAACTAGGATCTGTTTTCTATACAGAGATTTGTTTCTTTTTGTCCCAGCACAAGCATAGCAGTATATAAAGTTGTCATAAATACTGGACTGTTAACATTCATTTTTCATTAAGAATAAAGTGTTTTGATGCCGCTGTGGCCTGAGAGAAGGCAAACACGTGTGTGTGTGTGGACTTTGCTGTGAGAAGCAACTCCCCACTTCCCTGAAATAATATCAAGTTTAGTTTTCCTACTGTGAAATGTTTAGGCCTGGTATTCATCTTATGTATATCCAGTTACACTATGGTAGCAAACTGCTGAGCATAATCATATCTGAGAGATTTACCAAAGCTATGGATTTTTTATTTATTTATTTTTACATCTGCTGCCTATTTTCATTTTTCTGTTAAGGAAAATATGGTTCTAATAATGTTTCTTGTGCAGTAAGAATCTTTCATATTTTTGAGCTATGTTTTCTTAGCCAGCTAGAGTGTAACCAATATCAAAACTGCTCAAAGTTGTTCTGGTTCATATTAGACATTTCAATAGGCTTTTGCTTGGAGTTATTTTACAGAGAATGAGTTTTTGAAAAGATGGTCAAGATTATCCCCCAAAGAAGAATAAATGGGAGTAAAAAAAAAATGCTTCTCCATGCCTCTTAACAAACAATGTTTGTGTTAGCATGGTTTATCTGTGATATATTAATTAGTTGAAAAGTAGTCTGAAAATAATGGCAAAGCTATATTTCCTCTCAAAAAATCTGAATGCCATGAGATACAGCCATGGCCACGGTCCATAAAGTACAAACAATGGCTTTAGCAGTCTGCCAGCCAGTAGCTGTGAATAGATCATACGGCAGCCATACAAATGGACACTCTTCAGTCAAACATGCTCACATGATACTCAGTTGTTTAAAGTGTATATTGCCCACTTTAATTATCTGTACCTCAGATGCTTAGTTCTTGACCATCTTTCTGTCTTTTCAAGGGGAAAGTCACATGGAAAGCAGGGTAATGTTTGGATTTATTTCCTAGAACCCACGTCTCAAATACCAAATAGACAAATGTTACAACCACCATATACATGTTTTGATAGATTTTAGGATTTTTCTTTTGCCCATCTTGGCTGACCACAACACAGAGAACCCATGTAAAAGTACTGAAAAGTCTTTCAAAGGGCTCAGTCTTTCCTACAGGTGTTGCTCAGGGTCTTGAAAGATGCAGGCCACGATTTTCCAATAGGAATAGCACTAGAGTCAGAGTATGTGTTTTATTGTCCTTGACTTCTTCACAAGTAAGTGGGAATTTATTTGTTTTACTTTGAAAAGGGGTTTTGTGAGGGACTTTCCCCTTTCCCCTTTTCTTCATTTGTTTGTTTCAGTAAGGAGGCCTCATTTAATCCTTTCTGCTGAGAAAAGTCATCCTTAATCTGTTTTTAGCAGATTGCCTTCCTGATAGAGGTTTTTATTCCTGGTCTTCTCTTGGCTTTGGTGAAAGATAATATTATTCCTCCTTATCATCCTGAATTGTGAATTATATTTTATACCTATACCAAGAGGGGTAACTTGTTTTAAATAGCTTCATTGTGTGGTACATGTTAGCTGACAATGACTGACTGGAGAAGTAAGAGTTTGAGAAAGATAAGGAAAGGAAGAAAAACATATGTGAACCCATAGACTTAAAAATGCTCATGAAAGTGATGTATAGATGTTTCTGTCTTCTTTTTTGATAGCTGAGTTCAAGTTGAGATCTCGGTTACCATCTTGCTGACTGAATCCAGTAATTATTAGGAGGATGTTCCCTGGCTTTTCTCTTCAGCTGAATGAGCAAAGACAAGAATGGAAAGTAATGTCTGACAAATATGTGCATGCAGAGATACAGGGCATGGTTGGACGAGGCTGAGCTAAGACAGAAATAAAGGCTGAATTCCTGCAGGCATCTTGGGCATCTGCTCAGCTCATCGTGAGTCTCAGGAAAAAGGCTCAATCAGCTGGCAACTGACCACTTGTTAGACCACTGTAGCTTGGTTATGTTTGATCAGAGCATTAGTCTGCCTATAGATGCTTATATATGTGTATACAACTCTATAGTATGTGTGTTAATGTGTAAATCAGCAGAAGAGAGTCAGAGATTCTTTTTCAACAGCTGTACCCAGTGTTTCTAAGGCGTTTGGGTCTGAAATGGTACAAAGGACCTTTGTGTGCCTTCTTGGTAGAAGTTAAGCCTGCTAGCATCTGCCAGCAGCAGCATCAGAAGGACCTGGAGTACAGATGTGCTTTTCCAATGCCTGTGGAGAGGCGTATACTTCATGTGATAGTTTCTTCCTTTTTTTTTTTTTTCTAAATATGCATAGTGTTACATAAAAGTGTAATTGTTAGGGATCCCAGTTTTCCTTTGGTAGAGTGAGAACAAAAGGAAGAAACTGCCATTTTACATATGACATTATATTTTTATTTTTTATTAATAAGAATTGTGGCAAGTGATGAATGTCTCTTTATGGGAAAAACCATGGATATAATTTTCTGCAGTATACAATCGTGAGTGAGAGGTACAAAAGCTGGCATTTTTCTCCGTTGTTGGCTATTACAGTGGATTACTGCCATTTATGATGTTTTTTTCAGAACAGCAAACACATTTCGGACCAAAATCAGAAAACAGATTGAATAGCTTTCAAAACCTGACACACTGGCAAGGCAAGATGTGCGATTGTCCTTGGAAATTGCTGCCACAAATTCATGAGCAGTGATAACTGTCTTCAAACTAAACTGAATTCATATTTTTTCCAGGGATATAATAATCACATTATGGAGTTAGACTGCATTCTGAACTTCGGCAAAGAAGTCAAAATACATTTTTCCTGCTAACTTTGCTAACAGTTTTCACTGAAGGAACTGTTACTGCCCAAGCACACCCCCAAATGCTGTGGTACTGAGGGGAATGCCAGCTCTCCTGCTGAAAGCAGAACACAACAAATGAATCCAGTTACCAGAAGAGAGTTGGCTGACACAAAACATGGGTTCATTTATGCTTTCCCCAGTCATCATAGCAGTGTCTACAGTTGGATTTATTTCACTGTGGCCAGAAATCTGACATTTCTAAGGCAGCCCAGGCTCTACTTTCTGTATTTATCGCCCTTAGCTCACAAAGAAGATTGTTATGTGAAGTGCAGAGCAGTATACAGCACCCAGTTTAAAATAGCACACTTCGGATAGGAGTTTCTGTATGGATTACTCCCAAGAAAGCAAACTTTGGTGAGGGAGGGAACCTGGACAATTCTGTGGAAATTGTTCTTAAAAGGGCTGATAAAAATATTTTGGCTTCCGTGTTGCTAATTTTATCCTAAGGGCCCTTATCAAGTACATCAATTTTAATATTCTCCAGTCTGAAAGCTAGTATTCTCCTAGCCTCTGAGTGAATAAGGAATGGTAGTATTGCAACAGCTCTAGCCACTAAATGTGCATGAGTCAGGCACCTACCCTTCAAAAATCAGGAATTTTTGAATCAGGAACTTAATTAAAAATAAGTAAGCTATTAAATAGTAAATCTAATAATAAATCTAACAAACACACTTTTAATTTTAATTTTTTATTGCTTTTTGTGCAATGAGCCATTAGGAAAGACTTGGGTCACATTTCTAAGTCAGATTTCTAACCCTGCAGGCAGTGTTCTCAAGAAACCACATGACTTAAGGATCTGCGGTTTGGTGATAAGCCCTACATACCATGAAACTCCACGGGAGCTGGAAGAGCAGAAAGGGCATTATGAGGATTATTAAGGCAAAATAAAGTTTTTAAGATGACCAGGACTAACGTGATTGTTATATGCATTCATTAGAGCATATGAACACACAAGTGACCGAAATACTAGATAAGGACACTAGTAGATTATGATTTTAGGTAACCTAGTGCCTGAGACCTTTTTGACCTGTCAATACAATGTACAACCCAATGGCAGAATATTATTGGCCTGTTTCTTTGTCGCGTTTCTTTGTTCTCCTTGTGATGAATTAGGAACATGAGCCTGGTAGCTAGCTTTGGGGGTATTTATCCCACTGAAAACATCTTCAACAGAGGCCTTCCAGGTCAGCAAGAATACAAAAAACAACCATTAAAAAAGACACTATTAAAAGCAAGAGTGTTTTGGTGGTTAGAATGGATAGAAAACAGACATAGAAATGACTAACCTCAGACACAGAGGGCCTGAACTGTAATTTCACCCCCTCCCCCTAAATTATTGCATATTGAATTGATAAGCACAAGTATTACTGCTGCAGCTGTGCTATGTTAGAAAACAAGTTTCAGAGATCTGTGGCAATCAGCTTAAATGAGTGCGAAGTTAATCATAATATTTTGCTTGCTCTTTCAGTTGTACTTTATAATTAGTCTAACCTTGCCTATTAGACTAAAAGCATTTGAGAAACCTGGTTCATTTCTTATATGTTCAACCTGTAGGACCTGAAATAGGGGAATGAAGGACTAGAGTGAGCGTCCAGGGTCATCAAATCCAGTCCACAATTTTATGCCCCCTCCCCCCTTTGTTTTTTTTTTTGCCAAGAGCTACATAATGGGGTCCCCCTGATAATTAAAATAATCAAACTGTATCCTAAAAACCAGCAGACTTTTTTCCCCTTTCTGCATCTGTTAATGTTGGCTGGCTCTAGAAACCCCCTGATAGAAACTTTCTGCTAATTTCTGAATATCTGTATTCATGGACAATTTTTAACTTCAGTGCTTGTACTGTCATTGAGAGAGTGCTCTATTTTTCTTTTCTTCATGCTTCTTGATGTTTATCTCTTTATTTTTCACCTGCGCTTTCTAAGCTAAACAAGTTAAGCTCTTCTAGTGTCTCTTGTGTACCAATCTACTAATTTCCTGTTATTTCCACAACCTCTGTCTTGTTCTCATTTGATTTCCAGAACATCAGTGACCATGGCAATCCACATTTTTCCAGGTGACGTGTCACCATGTGCATTGGTATCAAGATTCCCTGTTTCGACTGAAAACATCTCACATGGATTACATTTCTTCTTGCCCTTTTTGCAGCCAGACCACAAACCTTTTTCAGACTGTGACCAACTAATATATGACAAATTTTTTCTCCAAAGAAGTCCCATTTACCATTTTTATTTTTTTAAATATTTAAAAAATATTTTTAATTTTTTTTAAGGTATTTTCATTCCTAGTCCTTATGTCTGTGCTTTTGAAAGATCTTCCTTTTAATTATTGATGAGGTTCTGGCTCAGCTTTAGTCCACGCTATTTTTTCTTTCCAGCTCATAATACCAAGGTGCTTCTGCAGTGCTTACAGAGAAGTGACGTAGCTGATTTTAGTATAAGGCTTAAGTAGAACTGCTTTGTCCTCACAATCTAAGGATTACACTATTTTTCCAACTGATTGTCACATGTGGCCCAGAAAATGGGAAAAGAAATTTAGATTTAAATCCCCATCTCCCAGGTTTGATCGTGGGGAATGCCTGAGAACAATACAGCATCTCCTCGTATCTGGAGACTCCATTTTGTTTCCGCCACCACTGCTTTTCAGAAATTCAGGAATCCTACCTTTAGTGTTGATCAAGACATCCCTTTCAGTTTCCTATCATGTCCTGGGTTTTAGGTCAAAGCCAATGCAGGCGGTTGGAATTAGTCTTCTGTTGCCCATTTATTACAGGGACAATGTTCTGGTAAAAGCTGAACAAATCAACTCAAATATAAGAAATCACATGAAAAATATGGATTCTGGCTTTAGTTTGTAGTGATGATATTCAGCAGTAAGATGTGTCCAGGAAGAACTTGATCCTCTGTCTGTTGGAAATAGAATTTTCCTGTTAATTTAGCATACATATTAAATTAATTCCTATTTGTTTCTTTTCTTTTTTAAAGTGTGCTCACACAACTACAGTACTGAAACAGGCGTGCTAACATCTCCAAACTATCCCAACAACTACCCTGTCCGGATGGAGTGCATATACACCATCACAGTGGGGATAAACAGACAGATTGTGTTGAGCTTCACCAACTTCACCTTGGAAGGGAATAAACGCTGTACAGAGGATTATGTAGAAATCAGGCAAGCCTAATTATTTCTTTTGTCCTTATTGCTGATAACCGTGGAAGTTGTCCAAATCCACTTAGGCATGTTCAGAAGCTATAGTTGTAACTGTACCAGAGAACTTTAAAAGCTGTCTTTTCCCCCTCCCGTCCTGCTCCATCGTTGGCTTTCCCACTTGGTCAATTCCAGTTCTCAGGGCAAGTGGAGTATGTGAACTGTGTTCCCATGCACTTGTTCCATGCTTTTTTCTCTGAGTGCGGAAACAAAAAGTTTTGTGGCGTGTTTTGTGACATATTCTCCATGATATTTGAAAAGTAATGACAGTCAGGTGAAGTCCCTGGTGACTGGAAAAAGGGAAAATTTGTATCCATTTAAAAAAAAAAAAATTAAAAAGGGTAGAAAGGAGGACTGTCAACATGTCAACCTCACCTTTGTGCCTGGGAATGTCATGGAACAGATCTTCCTAAAAGCTGTGCTAAGGCACATGGAGGACAAGGAGGTAATTCAAGAGAGCCAACATGGCTTCACCAAGGGCAAGTCCTGCCTGACCACCCTAGTGGCCTTCTGTGATGGAGTGGCTACATCAGAGGACAAGGGAAGACCTATGGACATCATCTACCTGGACCTCTGTAAGGCCTTTGGCATGGTCCCCCCCAACATCCTGCTCGAAAATGGAGAGATACGGATTTGATGGGTGGACTGTTCAGTGGATGAGGAATTGGCTGGATGGTTGCATCCAGAAGGTAGCTGTTGACAGCTAACTGTCCAGATGGAGACTAGTGACAAATGGCGTCCCTCAGGGTCCATACAAGGACCTGTACTGTTTAGTATTTTCATTGATGACATAGACAGTGGGATCGAGCGTACCCTCAGAAAGTTTGCGGATGAAACCAAGCTGAGTGGTGTAGCTGACATGCTGTCCAGAGGGACCTGGACAGGCTCAAGAAGTGGGCCCATGTGAAACTCATGAGGTTCAACAAGGCCAAGTGCAGGATCCTGTATCTGGGTCACAGCAATACCAAGCACAAATGCAGGCTGGGGAATGAAGGGATTCAGAACAGGCTTGCTGAGAAAGACCTGGGGGTACTGGTGGATGAAAAGCTAGGCATGAGTCAGCAACGTGAGCTCACAGCCCAGAAAGCCAACTGTATCCTGGGCTGCATCAAAAGAAGAATGGCCAGCAGGTCACGGGAGGTGATTCTACCCCTCTACTGTGCTCTCGTGAGACCCCACCTGGAGTACCAAGTCCAGCTCTGGAGCCCCCAGCATAGGAAAGACATGCCCCTGTTGAAGATGGTCCAGAGGAGGGCCACAGAAATGATCAGAGGGCTGGAGCACCTCTCCTATGAAGAGAGGCTGAGAGAGTTGGGGTTGTTCAGCCTGGAGAAGAGGAGGCTCCAGGGAGACCTTAGAGCAGCCTTTCAGTACTTAAAGGGGGCTTATAAGAAAAATGGGGACAAACATTTTAGCAGGACCTGTTGCGATAGGACAAGGTGTAATGGTTTGAAACTAAAAGAGGAAAGATTGAGACTAGATATAAGGAAGAATTTTTTTATGGTGAGGGTGGTGAAACACTGGAGCAGGTTGTCCAGAGAGGTGGTAGGTGACCCATCCCTGGAAACATTCAAGGTCAGGTTGGATGGGCCTCTGAGCAACCTGATCTTGTTGAAGGTATCCCTGCTCATTGCACGGGGGCAGGCGTGGTAGGACTAGATGACCTTTAAAGGTCCTTTTCAACTGTTCTATGGTTCTATGAGTCTATGTTCTGTTCTATGTTTATCTTGTTTAAACAGGAGCTATTTTGTGATGCAGCGCTTGGAACATGTACATAATCTGCAATATTTGTCTACATTGGCATCACCATTATACCGTATACTAGGTGATTTCTAGTAAATTTTACAGGACAGAGACAATTAGAAGAAAGTAATATTTGCAGGAAGGTTAGCTGCATGCTTACAATACACCTGCACCAGGTTTCCATCCTTGCTGCTGTGTTGATGTATGAGATTTGCCCTTTGCAGTGTCAGTGCACCCATTTTTGTCCTCATAAGCCAACTCTCTGGGTGGACCACGTCTACAGAACGCCAGTGTGTTTCCATGACCTCCATGAGCACCATGATAAAGCTCATTTGAAAATTATACCAGATATTCTGTATGGGTTATTCCTTGTTAAATTGTGTCTTATTTTTCAGAACCAGAAAAAAGGTGCTTCCTGAAGCTGCAATATTGAGGTTCTGAATTTCTGCTGAATTAGCTGGTTGTTTTCAGCTGTACATACAAACGGGAGAAAGTTATGAAAACCTGAAAGGCTTTTTCAATATTTTCTAAGTAATTTTTTCATTTTAAAACAACAATCTGAGATTAAATTTAATCTAACTTTATTTTAACAGTTAACACCTTAATTTGGGGTAGACCTGAACAGGGTTTTTTGCCTCCCCCTTTTTCACCTCAAGAACTGAAAACATTCATTTATTGCATAAATCTAACTCTGTTGACACTGTGAAGAGCTCAGCAGCATTTAACAGATTTTAAGATGCAGCCAGAACACGACTAAGTGCAACTCTGCATGTTTCTGCTGCCATAACTGGATTTCCAGAATGCCTTATCAAATTTGATACCATTAAAAGGGGCAGCTAGATGAGTCTTAGGGGAGGTGCCAGTCTGGTTTGTTGTCCTGAGGTGTCCTCTGATAAATTGTGCTCAGTCAACTAAGAAAATTGTTCATCTGACTGCAGCTGCAGAGGCTGAGATGCAAGTGAGGGGAGGTTCTGGCACAGTTCTTCAACTGCCAGTAACCTGAGACAGCGGCAAGCATTTTAAGCTGGGAGGATGACAAGAAAAGAGTGGCAAGGTACAAATAGAAATTTCTCTTAAAAGCAGGTATAAGCCTGTGAAAATGTAATTGAAAGTATTACTGTTCACTTAAAAAGCATCATACCAAGATCGCACCCATATATAGATATAAATATATTTACTATTTATTATAATTATTATCATTATTATTAATATATTATCAATATTGTTAAATATTAATATATTTATTATTGTCCTGTATTATTATAACCTGTAGGATATTTGTGATATTGTGTGTAGGAAAGTGTTTAAATATAAGGTTAGAAAGCAGTTGATGAGTAGGTTGCCACTGTCTTCTTTACTCCCATGAGATGTGCAGGTAGCAAACCAGAATATTGTATGTGCATCCTGATTACAGTATTAGACAATATTACTGGAAATATTACTTATTTTAAAAAAAGGAAATAAGTGGTTGTAGAAACAATTCTGAAGGCTAAGAAAATATTTCAAAACATGCATCATTTCATTTCTTAGAAATAGGTTCTGATTTGTGTGGTGGCTAATAAACATATTTTTTTAATAGGTCAGCCTCTCTGGTTCTGTGCCAGGCTAAACAGTGGGAAGTGAGGAAACTGCTATTTCTTCAAACTAGAAGATTACCTTTGGTTACACCAAATGATTGTCAATGATTGTAGAATACAGAGAAGGTCCTGCTTTTGCGGTATCAAGCCTACTTGAGACACTTCTTGAGTCTATCTCTTGACAGACTCTGAGAGTCTGTCTGACTCTGCTGAGATGAGAGAGTGGACATACCCAGCAAGCAGGTGCTTGTGGTAGGACCTCTTAGTGCAAGTAGCAGGACTCCTCCGGTATTTGGTAGCCCTATTGCTGTGGAAGATGAAGAGCTAGAATTAGTCTTTCCCAGGCTTGAAAGAATCCCAAGATTTTTGGTTTGTTAACATTTCTCATGGTTCCCCTCTTTTTATCCAAGGTTTTTCTTCTCTATTGTTCTAGAGATGGAGGCTATGAAACTTCTCCTCCTCTTGGAAAATACTGCGGTACAGACTTGCCTCCTGTTATAATCTCTCATGGTAACAAGCTGTGGATAAAGTTTGTCAGTGACATATTTGGCACAAGAGAGGGATTTTCAGCAGAGTGGGATGGTACATCAGCAGGTAAAATGACCACATCAAGTATAAAACCATTTTACACACTTCATTTTTGATCTTTCATTTGCATTTAATTTCTCGCCTTTCCCCTACATCTTTTCTGCTTTCCATCTTCTGAAATCTGTCTGCTAATTGTATAGCAACATTTATTCAGATTATTAAGATCAAGGTTATGACTTTCTTTTTCTCCACTGGGAAGGATATACTATTCCCTAGGTATAACATAGCATCGTATGTTTAAGAAAGCAGTATGCAAGAATTTAATGGAGAGATCTCCATTTGAACATTAACTGTGTATCAGGAGCACTCTTTAAATTAGTTAATATTTCTAGCTGCTATGAGCTCTCTTCTGCTTACAGTACTGTTGGCTAGATGCAGGCTTTTGGGGCATCACTGCACATGTTCAGGGCACATGAAGGAGGTCAGTAGTGTGAATCTCACCCGTCATGTGTAATTCTCTACTCTTCTACGTGTTAAATGTTGGTTTGGTTTCTTTGCCATTTTCAGGTTGTGGTGGGACTTTGACGACAGCTTCTGGTATCTTCATGTCTCCCAACTACCCTATGCCATATTACCACAATTCAGAGTGCTACTGGTTGCTCAGAGGAAGCCGAGGAACCCCATTCGAAATCCAGTTTGAACAGTTCCATCTAGAGTATCATGCAAAGTGCAAATTTGACTACCTTGCGGTATGTACCCTGTGACACTTGGCTCCATAGGAGGCAGCTGAGTATGATGAGCACACAGGCAAGGAAAAATACGTGACTCTGGTCTTCAAACATTTGTAAGTAAGTGAAGAGACCCAGAATAGGGAGGCTCCACGCTGACACATTACCTTCATATCACGGAGCAGTGAGAGGTAAAGCAGCGGTGTCTGTGTAGCTCCTGGTAAGAAAAGGATTTATGTCTAGATAAAAGGGCTACTGAAACAAGAATCTGCCTATATCTTTATATCTTTGCTGTGTTTTAGACCAGGGCCTCATTATACTCTCATAGTAAATTAAAAGGAAAAAGGCACAACAGTGTCAATAACCCTATTGTTAACCCCAAATTTCATATTTGAACTGTTGCATAAATTATTTGAATATCTTTAATAGAGTTGAAATGGAGGGCAGTTTTCCCCCCCGGTGGGTAAGCCCCAAAACTCACCAATATTCAGTTACTGTCTTCCTGTTTTTCCACTGGTTTGATTGTTTCTGAAATGCCTGTCAAGCTTCCTCTGAGCAGAAATAGAATTTAATCTCTTGTACACCCAGTAACTATTCCCTAAGCAGACATTTGTCAGGGAGAAATTACTTGAATTTTTAATGCCATCAGCTTTATTTATTTTTATTTTTTTTTTTTTTTAAGGTATATGATGGCAACAGCAGTAACGCTAAACAGCTAGGTAAATTTTGTGGGGATCAGATACCAGAACCCATCCGTTCCAGTGGAGACAGCATGTATGTAAAACTAAGGACGGATGGCAGTCTGCGAGGTGGAGGATTTTTAGCCAAATACAAACAGGGTAAGTAAGTAAAAGAAGGTGAGAAGAACGTGTTTCTACAGTTCGGCTTGTTTCCTGAAACTTCTTCTTGCAGCCCATGATCTTACCTATTCAAGAGCAGAGGACAATGCATAGAGCATATTATTGACCCAGATTCTCTAGTCTGTTACAGTCACAGAACACGGAGTGCTAAAAATTATCTGCCCATCTACCCATGACAAAGATTATCTCTCCCACTAGAATAAAGCTGGTGAGGTCGTTCTTCTATTACCTGCACCAGTGCCACTTACCACTCCAGATTTACTCAGAATAACAAGCGCTGGAAGTCCGTAACAGGGTAGACTGGACTGTTCTTGCTCTTCTGCTCACCCCGTCTCCTGATTTTTTAACAGAGAAGGCAGATAGAACAAGCTTCTCTGCTCTTCTAACTGCTTGTGAGGCAGGGTGGCAAAGGATAAGTGAGTTACCTACAGCCATACTGGATCAATGTGGGTGTGCTTAGGGTCATTTAGGCTACCTGGAACACTTCAAAAAGTTTCATTTTTTATATCTTATGATAAGGGTCACATTTTTCTTGTAAACATTTTTTGTAAAATATATTTCCAAAAATATTCTGATATTTCCCCAGAAATATCAGAATAATTACATTTGGAGAAAAATCTGAGAAGGTACATGACAAACTGTTTCATTCCCAGTCACAACCTTGAATATCATCCCGATGTTTATTTTTCTGTTAATACACTCTAGCATATATGGTTAAATGCACATTGGAAGATACAGAATTTCACCACATACACAATGCATCTTTGCGTACCCTGAATATGTCCAAGTGATAGCGGTTGCTCTAGGTGTAGAGACATTAAGTTGTCCTAAGTTTGGACAATAATAAATGGATTATTAAAAAACAAAGCTATTCATCCACACGTGGTGCATACGATAATTAGAAAAGAAGAATAGTGATCCTTAAATATATCACAGATTCAGCAACCGTGTACTTTTCAGACTGCAAAGTCAAGACGATATATTAGAAGAGGGTTCACCCCCTTTCATTAATTAAACAGAGCACTTTCAAAGCACTCAGATGTAGAACCTGAGCTATCAGATAATGCGATCTACATTTTACATTCATATTTAATTCCTGAAAAGGCATCAGAGAAAGCTTTCGGTGGCCTGCCCAAAAGCTAAAATTATGTAGGAAGCAGTGGTATAAAATAAGGATGCTTAGATGCCAGATGCATTTATGTGTACATGAAAAAAATGTTATGATGAATTGGAATACATTGCAAAGGAAAACATGGTATCAAGTTAACATTCAAAGGCACCTTTCTGTCTGGTGTGTTTCTAATAAAATCCTGATGGCAGGGGGTAGCAGCTTTTTCCCATCTTGCATTCTTCAAAATCCATTTTGTGCTCTTCATCCTGTCCTTTTGAACAGTTGTATGCTTCGGTGTAGCTTTGCAGATGAACTCCACTCCCCCTGACTCTGACCTTCAGCTCTATCCCAAGCATTTTGAAGTCCTAAAAACACAGACCTCTTTAAATCATTTGGAAAGAATCAAAAAAAATTGCAGGAGGTAGGTGTATTATCCGTAGTGACAGAAAATGGAAGAGTTTTGCAAGTGAATCTTCGCTATTTCTGCTGTTCAAACACTGCAGATTTGCTGCCCCGCTCCCTGCCTCCTGCCCACGTCTCCTCTCTGCATTACACTGGTCTGCTCCCCATACCCTCTGTATGCTCTCTCTAGACAAGGCACTGCCCACATGGATATTTTCTGTCTTTAGTGAAAGCTAGATACGGGAAAATGAGACTCACTGACCTAATGCCATAATTGTAATTTCACTCTTTATCTAGTTTAGTTTCTTTTTCATTTTCTCTGCACTTCAAGGAAAGTTCTCATTATTCCAGGTGAGTGTCCAGTTCTTATGCTAGGATGTTACTGGGTGACTCGCAAGGAAAATCATGGCTTCTTTTTAAAGAATTTAAAGGATTTCAAGACCAATTCCAGTTCTTGGAGCTAGAAAATTGAAGCAGTGTGCTTTCCATTTCTTGTTTTAGACAGGGATTGTATTGTTTTCCCCCAGTTTGCTGAAATAAACTATTTTAATCCATTAGTCTATCTTTGTTGAGCATCCTCTCCAAATTTTTTCAAATGACAGGATAAATTTCTATTATTAGTTAAAAAAAAAATAGAAGAAAATGTGTTTTAGGAATAGCCGTTTACTTAGAATTAAAGAAAACTACCAAAAATTATGTGTGTTACATATACTGATGAGTCTGCAAGTGTCAGAAAAGAAGGACATAGTAGAGCTGAAGAATTCAAGTTTAGAAAGTCTGGATTTTGTTTGCAACATATGCAATATGTTCTCCCATAGGCCACAATTCTCTTTCTGCCTGATTGCTCTAATCTGTGTATAAAAATATTTCTCACCTTGTAATTCTAGCAGTAACTTCAATTAGTAATTTTTTGAGATGCTGGATTAATAAGTACCGCACAAATATAATTTATTGTAACTTTTTTTTCAGTTTGCCATGAAGTACTGACTGTTAATCGTAGTCACGGCATATTGGAAAGTTTAAATTATCCAAATAATTACCCATTACATGAGCACTGCAACTGGACTATCCAAACTACAATGGGGAACACGCTCAACTATAGCTTCACAGCCTTTGATTTAGAAGATGGATCCGACTGTGACCGTGACTTCTTGAAGGTATGTACCCACATTCTAGAAAAAAGAAAAAACAGGTCTTCCCCAATAAAGAAAAACGATAGGGTTGCAGAAGATTTATCTTATCTAAATTTAGCCATTAAAACTCACAATTTGTCCCTACTTCCTCTGCGATCAGTAGGGAGTGAAGAGAGCATTGCCAGAGAGCACTTCATCCTACCTTAAGACAGGTGTCTGCAGCAGGGACAATGAATCACTTTGCAGGTGCCCAAATTTGCACCTGCAGAGTCCAGCTGTCACCTTAGATTAAATGCCCTGGCTCTTATGGGCGAAGTGAGATGTCATGGTTCCAGCTTCATGTAAAGAAGAAGAAATCCTGAGATTAGTAAATTGGTTGCAAAAGGACAATGAGCCCAATTGTATTCCTCTTGTTTTCATCTGAGAAGGAGTGGAGAATGTACAAAAACTTTAAAATGTGTTATTTCCACATTTTTAAAGGGGGGGGGGGAGGAGTTGCTTCTGTTTATATTTTCCTTTTCATAATTAATCTGCCTCTTTAAAGGGACTGAAAGAAACTGAATTTATCCACAAACAAAATGAGAAATTTTTAGCCAACTAAAACAATCCAGTCGATCTAAAACCAAGTACCCTTTATTTTTATTTCCTAAAAAACCCCCTTATTTCTGGGAGAACTGGAAAGATCTTTTCTTTCAGTTTTGTACCTCGTACTGTGGGAAGTGGAGTGTAGCCATGATTACTGCTCTACTGAGGATTGTAATCTCCTGCCTACAATTTTGCTGCTTTACTGAACTAATCCATCCTTGAGATTTCACCCTTGTACAGGATGCCAGCGCGTAGCCTCTGTGCTCTGCTTAGGTTTTGCACAAGAGGAACTGAAATTTAGAGAAGTGTTAGAGAAGACTACTTACAGCCAAGGAGAGGGCTAAGGAATAGTGCTTACATTTCTGGGGGTACTTACTTACACTGGTGTCTTGCAGAAGGTCCAGCAAGAGGCCTGGTGATGGGCTAATCTTCCCCCTAGATGTCCTCCCTCGCTCCCTCTACCTCCTTACTATGCCAGCTTTCACAGCTCAAAATTGGTAATAAATTGAAACAAAATAAAGAAGTGGTGTTCTTCCAGCTCTCTTCCCTTTGTGGTCAGGAATGGAAAGAAAGAATAGACATGTGAAGAAAGTAAACAAGGGAGCACTGTATTGAGAGCTAGCTATTAAACCCTGGTTCATTTTGTGAGGGAGCTGAAAAAGAAACATTGGAGCCAAGTGCTGGTCTCAAGATGCTTAAGCCCTTGATCCATGAAAAGCAGGAGCCCTGCAGACAGTAGCCAGCCAGTGAGGAGACTTGCCAGAAGACGCTATTCTAGACTGAAGTCAAGGCTGGAGGAATAGTGCCAGAGGCAAAGACCTGATCCAAAGCACTTAACAGAAATAAAACACATCGGAGGGGGTGAGGAGACAGGGAGCAGAAAAGCACTTGCACTCTTTAACAATTTTTCAGTGCTTCCAAACAAAGAAAACACCCACTGAAAGAGGTATAAAGAGGAAAATGCAAGGGAAAAACAGTCATGGAAGTGTGTTAAGGAGGCTTTAATTTGCAATTCGTGTGACATAACTTATAAATCTTTCTCCAAATGGCATTAAGAAATACCACTTGGAAAAGATGTTCTCATTTGGATGTTGCACGCTGCACAAATATGTGCCATAGTGTAAAAAAAGAGAACAAGGTTGAAGCAGCTCGGGAACGGAATAGTGTTTGCTCCGACCCTGCGTCTTGCGAAAGGGGAGCGTGTTGGCAGGGCTGGGAGCGCTCCGCGGTGTAGGGGAAAGGGGGAATCATCTGGAACAAGCCTGCAGTTCGCTTTCGAAGCAGACTGCAGATATCTGGGACTTCTCTGTCTGAAATCCATGTGGAGTCTGACGCCGCTGCAAACTGGATAAAAGGTTAACAGAACCCCCTCCCCAACTCATAGCTGTTCAGCTAAGATAAATTATGTTTCTGCTATATGCTAATTTTGAGATTCATTTGTTGCAAAGAGGCCTGAAAGGGGAAAGCTCTGATGCCCTGGCTGAATATAACACTGGGATGATAGAGGTACAATCCTGTTCACTGTAGTCCAAGTGGGTGGTGCGTGGACTGTGTGCCAGAGCCCTTCACCCTTTTCTTGGGGAAAATGGGAAACTGCTGCTCAGACAGTTTCCATGTAGCTGCATTCTCAAACTGGAGTGGCCACTGGTGCTGCTCAAGTGCTCTTTTTCCCCAGGAGCTTTTAGATACCCTTTTTCTCACCTCCTTTATGGTTTGGTGGCAGCAGGTCTCCCACCTCAGCCTCTTGCAGCAGGTAGCAACACCTTCCTTAGGGTACCCTTGGTTGCACCCTTGGTAGCAACACCCTACTTGTCTCCTGAGCTCTGTGGCAGCCCTCACAGTAGCAGCCTGGTGCTCCATGGCAGCTTGCAGATTGCAGGCTTGGTGACAATATTTGCTGCTACTTGCTGGGAGGCTGGGGACAGGAAGGACAAGAATAAGCTGTTAGGTTGGATTAGGTGATGATGACAGTTGTGGTGGTAGAGTGAGTATGGGGAAGTGATACGTGATGGAGAAGGACAAGCTTAAATGTTACAGAGGTATTATGGCAGAGAGCTGACCTGCCTGAGCAGACTGCAGTCAAGAAATGGCAATTGCCAAAAAAATCCCCCAGCAAAGCAACAATAGCAGAGCTGCTTTTAAAAGTCAGTGGGAGAAACAGATTTAATGCATGTGGACAGCATACTTTTATGACATTGCGAATGTCTCAAACCACAGCTCTGATTTTTTTGAAATCTTCCTGAATTCTCAAGGAGAAAATCATGGTGCTTGTGGGTGTGGGGACAGCTGGACTGTGACCCTGAGTCCTGCTGTACCTGGCTCACTGGACACTTTCATTTTGGTCCCAGTCTCCATCCTATAAAAGGGACAGTTCTTCAGCTTCGTATTTAATTATGACTTACACTTCTGACCCAAACCCACATGTAGTATACAAGAACAGCATTTTGCCTTGCGACTAATTCAGTCTGATATAAATGGAATATATTAATTTGCTATTTGCTCCCTGGCTTAGTCCACATATGAGTCAGTATTTAAATATGTAGAATAATGACAAAACCAAAAGTTTCTACACACAGGTATTTCTAGTGGTTTTCAGTTACCAAAGAAATTATCATGACTTAGAGCAAATAACTGTTTCAAAGACAGGACAAGGACAAATGAGGAGCGTGCAATGTTTCATGGCCTGTCAGGGGGTGTTGGCTCATTGCTAGTAATGCTCACAGGATGTGTGACGTTTTGGAAGGGGTTTTACAGTGAAGTTTCAAGAATATGAGATGAATTGCTTCTGATAAAGAAGCAACGTGTACAGAAGTGGCAACGATATGATACAAGGCATAGCGAATAGCAGACTGTTTCCTAGTGATGCTGCAATAACTGTAACTAGATCGGATGGTCTTTAAATTATATTGCGTGCTGTGGCTTGGCTTAATAACCTAACATTAGTCTTTCTAGAGGAGTCATCAGGCTATAGCCAGTGAGATGCTGTAGGCAATGACATAGAAATGTCATTCCTTCCTCTACGTTCACCGGGTTATTAGCTGAACAAGCATATATGTAACTCCCCATCTTTAATGATGAATTACCTTCTTATTTAGTATGACAGAACATAATCTCCACAGAGGCAAAGCCATTTTATAAGTAAGGAGAATGTCATGTTATTGCCCTGAAGATCAGTCTTGCAGTAGGACTGTTATTTACTCCTTCCTTATCCACAAAAAATGTAATTTGAAAACCACTAATCTTTCTGTCCTTCAGTGACAATGTCCCTCTGTTTTCTTCTGCTCAGAAAGTACAGTCATCCCTAGAACACCAGTCTGTTTAGCATCTGCTTTTAATAAGAAAAGGGAAGACTTTGCCCAGCCTTTTGCAAGATGCCACCAGCCTGATAAGCAGATAGTAAAATTGTGTCATGCGGCAAGATGAGTCTCAGAGCTCTTCGTTTGAGTCTCACCCCTTTGGTTTGTGAAGCACATCAGCAAGGATGGAATTATCATTGGGTTTATGCAAAAGATCATTTGATGGGGGCAAACGACTGCCTGATAACAACAGTAGCCTTCCTTCTGCTGCGGGGCAGGACAGAGTTCCTCTTTGGAATAAAGCAATTCCTTGCTTTCTGTCAGTGTACTTAAGCAGTCCAGACTCTTTCAGCAATTAGGCTCAGGGTGGTTAAAATACCATTGCACCTTTATATGTGGATATTACCAAATGAGTACAGTAATTAATATGGCATCTGCTCCTTAGAACTGTTTTATTTCCTTCTAGTGGTAACAGGATATGTTCTCTTTTTTTTTATTATTTTTTTTATACCACAGTAGCATTCCAAGGATGTGCCATAATATCCTTTTTCTCCATCTGGGAATACTTCATTAGATAATTGTTGCTCAGCTGGTCATCCCCTTTTTTTATTAGCTTATCATAGAAGAGGGAAAAAAAAAGCTTACCCTGTTTCTAGTTTTACTCTCTTCTAATATGTTTTAAGCATATTTACTAATTACAAATACATGAGATGAACATTATTACATTTTATTTATAAGTGTGTCTTTTTAAAGTGCTGCAGGAGTTCTCCAAGCACAGAGAGTGGCTTTGCTTGTGGCGAAGCATTGATTTACAAAATGTCACCGGCAGTACATCACCCTGGGGAAGCAGATGATATATTACATCTACCCATCCAGGTTCTGTGCCCAGACATCACGTTACAGCCTGCTGGCCAGCCGGCAGTGCTGTCCATTAACGTATTGCCATGCGAGCTGGCAGCAGGCCAGCCCATCCCTCAATTCCTTCAGGGGTTTATGGGCCTCCACAAGAAGCCCTGCAGTGTAAGACCGCAAGGATAAAAGCGACGATTCTGCTTGGGTTTCTGTGGCAGGCCTCACCATGGGTACACAAGGAAGTTTTAGACTTTGCATGGATTTTCAACGAGAGATCGGGATACTCAGAAGGAAGAGTGTCAGGCCAAAAAGCTGCCCACCCTGCACAAGACTAGCTCAGGGCTCAGATTTTTGTTTTTTCCCAATTGCCTTTGTTGCCATAATTGAAGTACACTTTGGCTTTGCTGTTTGAAAGGTTACTTAGAAGCGGACTTAGAAACGCACACAAAAACTTCCACCCCTTAAGGCAGCTAAATTTGTCAGTGATGAAAGGGTTGCATGGTGCCCACAGAAACCTCAGATGACAAGAAGCACGAGTGAAGCCAACACAGACTCTGCTCTTGGACTCACAAAATGAGTCAGGCCTTCATGGACTGAGGGTTTTCCACACCCTGCCAGCTCAGAGCAATGTGACTTTGTCTGTACCTTCAGGAAGAAGCACTGGACAATGAAGTGACTGTGAAATAATACCATATGATGGTAGTGTTCATGCCCCTTGCTGGGGAAAGGGTGTTTGGGACTCATCAGGTTGCAGCAGATTCTTCTCTCTGTATTCCAAATTTTGCTGGAAAGCCTGGCCAGCACTGGTGGGACTGTCTGTGCAGTGAAGTGACTTATCCCACGCAGCACAAGCATCACAGTATGAAATTACATGGTGACTGGAGAAACCCCATCTGAATTGGTCAATGCTTCCCCTCATCAAAGGGAAGCCCCAAGGCAACTCAGAGAAAACCACACCAGGCTTTGAAGGTCTTGTCCCTCCCCTCCTTGGTGTTCCCATAAACAGCCAGTTTTGCTTTCCTGAAAGTGTAAGAAGGAGGAAAATTTCCCTTTTCTCCCATCTCCTCTTGCTGAGACCAGGCTCCAGCTCTCCTCAGTTGCCATAGTTATGCATGATGCACATTTTCTCAATGGGGGGGGATTCCCAGAGAGGATCCTGCCCTCTGGCCCCAACAGTGTCAGTGTGTTGTTGCTTGCACTGGCAGTTTGGTTCATCTGGGCTGGC
>JAHREE010000163.1:1008329-1073490 GCA_033628505.1 Tringa tobata | reverse complement strand
CATGGGAAGTTCCACTCCAATGTGAGGAAGAACTTCTTTGGGGTGAGGGTGGCAGAGCCCTGGAAGAGGCTGCCCAGGGAGGGTGTGGAGTCCCCTTCTCTGGAGATCTTCAAGCCCCGCCTGGATGCCGTCCTGAGTGATGTGCTCTGGGCAACCCTGCTTTGGCAGGGGAGTTGGACTGGATGGTCTCTAGAAGGTCCCTTCCAACTCCAAAAATTCCATGATTCTGTGAAGTGGGTGCTAATGCCTGTCCTCATTGCAGAGCTGTTGGTGAGCTTTTCCAGAGCCCCTCACTGATGGGCTGCTTTGCTGTCTTGTCAGGTTGTGGAGGAGAACTCTCTGGCCCTTCTGGTTCATTCCACAGCCCCGGCTACCCCAACAGATACCCAAACAACCGGGAATGCATCTGGTACATTCACACAGCACCTGGTAGCAGCATTCAACTCACCATTCAGGAGTTCAACATTGAATATCACCCAAACTGCAACTCCGATGTTTTGGAGGTAAGAGCATTAAATTTACTCCTCAAAAATACAAAAATTACATGCTTTTCTGTCTGGAGCAGATAATCCCTAGAACTGCAGGAGAAGAGCAAACAATTCTACTGCAATTTCCCATTTCTGCTGTGCTTACAGTTACGTTCCACAGATGTTGTCACAGAAGCCACAATGCTCTTATCATTTTTTGCTTTTATGCTTTTAGTGTCTGTATACCTTAATAATGATGTTGGGCACTGTACACTTTCTAACAAGAGACAAAACTGCTTTGAAAACCTCAGTCTTAAAAAGTCCATCTTTTACAAAGAACTAAGTGTAGGGTATTGAACCATGGACATAGAATTTCCTGGTGTAAAGGAAGATAATGGATCACTGGGGGGATAACTGAGGTGAGACCTTGCGTAGGACCTTCCAAGGAAGTGGGGAGGTTTATAACCCTGAGCGCTGAAAACTGTGAAAAATCTTTGTACTCAGAAAAAAGGATAAAAGAAGAAGTAGTGTCTAAATCAGCTTAGGGTGTTGGAACAAAAAGGAAAGGGACCTCTCTAAGGGTTTACTAACGTTTAAGAGATGCCTAAGACTGAATGGCCCTGTTATATGTGACGTCTTTGTGCTCATGTTGGGAAGCGGCTATGTGACCAGTCCCAGCTAACAGATTTGTGTAGAATTCCAGTGCAGGAAGAAGGGATAGGAAATAATTTCAGGAAGAAATTCTTTAGAAGCATAGACTTTCTAGATTGTTCTCACTAGAGACATTTGAGATCACTAATGGAGGTATAGTTGTTGGGTCTTTCGATGTTAATAGATAGATGGCATTTGTAATGAACCCAAAAGATTGATTAAGAGATCTTGTACCATTCAACTGGGGCCTTTCTCCTCCTCTTCTCCTGGGTAATGTGATGTGTGACCAGCATACAGCTATACAGCTTTCTGTCCAGCACCTACATGTACTCACTGCTGCCTATTCTCACCTTTGTAGCTGTGATTTCTCCAGCCTGTGGTCCTTAGTGCACACTCATCAGCAATATTGCTGGAAGACTTAACCCACATCCCAAAGCAGGTCCTAAATATACAGTTGCCAGAGAGATGATTGCTCAGCATTTGTACGGGTAGAAGAGATGTATAACTTAACTCCAGCTCTCTGGCCCTGAAAAAGGCTTCCCTAGCTCAGCAATGAAATGGAAGTCTTGACCAAATGGACACTGTGCTTTGAGTATCCTATTGTCTTTGGGACTTCTGAAGGATCTGAGTGTAAGGAAGTTGTTCCATGAGTTGTCCATCAGTAGCGTTGGCAAGTATGACTGTATGTCACATTGCTGACACCAGTGCCTGTGAGTAGGTCGCCTGTTGTTGGCTGGTTTGGGTATTGATGAAATCTGTTGTGTTGCAGCTTTATTGTTGTTTGTGCCTAAAATGACTAGATTAAAGCTAATCTGACTATAAGCTTCAATTATTCCTTTGTTGCCTGGAGGAATCAATTAAACAGCTACAAAATCTAAGTCTGTTGAGGTTGACAACACAGCTCTGCACCCTGCTGTCCCTCCCTATCCCATTAACTCTCTCTACTCTCTGAAATAAGAAGCTGTCGTGTAATAAAAATTCCTCAGTACTCACAAAACTTGGTCTCCTGGATGCATCTAGCTTTTTGCTTAGAAACACCCTCACCCCTTCAACCTGGCAGAGAATTGTAAGGAAATTCTAAGAGATCTTTCCCATCACAGCACCTTTGCTGCTAACTTCATTTTTATACCATACTTTCTTGAATTTTTCTACCTTGCACATTTTTCTGAAGCATATTTGTTGTTATAAAATACAGCAACTGCCTCCTTTCCCTTTCCTTTGATAATGCCTCCTAAACATGCTGTCCCTTCCATGTCAGTATCCCAGAACTGCCATACGTTTCATTAAGACTGTGTAATAATAGTTATATAAAAGTAAATTTCTTCCTGTGGCTCTTGCATGCTCAAGTGTTGGACACATTCTCCTTTAATCCTCTGCCTTGTTTCTTTTATGACACTGTTGCACTCTGTCTTTCTCTCTTGCCCATCAGATTCCTTTCCTTTCACAAGGGGATTGTTCTTAAAGATGTTTTCTAGAAATGTTTCATGGAAATAGAAGCCATCATTTTAGACACAGTGACAGAGTTAAAAATATTTTTTAAATTGCTTTTATAGAAAATGCATACGTAGAGAAAAATGACCATGTCTGCTTTGTTAAATTACGACATCTCTTTAACACGGACCAGATTTTTGTAAACTATAAATATATTCTGCCACAGCAATATGTAGCTCTGAGCTGAAAAGAAAGGAACCCTATTAATCTATTGCACTTCTAAGTCTTTATTAGATGCTCAGGTCTTCTCATTTAAATATAAAGAAACATCAAGTATTACTATAATTCTTAATTCTCTGTCGAAGGCAGGCTCTCTCTTTGCTGGCAGCTACATCTGAGGAGGGATCAGTTTTATTCCCAGAAAATCTGTGTCATGAGGGTGACCAACCACATAAAAACAGCTTTCTGTTGCTCATAACTCTGGAATGCTGACTGTTAACAATACATGGAGTTAACGGGGCAGAAGCAAATGATAAGAACAGATTAAAACCATGGGCTTTATGGCAGTGTCCCACATCCCCACTATGCCATCCAACATCATTTTATCTCTGGATCAGGTGCTCTGATCAGACTAAATGTTTTTATTTTTATTTTTATCTGTTTGCAGATATCAGACATCCTGTGACTCTTTGTGAACCACACCCTGGAATTCATTCTTTCCATCCATTCTCTTTTCCCTCTTCTTTTTTCATGTGGTAACTATTGGTTTTCCTCTTTGTAGCCAAAAGTGACATTTCATTGTTTTTTGTCATGGAAACACTCTTACTTGTTTTTGTTCCAGCCCTTGTGAAAGCATCTGATTAATTGAACTGGCATAAAGGAGAAAAGAAAATACACTCCTAACTATAAAGAACATGACTTTGACGGTGCTTTTTATTTTGAAACTGTGCAGAAGGCCATTGTCAAACAGTTAGCGATGTAAAGGAGACCCACAAACCTCAGATTTCCATCGATAGTTCCTCCCCATCCTTAATTCTCTTCCAACAGACGAACTATAAGTGTTCAGCTTGGGCCAAGTTCATTTCTGAGGTAATACTACAGAAATCAGCAGGGTTTATGTCAGAGCTGGGTTTGGTCCCCTTGCCTGTGGTGTGCAGATGGCCCAAGGGAGCACCAGGGATGATGTGAGAGGCTGGTCCGTGATGCTTATTAGATGCATATTAGAAACTCCTGCTGTTTCCTCTGCCACATAACTTCTCTAGGCTGGTTTAGATGATTAAGAGCATGTGTTCCTGCTAGATCTCATGCTGTGGCTCTGACTCAGGCAATAGACCACAAACGCATTTTAAACTTCACATTTTGAACAGACTTCTGACAAATGCAGCTGTCCTTGGGCCTCACAAGCAGCCAAGCAGTAAGATTTTTCTGAAGACACTGAGCTTCCAGCAGACAAACAGGCTTCTTCCCCAGCCTGTGACTGCTTCATTACAGATTCTTAATCTGAGCTGTGATTTCATCCATTCTGACTTCTCTTGAATGCCTTGAGATGATCGATTGGACAGAGGAACCATTATCCATTCAAGTCATGCAGCCTCCCTGCAGAATGCAAAAAAGTGCTGCCTCAGTCAAAATTAAAATGTTTAAGCTATTAAGCCTGTGTAATCAGCCACTAAAACAAAATACAGTCTTCTGAACATCTAACAGACTATGACGTTTATAAAAAAAAATTAATTCCTTGTTTCTTCTGGGGATACAAGTTTCAGCTTCTGAAGTCTCATATTACCCTCGAGTCACTGAATATTTTTTCCACTTAAAAAAAGTAATAAATCTTTCCCTTATACCTCTAGCAGCAAAGCAGTGTCAGACACAGTGAGCAGTTAGTGAGCACACGATCAATCAAATTATGTAGCAATGCACTATAGTTAGCCCCGGAGGTGGTGGGACTAGCCCAGCTGTTTGTAAGACTTGCTCAGATATTTGGCTTGGACAGAACCCAAACTCCTTCTGAGGTTAAAAAGTATCCGGCAGAGCTTATTAAAATATTGAGTTTCCCCTCATCTAGAAGGGGTCAGAGGCAAAAGGGCCATATAGTAGGCTGGTTCTTATAGTACTGCCACTTTCTGAGGGAGATTAATGGATTGCCTATTTTGACCTTTTTGATGTTTACCAGACTAATAAAATATTGGAGCAGATTTGAGATGGTACTGGTGGGAAAATCCTGGTGGGATTGGTTACCTTGGCTTCCTATCCCCTGGTTTTGTTGTTAGAACTTGCCATTCTCTAGTTTAGTTTTAGGATTTATATGTAATGTACACTGATACATTGAAATCTCTCTATCGCTAGTTGAGTTGCTGAAAGACAATAGCACACTCTTCTAAGTAGGAAATGATTAATCTTAGAAGTCAAAACCTGTCTTCTGTGACAAATATGTATGATATATATCCTTGTTATGGAAGAGTATTATTAAAATGTAGTTTCCTTGACCAAAACCCCATAGTTGGGATGTTGATTCCGCCATCAGAGTCAATAAAATTGCAATGTTTTTCATTTTATCAGAAAGAGTGAGGAAATCTAGCCCAAATTTAAAGGTAAGCCTTCACTGTGCCTTTAAACATAATGTACAAAATATCAGCACAAGTTTCTACAAAGAGATACAGTTTGTTTGCACAAGCACACAAAAATAATCTGGTTATATATCCCCACAGAAACAAGGTGGTAACTCTGGAGGGACAGGGGAAGACGAATGTGGCAAAGTCTCCAAAGCACAAAATTATTGCAAGGCTGTTTTGAAATCATCTAGATTTTCATCCTTGCACCAGGTGGTTCAGATACCAATAAATCTGTAGAGATAATAACTTTATTAGCTACTTTACATTTCAAAATGTGGAATCACTTTCAATACTTACAGATTTATTTTTTTTTTCTCCTAGCTAAACAGCTCTCATGTATTCTGTGTGGCAGACAGTCTCTTTGGAAAACATTGACAGTGTTTCTTCCATTTCTAGGTCTATGGTGGCCTTGATTTCCTCTCTCCTAGACTTGCCCAGCTGTGTGTTTCAAGATCAGCACAGAACCCACTGCGAGTCTCTACTACCGGCAATTCAGCCGTTGTCCGTTTCAAGACAAACACGGCAGTGACAGGGAAAGGTTTTAATGCCTCCTGGCAAGAAAATCTGGGTGGTGAGTATAGTCATTAATATCAGGAAAAAATCAGGAATGGCATGGTGGATCAGGCATGCAAGCATTTGAAGTAGTCAAACAGCATAGAGCTGAAAACTGAAGGAGGATTTAGGTGTTGCTGGATTTGGTAACGCCAAGAGATGCTGAAAAACACACGGAGGAAAAAATAATCTAACTAGCTAATATCTAGGCCTATTTGTGTATTTTGTAACAGTCTACCTTGCTGGAGTTTCTTCTCCACATAATAAATCAAGACATCTCTGTAATCAGAAAAGAACTTTTGCGTGCTAGCAGTTCTCCCCACCTGCTCACCCACACAGGGTCCTTCATTACCTGAACGATGCTTTTGGTTTTAAACTGTAAAGTGAAAAAATATCTGAGAACGTGGCTTAACTTGGAGAACTCAGCGGACTCCAAAAATATTTGGAGTGATTAGTAAATACTTGAACTCTAAAAGGTTCATCCATCCCCCATGCGATTATTTGTTCAAAAGCTTACTGGTAATCACTAAAAGAGGAGACATGCTTAAAAGACCCAACCACATGTCTCTACATGGGAGTTCTTATGAAAAGGCCAATTATCAGAAAGTAATTGCAATGAAAAGTGGGGAGAGGCAGATTTTAATTTTTGCAGTTTTACTTGATTAAGCACACTGATTCATTAGTTTGTCAAGGTTTATACTTATCCATTTTCAAGTTTTATGAGAAAGGCACAGATTTATTTATTTTTTAATAAAAGAAGTTTACAATAGTCCTTTGAATTGACCTCCTTTTGAGATCTGGCAGCTTATTTTTTCTTCTTAGAACCCCTGAGGCTTTTTCATTCCTTTACAGCATCTTGCCTGTTGTACTCCAACCCCCCTCTAGCCTCTAGAATACCTGCTCACCAGAATGCAATAACAGTATAGCTTTTATCCTTGCAGTGGGCTGCCTCCATCTACTGCATTTCCACTGTGTTTCTCTCCCCCTCCTCCATCCCTTTACAACATATAAAAGTCCATTTGTTTGTGTTAGTCCTATTGAAAGCCCTGGCACTTCCCACACAGGATCCATCATTCCAGGCTATTTAGATATTCATGAGCACTGGAGATCTTCTGGTCAGAAATACCTGACGGTGGAGTCCTCAGGAAGCCCTCAGCTGCAAGTAGAAACTTGAGGTTTGCAGTTGTTGTACTGTTCGTGGGGAAGGTAGAGCTCCTAGCTCTCTTGATATTTTCAGAAATGGTTTTCTCACCCCTGTGCTGAGTTGGGTCTAGTTGTTGCTTTCTCAGTATGCCAACTCTGCAGCATTCATATGAACAGTATTTTTGGTTGCTTTTACAGTACCTAGGATAGAGGAATACCAGTACTAATGCTTCAGCCTTTACATCTACTGCCAGCCAGAGACATCACAAGGATTGTATATTCACCAATAATGATAAAGTTCTACTTTTCTGATAGTCATTTCCACCGGTTTCTGTTGCGGACAGGACACTTCAACGGTTAGAGCACTCATCTTACAAAAGTTTAATACAGAAAATAGAAAGATAGAGGTGTTCTTCCCTTAGTTTAAAAATAGAGGTGGAATCTCACTGAGCATTAAAGAGCTTCTGATTAAAACTGATTATGTCTTTTTCAGGCTGTGGTGGGATTTTCCAAGCTACCAGTGGGGAAATCCATTCTCCAAACTATCCTCAGCCTTATAATAACAACACAGATTGTTCTTGGGTTATCCAAGTTGACTACAGCCACAGAGTCCTATTGAACTTCACGGATTTTGACATTGAAAATCACCATTCCTGTAACTACGACAACGTTGCGGTAAGTAACAATAGAAATTTCAAAAATTTCCTTATTGAGTCTGATGAAATGCTTGCAAAAGAGGAAGCTTTCTGTGCAACCCAGGCTGCACTTGGTTTCAGACGGGTAGTTGCATAGTCATATTTATTCACTGATGGACTAAGGCTTCAGTTTACAGCTAAATAGTTATGGTCTAGTTCCATTTGCTTCACCAATGAAACAGGTTTCACAAATGTATTTCTGCATTCTTCCAGGTTCCCACTTATATCCAGAAGGATCTTTCCCTGCAAGCAGTGCATGCTGCATCCTCGCACCACGCTTTTCCTTTTGGTGGCGTGCGTTGTAGTTAGTACTGCAGGAATAACCTCATGCATAGATGGATTTTATTATGACACCCTTGACCATTTATAGCCCAGTTTGCCACAGCTTACTGGAAGCCATGGGATGGGCTGCCCACATATAGAATAGATTGCCCACACTCTCTTACAAACTCAGGAGAGAGTGAGGTCTACATCCAGGAGGAATTCTGACTGGCCAGTTTTCTTTATGCATGCACTCTGTATTCAGGTGCTCCTCAGCTCTCTGTTTAATTGCTTCATTAGAGCTGCTGCTCTCTTAAAGCTTCACACTGCCTTTTTTTGTGAACTTTGGTTGATGTCACAGAAATGCAAGTTGCTGCTCAATCAGTGCACGACAACGCAGAACGCTCCACGTCTCCACTTGGCCTTTTGGGAGCAGGGACATGAAATCCTGACCTTTGATGTCACATTGCACTTCACTCAGCACAAAGGCATGTGTGATCCCTACCAGTCAGATAAAGTGCAGTGGCTGTAGCCCCAAATCCAGCTTTTCTCTCCTTGATACACTGTCGTTCATAGAGAACTCAATTTGGCAGGAGCTGAGACTCTTTTGAGCATCAGTTTTAACAGCATTGCCTCGTAAAGCTTTTTTGTACTGAACCAGAAAAAAAGAAAATGTGTCCCCCCTTTTGCTGAGCAGAACTGAACATTTCATTTGGCCACAAAGTGTCTTTGTGCAGTGACTGTTCATTTTTTTTTCTCCTTCTGAAGCATAGGGAATTATGGTTATATCTTTTTATTTAAAACTACATCAGGGGAATCACTGAGAGGGAAAATCTCTTGGAAAATTTTCCAAGTCTTCTGTGATATCATGCAGGAATAGAAAATGAGATTGCCTGACAGAAACACAGGGCGTCTGAAACAGCAGTACTGGTAAAAAAATAAAAAAAATTCAAAAATTTAAAAAAATCACAAATTAAGGGCTAAATTCTGAAAGGGCCTGATATACAAGTTTCTCTTTTAAACCTGAAGCCAATGGCTATATGTACGTATCTTAATGCTTTGTAGATTACTCAGCTCCGTGAGCTCCTTGCAGTTACAGGCACAACTCCCATCACCTTTATAGGCCAGGTACAGGCACTGGGGTTTTAATCATGGAAAGGCACCAGTCCTTCAGCTGGCAGAGGAGAGGGCTGTGGCAGAGCTCTTTGCAGACCATTGCAGTGTGGTGACACTCCTTTTCCTCTATTGCCATACGAGTTTCTGTTGTTTGCTTCTGCTTTTTGGGTTTTGGGGAGTGGTGGAGGAGGAAGTTGCTCACCAGCCCCAGCTGTGCAACCACAACTGAAGCAGCAATGTGAGCAAGGAGGGAGATTTAAATTTAATGCAGGCATCAGTCACTGCTCACCAAGAAGAGGGTGGTTTGCAAATGGATGAGGGAGAATGCTGATTTGAAGCCAAGAGATAACGAAGGGCTCTGAGGCTCTGGTCAATGAGGTAGAGAAGAGCTCTTCAGTTCTAATGTAAGGAGACCAGCAGGGCAAGAAAGGAATGGATGGGGTTTCTTTCTCTACCTGGTATGCCAATAAGCAGAAAAATCACTTGTTACCAGCACCTGGATGTGATTTGTGTTCATCTCGTTCCAAGGCTTGCTATATGCCTCGCATGGTAATAGAAGAGAGTGAGGGGAGAGAGAGCGCCTGGAAATATATGAGTAGATGTCTGTGAGCGGTTCAGGAATTGCATTCCAAAAGCTGAGTAAAATGGAAAATATGGACAGCTAAGGAAGCTGGTGGGTTGTTTTTCCCTCTCTAATATAGGAACAACTACTGTGTATGAGTAACACAGTGGTTCCACCCTTTTCTGTTTCTTGAATTTTTACTTATCTTTATGGATTTCATTTGGTCTGTGAGTTCTCTTGAGGCTCCCCCTCCACCCTTGAGGTTTTTTTTTCCTTCATCATTCCTTCATCATTTTCCTTCATCATTCCCCTTCTAGAACCAGCCATTTGTCCCTGCACTATGACTCAAGATTTTTTTGTTTGTTTGTTTTTTAAATATTTCTACCATAGATTCTTTTCTATGGGGAACACATGAAAATGTGTTGGTTGTTTTTTTTTCCTGTAACGTTTTCCATTGCGGATTTGTTATGTTGGCAAAATGGAGGGAGGGAAAACACTCGTTTCTACTGCTTCTTGGCTATGCTGCAACTCTAAAAAGCCCAGTGCATTTTTCAGTTCAATTCAATGATTTCACATGTGAATCTGAGCACATTTCTAGGTTCAGCCAAATGGGTCCTAAGCCCATAGCGGTAACGCACGGTGTAACTGCCCTGAGCTCCCTCTAGAGCTGATGGATGCAGAGCACAGAGAGCAGCCCAGGCCACCAAAAACCACGTTCTTCAGTCACTTAGCTGGAAAAATGCAGTTGATTACTCAGTTTCTGTGCCTCAGTTCTGTAACTTATCTGTTCTCGGAACAGATAAACATTTCATCTGCTAAATGAGAATGTACATAGCCTTTACTTCCTCTGATCTCGAATATAACTTGGTTATATTCTGTAGAAAGCATATGATCTTTGAGAAGTCTTTTTGCTGTTACTCTCACCATACGTAAAGAATAAATTTTTTTAATTTCTCTTTGTGTACCAGCCCATTTCTATCTGGAGGGTATGTCTTACAACAAACAAACTTGTTTCTTTGAAGGAAAATAGAGGGAAATAAGTAGTGAATGCACTAATTCCTGTATTTTTTTGTCCATGTGCTTAACCAGTATTGTATCTGATGCCACACCAGGAGCGCAGGTCAGCAAGTTTCAAGGAGGAGGATGTGGCTCAGGAAGCAGTGCTTGCAGCACAAGGCATTGAAAAGGGGAGGGAGAAGTATTTTGTTCTTTTAAGTGGCTTTGATTAAGTAAATGTTATTTTTCTTTCCTGTTACAATATAACAAGTAGCACACAGAAATGTAGAAATGTAAGCTCTTGGGAGCTAGAGAGGAGGTAGGACTTCATTGGTGCTGGGAGAGAGGATCTTTTAAGAGAGGGCAGATAAAAATATGTAGTCTTTTTACAGCTCAGAAGACAAAAAATTATCTTTTTGTCATGTGCTTTTAATGCAGGACACAGTTGAACAGGAAACCAAAGAGTCACGCAGTTATGTTCAGAGTGGAAAGGGAAGACAAGAGGAAATTGCTGCTATGCACAGTGCAAATGAAAACTTGACTTTTAAGTACACAGATGCTTCATTTTCCTTTACTCATGTGGTCACAGAAATGCATTTCTCAGATGTTTTCAAAATAACTTTAAGAAGCTGCAGAGAGACACAACTCTTTCCTGAACTAGTGTGTGAATATTGTGGTTTCTGATCTAGATCCAAGAACCGAAATCCTCCCTATAAAATAGTTTAAGTTAATAAATAGCAGGTGAGCAAAAACGATGCAGCCCTCCAATACCCACGTGTTACTGGTCCTGCTTAACTTGTAGCTGCCATATAAGAATCGCTGCTTTATCTCACCAATGTTTATGCTTTAATCAGATTTTTAGTAAGTGTAAGGGCCAGGAATCATTTCTGGGTTTCTGAAAGAGGCGACAGTAGTATTCTTCAAGCAAGCTGCCCAGAAACAGCAAATACACTTGATTTAGAAAACATTCCTCTGACTTCATGCTCTTCTCCCAGTATTACCACAGATAGACTTTTTTATTCCAGAAAGATCTTGGAATGAAATGCCTACTTAGACTCTTACGTTACCCATCCTTAATATCTTCCTGAGTAAGAAAGCTCAGCTACTAGAGCCTCACAACAGTCCACGTGTCAGTGGTCAGATCCTCAGCTGCGCGCAGTGGCAGAGATCCACCAAAGTTTACTGCAGTCAGGCCCTCTCTCTGCGTCCTCTTAATGCAATGCTTATTCTCAGTTCCAGCATTCACATAAAATCCTCCCACTACTGTCTAGGGAAAGCCAGTACCTTAATTCCTAAGGGTTATTTTGTTAGTCATTCCTTTTTTCACATTCCGTAGTTTGTGATTTTTAACTCCAGGCGGTCTGATTTCTATACAGAATATATGGGCAGAGGAAGAATAAACACCACAAACTATGTATTAAAGGGCTGATTGTGGCGGGATGCCAAGAGAGAAGAAAAGGTTGGATATTTTGGGTCTCTTTACAGGTACTCATTTTGACAGACACCACAGTACACTTAATACTCCCTTCCAAGGTCCCCCAGAGCTAGCTAGGGTTAGACGCCCAAGGGCAAATGTTTAATTGATGAATACATCATTGGCTGTGTAGGGTATGTCAGTGGATGAAGCAGGTGCTTTTTCCTTTGTTTCTCAGCTCCACAGTTTATTTGAGATGGGCCAGCTTTCTCTCAGCTACTGTTTTTGTATAATATATTTTTACTAATATGCTCAAAGACCTTTGAATACCGGAGGCAGAAACATTGCATTGTGTTGTGCAGCCTAATTTTATTCATTGGTGCTGCATTGCACAGAGGATGGAATTTGAGGCATTTTGAAGTAAGACAATCTTAATAAGAAGTACATTTATTCTAACGCCATGGCATTATTTTGCTCAAAGTGGGGTTTTATATAGCTTTTAACATTCTGGCACCAGTCCTCCTATCCATATTTTTCTCCATTTTGCTGTAGGAAGCTGAGTCACAGGTTACATTCAATGACGTGCCTATGGTGATGCAAGATGTTAATGCTGAAACAGGAGCTGAATTCAGCTCTTGCTGCTGCCCAGTAGCTCCAAGGCTCTTCCTCTCTGGGTCAAACAGCTCTGCCCATCGCTTCTGAAACCAGGCACAAGGGCTCTGAGAGTGCCCCGTGGCTCCAAACACAGCAGACACAAGTCACGTCCGCTGCAGCACTAGGAACCATTAGTGGGACACCAGAGACTGTGGCCGTTTTCCCCTCTCTGTAGATCCTCTTTCTATAATTTTTATGTCGTTTGAGCTAGAAACTCCTTGGTTTTAACTTCACTGTCCTTCTCTCTGGTTGTGACACAGAGAGGAAGGAAACAAAATTATCAGCTGTAAGGGGGAAAAAAGAGAAGGCAGGCATTTGTGGTGAAATTAAAAGTGAAGTTTTGTAAAACCATCTTTGCTTTCTTCCTTCCTTTTTTTTTTGCTCTTCTTTCTCCTCTGCTTAAATAACACTTCACGTATATCTGTGTAATTCAGCACCCTAAAGCTATTAGAAAGCACAGATAAATGCTCCCTGATCCTTGATGCTACAGTCATAGCTCCCAGGGGTGCACTAGTTGCACGTTAGGGCCAGTTGAGAAGTCTTTGCTGAGGTAAGATGTAGGGTTTAACTGAATAAAAATTACAAGGGGATTCAGCCATTAAGAGACAACAACAAATGCATGGGGATATCTGGATCGTTACAGGAGATTTACTTCCATACCAGATACACAAAGAGGAGATGGTTACTTGCATCTGTGTTATAAAGGCTACAGTAGCTTCAGCCTGAAATACATGCATTTATTTTGAAATGACCACAGAATTAAGACAGGCCTTGCATAGTTTATTTGCAGTGCCCATATCAGGGACATACCAAGCTCAAAACGTACTAAACATAAGAGGCAGAATGAAATAAAAATCTTCTCAATAATCCTATTGCAACCAAATACTTCATTTGATCTTTTCGTTAACAGGTATTTGATGGTGGTAGCAACGAAGCACCGCTTCTCAGGAAACTCTGTGGGACACAGCATCCTTCTCCTATCACTTCCTCCACGAACCTGATGTACGTCCGACTGCGCTCTGATACAACCATCCAGCACCGGGGCTTCAGTGCTCGCTTTACTGAAGGTAATTTTGCCACTTACACTAATGCATATTTATCTAATCACCAGTTTGTTTGTATTAGAAACAATCTTTTAGCACAGCTGATAACAGGAAGTGTTTCTACACATGCAGCATACCAGTGTGTATCTTTAACGGGACTGAATTTTTCCAATTTATATATTAATGAATTTAAAAGCTACGGATCACCTTAGATTCTTTGACTGGGGAGAAAATGTACTTTTTATAGCAAAGCATCTAGCACACGTCAGCTGCCTCTTATTCCTCCTCCCTAGAGGGTTAGCTACCCATAACTGTCCTGAGAAAAATGGGCAACTGACATTTTCCACAAACCTAGTCACAAAATAACATTTTATATGTCTATCCATGTGCCTGAATCCAAAAAGCTACAAAAGAATTCTGTGTGGTGCTGTTGATGAAGTTCATGGATTCAGGCCTGCAAACCCTGCCAAATATCAACTATCCAATTTGTGGAGGACTAATTGGTATTTTACATGGTTTCCTCTTTAATGAAAAATGACACCAACTGGGCAGACTTTTTCATGAAGTTACACACTATTTGACGGTTGGTGATTTTCTTTCTTTTTTTTCCACAATAAATTGGAAACATATTTTCCCCAAGATATAGCAGCCATTTAGTTTTTGCAGAGAAAATATCTTTCTCTCATTTTCTTCTTAGGATTCTTTTTATTATAAAATAGTACTTTCCCCAGATTTTTTTTTGTGTGAAAAATTGTAAAGAAAAGGAGGAATTTGCATCAGTAAAAACCTCAGGAACCCCAGTTATTGAGGATGGAGGCAATCCCGCTTCCCTCTCCCTGAGAAAACCCTGTTAGTCCCATCTCCTGCTGGATGTTTTAAGGAGCACAGCACGATAAATGAAGCTGAGTCTTTGGTACCTAATTGCCTACCCCGCTGTTTAAAGCAGCTGTGTGTTAAACTTGGATCTGGGGGTTTTATGGTGAGTCAGTTATGCTTAGAAATGGCATCACTGAGTGCTCTCAGCCAAAGTTACGCAGTCAGCCAAGCTCTTGCATGTGTGCAACATTTCACACAATTGCAGTTTTGTTGATGCAGCTCAAAAGAGGATCAGGCCAATGTGATGTGATGCCATCTTTGGGCATTGGAAGGTTCTGGAGAGTTTCTCAGGATTTTTTTCCTTCCTAGTTGCCAGCACAAGCAAATGGTCAGAGAAGTGGGTGTATGATTGCACTACGCTGAAACCAAGTTATTTTTGCCCTGACGTTGCTCTTCTGAGCTGTGAGGAGCTGATAAAAGATGAGGTCTATTCCCAAGTCACTCTGACTTCTCTCAGATGGTCAGCCAGATGCAGCATGGCCTATGGAACCGGATCAAGAAAGTACATCTGGTGCTGGGAGCTAGTCCTTAAGGCTCTTTTTCTGATAAATTACTATTGTGAATTTTATCCTCATTTCACATTGATGTAACATGTAACAATTTATGCATTCATTTTCACTACAGAATCTAAGATCTGTGGCTTGTATATATAAATATCTGTGTGTGTATGTGTTTCATTCTAAAGCATGCGGAAGTTCCATAGAATCAGATTCGGTTGGGGCAGCAATTTCCTCTCCTCTGTATCCTGCCAAATACCCAAACAATCAGAACTGCAGCTGGATTATTCAGGCTCAGGAACCATGTAAGTAAAAACATCTTTTATAGTTAGCTGGGATGACTAACATCCTCATCTTCTTTCTGTAATAACAATACAAAATTGCTCCTTTATTTCTCTAGGAAGTTCTGCATCCTGGTAGTTAGATGGTGTGGCTCTCATAATCTGTCCAAAATCAGATTTCACTGCAAAAGATTTAGTGCATACTGAGGAAAACAGTTTATAACTTTGTCATCTTAGCTGATTTACTGTAACTCAAGTGTTGCAATTATAAATGAGGTGTTGAATCCTATGTGAATTTGGATTGGTCCATGAGAACATCTAAGGGTTTATATATAATTAAAGCACTCGTATTTAGCCAAGCTTATTTTGGTCTGGATTTTTCAAGCTAGAGTTGTGTTAGATCAAATCTATGCTGTTAAAATTAAAAAAAAAAAAAAAAGACATTTTAATTAAATAAAGAGAAAAGGTATACAATAATTTCAATTTCAAATTTCAAATAATAAAATTTCAAATTTCAAATATAAATAATAAAAAAATAAATAAACTGGTCTGATATGTATAGATACACCCTCAGATGTCCCAGTCTAATTTTGGACAGATTTATGATTGATCATGAACATCAAATATTTTCCATCAGATACGGGTATTACTTTTAATACCCAATATTACATTTACATTCTGTATGATTCCTAAAAATTATTTACAGTTGAGTAATAGTATCCTGGTAACGTCATTTAAAATAAATGTTTATTTTTAATAGCAACTACTGAACTTCAGTTGCTCATCTGATATTTAGCCACGGTTGTTAAAATCATAGAATGTTCCAACCGCATTTATAAATTTATTTTGCTAAGTTATAAAACGGAAATCAATTTGTGAAAGAAAACACCAAAATAAAAATCGGGAGACAAGCAATATTATTTTTTTTTTTAGCATAGGTTCTTATGAACCTTTCATACATGAAAATGATGTCATCTAAGCTGTTCCTCACCTGCACAACATTTATTTTTAAAGACAATCTTTTCCTGGTGGAAAAGCTATACATAACTGTTGTTTCCTGAATTGCATCAATATGAGAGACCAAAAAATGCTGTGTAAGAAGTAGCCTGTGCATGTACTGACTTCCTCTGCCTCCCAGCAGCCCCACCACAGGTGACAGATAGATACCATGGCTGTGTTGTGCCACTCACACAGCCTGGCAGGGCACGGCCAGGCAGGATAGATTCAGCTGGTGGCAAAGCACAGCAGAGTTCCTGCTCGGCTTTTACTGACAAGGCCAACAAAAGTGTCCTGCTCTTGCCACCCACTGTGTTTTCCCTTTTTCCTTTGTATCCCGAGGACCTGCATCGATAGCGGTGATTGATTGCCCGGACAGGAGAGGGGAGGGCGCGGAAGGGGCAGAGTGAGTGTCAGACAGTGGCACCCAGCTGAATGCAGCGCCGGCCTCCATGTCTGTCGTGGCACTTGATTCTGCCTAATTAGTTGTAGCCCAGCGAGAAGCAAAATATCTGTGTCAAATTCAGGCTTGGTCAAAGTGGGAGAAAACTCGGTTATCATCTAAATCGTGAGGCTTTCTGACCTGCTGAAAGTACGTAGGAGCTCTGAGGCCAGGAGGAAGTACTGTCACAAACCGGTGTTGAGGACAGCCTCTCTTCTTCCAGTTGTGACTTCCTTTGTTCACATCAGACAAGCAAGAGAAACATGGGAGTCAAAAATACCCTGAGTCAGAAATCCTCTATTTTCAGGACATAGCCTGCAGTCCAAGGATGTGGAAAATCCAATCCCATACAATTTAGCTGAGTGTAGTTAATGATCCTTTAACCAGTCCAATTGATGTACGTGGACCATTACAAAACAATGAAAGAACCAGCTCTTTCTGGGTCTGGAGCAGGGCAGCATCGATTCACATTTTGTTCCGATCTATGGTATAGATCGCAAAGGGACAGAAGGTCATGGATGTGTGGAAATAAGTTTTGTTTCTGAATGTGCATAAATTTTCCATGTTGTATTTGCTGACATTTTCAGTATATAGTGAAGCTGTTCAGATATTAAGAAATTTAAATTCATGTGTATGTGATAAATCCTACACTTCTAATGTCAGTTGTACAAGAGAAAAGAGATTTACCAGGACCTGTCTATCAAATTCACTCCCACATACCAGGGAATATGCTACTTCATATGTTATGCTTTATGGGGACTGAGTGACTTCAGGGGACGAAAGAGAAGATGGCACAGTTGTTGACATGTAATTATTTGTCTGTGAAATGAATGCCCAACTTCTTTTCAATTTTTTACTCTTTGCTGTTGCCAGTTAACCATGTCACACTCTCATTCACTGACTTGGACATTGAAAACAACAGACAAAACTGTACAACGGATTTTGTGGAGATTTTGGATGGGAATAACTACGAGGCTCCTCTTCGAGGTATTGTAACTTCCACTTGTTTATTCTACACCTAAGGGAAGCAGGAGAAGGTTTCCTGTGAGTGTTCTCCTGCTTCATGGAATTTCTCTGATAAAGGAAGTTCCTTGCCCGCCCTGGCCAGAGGAGACTGGGCTTGGAGGATAAGTCTTCAGTGTCATAGAGTCATAGAGTTGTCCAGGCCGGAAGGGGCCTCCAAAGGTCATCTAGTCTGACCTCCCCGCAGTCACCCCCAACTAGACCAAGTTGCCCAGGGCCTCGTCGAGCCTCACCTTGAATATCTCCAGGGAAGGGGCCTCAACCACCTCCCTGGGCAACCTGTTCCAGTGCTCCACCACCCTCACGGTGAAGAACTCTCTCCTAATCTCCAGTCTAAATCTGTTCCCCTTAAGCTTAAAGCCATTGCCCCTCGTCCTGTCATTGAAAGCCTTTGTAAACAGGCTCTCCCCAGCCTTCCTGTAGCTCCCTTCAGGTACTGGAAGGCCGCTATTAGGTCTCCCCGAAGCCTCCTCTTCTCCAGGCTCACAGTGTGAGTGGCCCGGTCCTCCCAGGCTCTGAGTGTTCCTACTAACCTGCGGTTTGGAGTTGATTCCAGCTGCCTTTTCCTTCCTCCTCAGCTGAACAATATTGGGAACCAAGCAATTCAGTTTAAACTGAATTCCCAGTGAACTGTACAAAAACAGCGTAACCCACACTCGTTAGCACAGTCCACACTAAACACAGGTTGAAGAAAGCTGCAGATTTCTGGGAGCAGAAAGTGGATTTTCCTCAAGCCCAAGAAAGCCTGACTTTCTGCTTGTTCCTGAATTTTCTACAGCTTTCTCCCGACATCTCTGTCCAGAGCCATCACCTTCAAGTGGCAGGAGCAGCCTGGAGCAGCAAAATTCAGTGCTTATGCTGCCAGAAAGCCATGGGAGAGCCCTGGCCACAGGGTGGTCCTGACTCCTGTCACATCCCCAGAGCTGCCTGCAGTTCCTTTCCGGGAAATGTGGAATATCTGTGCCTTATTATGCTCTCACTTATTCTGCTTTTGTATATGCTCCTTTGTCAAGAGTGGGGCTGTACTTAATTGAAATGGTTTGTAACTAAGAGCAGAATTCTTTTTTTTGGTCTCTGACCCTTGGCTTTCACTCGGCAAGAGGACCAGGACACTAGCTGCTATCTTTCTTTTTGCTGTCAGATGCCTTGCTGCTAGATCATGATTCATATTCTTAATCCCCATGTTACAGTCCATTACAGGAGAACTGGTCTGTTATTTGTCACGGGTTTTTTTCATCAGAAACCAATTGAGTGAAATGGAAACTACTGTCAGATATATTTGATGGGATTTTTTTTTAATTAGGCTGTAATTTCTGGATAGAGTGAACACAAACAAGCTCAGTGAGAGAATAGCCTGTGACTGGGGTGTCTGAAGTGCAGGAGGTCCTTCCTCTGTTAAAAAAAATTGCCACCAGATTTGAGTTCTATGCTAATGAAATGGAGTATTTCATTTTTATGTAGATTGAATTGACAACTGCAATTGTAAGCAACAAATGTTACTTCTGGTTGCTGTCAGGCATTAACCCCAAATGTTAAATTAACCACAGTAATTACATGCTGAACAGTCCTTTCTTTCTTGCTGGCTTGTTCTCTTTCAGGCCGTTACTGTGGCACTACTATACCACATCCTATCACTTCTTTTGGTAATGCCCTGGTGGTGAACTTTATCTCCAACAACGACATTACTGCCAGGGGCTTCCATGCCACCTATGCTGCATCATCTTCAGGTAAGTCTATATAGAATCACAGAATCATAGAACGGTTAGAGTTGGAAGGGATCTTAAAGATCAGCCAGTTCCCACCCCCTGCCCTGGGCAGGGACACCTCCCACCAGACCAGGTTGCTTAAAGCCCCATCCAGCCTGGCCTTGAGCCCCTCCAGGGATGGGGCAGCCACAGCTTCCCTGGGCAACCTGTTCCAGTGTCTCACAACCCTCACAGGAAAGAATTTCCTTCTGGTATCTAATCTAAATCTCCTCTCTTCCAATTTAACAGGCATTGCTACATTATGCTTCTGACTTCTAAGAAAAAGAACATATCCTGTATCTCTTTGTCTCTCTGACATTCCTTCTTCTAAAATCCCCTATTACCCTTCCTCTTTTTTGGCCGAAGTCTCAGCAAGTATATCAACAAGCTAAAGAACAAGGAGACAAGGAAAAATGCTTTCTTGATTCACAAATGCTCTGGCTCTGTCAAGATATGGGGTTTTTTTATGTCATCTCTCTCAACTCCTCCTTCTTGTTGCAGCCTGTGGGGGTACTTTCCACATGGACAGAGGAGCTTTCAACAGCCCTGGCTATCCTGAGCAGTATCCACTCAACACCGAGTGTGTCTGGAGGATTCTCAGCTCCCCTGGCAACCGGCTCCAGCTGTCCTTCATGTAAATGCATTGCCGGGGTGATTATTCAGCCTTTTAACAGACCTGAAGGAAGGATGCTCTGTGTTTATTAGGAAATGTAATTACCAGATGATAAAGCTAAAACATGTTTTTAGAGTATACTTGGAAAGCGAACACAGCAGCAGTTAGTGGCAGCTTGCAATCAGTGTCTTAGTCATTGCTTATATTAAGCCATATACAGCATTATATAAATAGGTGGTTTATTGTTTGAGCAACATGGGATGTTGAAAAAGCCAGTTCTCTCTCACTCATAAACAAGAGGAGAAAATTTAGCATTGCTCTGCCTTTTCTTTATAAAGGAGATTCCTACTATTTCCTCACTACCAGATTCATTGTAGTATTCATTATATAGCTGAGTAATATAAAGGGCCTAGATATTCCACAGATTGTAGGGTTTAAATTGATATTAAATTCTTCAAAATTTCTCCAATAATTAGAGCAGTGGAGGTACAACAGGGACCAGGAGAGTATCTGAATTTTGTTTTCCCTTCAGCAAAGTAACTTTCCTTTGAAGACTTCTGACAGGACGGTCATGATCCACAGAACAACATGGAGTCCTTCACCAGGGTCATCAGGTTGTTCTTTACCCATGATGTGGATTTCTGAGCCTCTCTGCTTCCTGGCATCAAACAGTGGCTGCTGCCAAGAAAAAGAGCACTGACCCTTTGCAAAGCTTATAAAAAAACAGCAGGAAAAGAAAAGTAATTCTGAAACCTGCATTTACCGTTAATCAGGACAAAAAGAAAAATTGCCCAGTAACATGCTGACTGCATAAGGTGTAATTTGTTAGGCACGTACTGATTCACCCAATAAACTCAATAAAAGGGCATTCTATTCCCCCTTTGCTCACTGAAGCACAAAAAAGTATTGCAGCCTGAAAACATTTTCCAGAATATTTGCTACAAAACAATGAATAACAACTTCTCAGAATCAAAACAGAAATCTAGTGTGAAGCAGAAACTGTCAGTGGAACATACATTCAGTAATATAAAGTGACACTGAGTAGCTGTAAACTCTTTTTTTTCAGCTACACATAGCTGAAAGGCAGCTGAAAACTCTGGAAAGCATGGAGTAATTGTGTTAGAAAGCAGCATTTAATTTTTTTTTTTATTTAATATTAGGGGTTTATAAAGTTTTGTTGGCATGAGGCGTTCATTTTCTTCAGCTCGGTCTGAACAGAAATGCCTGTCTTGCAATTTGAGGCTGAGCTTTAAATTAGTCTGAAGTATATCCAGATGAGTGGTTGGAACCACTTTCCAGCATATGTACACTGAGCACGTATGGTTATATTCAGGACCCAGGGGGCAGAGTGGTTACCAGAAAAGGAGAATGCACAAATATTTGGGGCACTAGTTGTAAGAGGCACTCTCTGGAATTGATACTATTCATAGCCTGCTTCTGAAACTCATATTGGATTGAATCAAAGCACTTCACTTAGAATAACATAACTTTTTTTTAGAATATACTTATATTATTATTATAATATATTATTATATATGAGAATATACTCAGCTTGGTGTAATAATTTAGAATTTATAACTTGATTACTAAGATTTAGAAGAGTTTATAGCAATTCAGCTGTGTGAAACTCAGAGAGGCCATAGAAGTAGTAATATTTTCTAATTCTGGAGAAACTGCTATGGATTTCTAGCTGTGAGACATTAAATACAAATCAATCTAGGCCCCTGCAAATTGTTTTTGCAACAGGGAGTATATGAAATTATATATATATGAAGGGGCTGCAAATGGGTCTGAAAGGCTGAACATATGCTCTTTACCCAACAGATGTGCACTCACTAAATAGTCTGCCCTGGGCTCATATTAAAAATTGGTTTTATGTATCAGGGGCTTTTTGTGTTCCTTGGCTGTTGTTGAAGAACCAACTAATATCATAAGGGCTTGAGAACTCTTTAAAATTACTAACTTTCCAAAATGAAGCTCTGTCATAAAATAAGGGGCCAGAAAGGAGAAAGCCCTATATCAATAGCACTGCCAGGTAATGAGCAATGACTTCTGGGTTCTGGGGCGTTTTGTCACAGTAGGATACCAGCTACGGGGGGGTCTGTGGCCTGGCAGGGCAAACTCTGAAGTATGTGTCAATCATCTGACAGCTAATGCTCTTCTACTGCTATTGAAACAGAACATTTCAGGTGGAAAATAGTAGCAGCTGCACCAAAGACTACCTGGAGATTCGTGAATGGAACGATACAGGGACACTGGCAGGACGATTCTGCGGGAGCTCCTTGCCTTCAAATTATACGTCTACTGTTGGACATATCCTGTGGGTCAAATTTGTCTCAGACAGCTCAGGCACTGATGTTGGCTTCAGGGCCACGTTCTCTCACAGTAAGTAAACTATATTTAATTGAAAACTGTTATTCTTTCATAACCCTTCTGAAATGATTCAAAGAAGTGGACGTTTTGGTCCTGCAAAGTCTTTTAGAAAGTGCTGGTTGATGTCAACAAGGCTGTGAGTTCACTTTAAAAATATTTTGTAAAATATCTGCTGAATATAAAAGGACATTCTAAAACATGTCAGAACAGAACTCATGTGTATGCAACAATCAGAAGAATTAGACATTAAATTCTATCTTTTTAAATCATCATAATAGACAATATTTTTTCAAATTGATGGTATTATCCTTCCAGGAGCAAAAAAATTCATGGATTACAGAAAAGAAAATGTTCTCTCTTTCATCGACTGTTTTCTAACAGTTTATGACTGATTTCAGAGTCTTCCTTCTGCAGTGTTGGCCTGTGAAGAAATAAGAGCTATATACTAAAAACTTTCATGGCAACGCAAGCTTACCAATAGCCTGTTAGAGTTAAAAATATTTGACCACATGTCTTTGCTACCTGGGAACGAGCAATGGTATTTAATGTTTATCTTGCCATTTATTAGGCAATTGACAAATTAAGAAAAAAAAAACATTTGTTTCCCAGCTTTCCATTTTGCATGTTGAGTATGACAGTGTCCATCTTCCAGTTTGGATCTGGATGCCATCAGCCAGGGAGGAGAATTAGAAGAAAAGGAATTGATGCCAGTTTATAGATCCAAAATTGCAAGGGACCGTTGCAAACATCAGTCCAACTCGCTGCATGACCAGACTGCTGAACCTAAACGTCCACACCCATTCTGATTATGCAAGCTAAACTTACAACAATTTTCCTTACTTTGAGACTTTTACTACTCATTTTCAAAAGGAATTATTAATAGGTCAGAGCTCAGTGAAATCAAAACCATTTTTCACCAGAACACACAAAGGTATTTTAAACAAATAATTTCATTATTTAATGCTTCTTGGGATGAAATGAACATGAACTAGGCAGAGCCGAGGGGAATTTAGATGTGCCAGCTTCCCACTTCTCCGACGTGTAGAGCCACATGGCTCAAATGGGTAATTTCCTTCAGATAAGGGCACTCTGCATCCCTCACAAGAAGAAAATAATTAGATATGAACCCTAGGACTGCCTGAGACACAAGTCTATGCCTCACAGTGCTGTCTGGCACTAAATAAATTAAGTCAGATCAGCTGAATTGAAAGCTATATTCCAGGCTGGGTCCCAATACTTCTTTTAATCTACGTGAATTAGAGGTATTAGTTGTCCCTTTCTCGTTTTTCAGTCTATGGAAATGACATTGTGGGAAACAGAGGACAAATAGCTTCACCGCAGTGGCCCAGAAGTTACCCTCACAATGCCAACTACCAGTGGCGGATAAGCGTTAACGCTTCACAAGTCATCCGTGGCCATATCCTGGAGATGGATATCGAAAATCATTACAGATGCCGTTACGACAAGCTAAAGGTGATTCCACTGTGAGAAGTTATTTTATTGTAATTAAATTTGATAAAATGAGGAAGAGAGAAACCTACAAGAGGAATGGAAAGGATTTCTGAGGATCTGGTGTCGCTTATTGTTTTTGCGATGTCATCTTTTCAATAATTATTAGCCATAGGAAGGCTTACATGCTCTTTGGCTCCCTATTGTTGTAAGTTTGAAACTTATTAAAAATAAGTCCACAATGATACAATCCTGAATTTTCAAATTAGGTTAGGTACCAGATTGAACTTTGCTCTGTCCTAGTTCAGTTGAGGACAACAGTAACAATAACATCTCAGTGCCTCTAAAAATAAGATTATTTTAAAATCCTACAAGGAACAATCCTTTACTCGCACCTTCTTTGCTCTCGGGATCAATAATTGCTGTTGGTAGTACGAAGATACCTGTTTCTTCCTGTTTAATTGCTTTTCTGTACCCTCCTGTAATACAGTCTAGGCTTTTTACCAGGCTAAAAAATATAGTATATATGGCACTAAGCAAAACGGAGCAAAAGAGGCAACAACTTCTTTCTGAACTTAGCTGAAGATAACTACTTATTTAAATCTCTTCTTGTCTGTATTTTTTTGGTGGTTGGGATTTTTTAACCAGCTGATTCAATAGTTATCCTTTTCTTTCATCTTTGGGAAAATGAAAGGTAATACTTCAAAAAAGAAAGTTAATAGTTCAATATATTCAGTGTATTCAATTCATTATCAATTCACCGGTATCCAACTGTAGTATTAGTTCAAAAAGGAAATAAAACTTTTTCCTTAATCTCATGACAGTTTTTTAACAGCATCTTCTTTCTTCTCACTCAGCCTGCCTTTCTTTCTCCCTCTGAAAGCAAAATGAGTTTCTTAAATCAGCTAGGCTTTAGGGGGATGTGAATCAGCCTGACTTTTAACCTGACTCAAGGGTCAGATCTTCAATGTTATGTTAATGTTTATTTAGTATTTCCTAGCTTTGTCTACTGGGCATTTGATTCTGGGGGGGAGAGGATAAGAACAGCAACAAATCGGTTTGAAAGGTGGCAAAAGAGAAGCATCTTTTAAACAGCTAAGATTTTGTCTTATAAATACATAAAATGAAAAAAATAAATAGTATTGCCTATTTATTTGATAGAACTTAAAATCTATGTGTATATCTGCCTGTGTGAGGAACAGCACAGATCTTCTCTCTGCAGGTTTATGATGGGCCCACCATTCATTCTCGTCCTATTGCAACGTACTGCGGTGCAGACCCTGCTTCTTTTGCATCCTCTGGCAGTTCAATTACAATCCAGTTCCAGTCAGATCCATCTATGATTGGAAAAGGGTTTCTTTTGGAGTGGGAGGCAGTGGATGCTTCTGCTGTTACACACACCATTGCTCGAGGTAGGTTTTCTTTAGCTTTACTTAAACTCCAAACCAACTTCCCCACAAAAGAAAACCCTAGCTATTAACAGAGGGAAAGTTTTCACAGACATCTTAATTAAGCATTTTGGTAGCTTTTAAAAAAAATTTCTAGGGACTTTCAGATATACTGTTTTACAGTGTTTTAAAAATAAGCGTGTTGATAGAGGGATGTTTTTCTTTACACAGGTATTTAATGAAAACTAAACATTTTCTATGCTTTCAGGAAGAAGTATCCCTCAAAATACCATTCTTAAATAACTGTCTGTTGTCATATGAAATCACTCACTCTAATGCACCTCATATCCATAAATAAGGAGAACATGCTTAGTATGATCAGGTGCCTCTAACAAATAGCTCCTGGAAGAAGAGGGAACATGCTTCTTGTACCATTGATTTTCTCTGAGCCAGTTCAAGAAGAGAAAGTTAAGACTGACGAGGACATAGTGCAATGTCTTCTCTAAATCTGAGGGCAGATTTTTGGGGACAGAGGGACTGAAGTATAGTGGCAGTATCTATAATGGGTTTATGTGCTGGGAGGTCACTGAGCCACTAGATATCCCAGCAAGAACTCCATCTTGAACTAAACTTACTTATAGCTGAGGCGTTAGGAATGGAGAAAGAAAAGTACTTCAGTTTCAAGAGAGTCTAAAAAGTTTATGAATTATTGGGTATGTGTGCACTGTTCTTTCTGATATGCAGCCTCTGCTAAACTGTGGTAGATGCTTGTAGGTCTTTTGCTAGATATTCCTCATGGTAAAACAGGTCACATCATTGGTGCACCAGGGAGCACAGGGACATCCTGGTAGCTCAGGATTTTCAAGTTTTGTACTCTCAGTTCAAACTGAAGCAATGCTTGAAAAAATGCATTCCTGTGGATACACATATCATCACTGTGCCCCCATTGTGCTGAATTATAGGTCTGTCATGTTAAATTATACGAGGGGAGCGTTCAATTTAAAAAGAGAATGCTTTCATTTTTGTCTTCTTGTACGTGACAGGTGCCTGCGGAGGGACTGTAACAGCTGAAGAAACACCTTCCTTCTTCTTCTCACCGGGCTGGCCCATGAATTACAGAAATTTTATTGACTGCGTGTGGCTTATCAGAGCTCCTGGATCCACTGTGGAGTTCAATATTCTGGCCCTAGACATAGAATCTCACAGCTCGTGCAATTATGACAAAATTATTGTCCGAGACGGTGAGAAGCCAATCTTACCCTACCCTAGCAGCACGCAATAGATACCCAAGGTCCCACTACCCGGAATTCTCACATCCCTTTTGCTTATGCAATCTAGATAGAAATGGGAATATATTCTAAATCAGAATTCTTCCTCTATGCTGAGACATTCAGTTAATTAAAATAAAACTAGCAAAGTCTAACAAAATATCTGGTGGTCTATAAAAATATTTCTCAATCTGCAGGGGGTTAAAGATCTTGAAAAGCACCTGCCTGAAAGTGTGAGCCACAGCAACCAACAGGCAGATGTGAACTGGTTTGGTTTTAATATTCATATTTCTTCTTTTCATCTCAGGAGACACTAGTCTTTCTCCAGTGCTGGCTACTCTGTGTGGACGAGAACCTCCTGGGCCAATAAGATCAACTGGAGAGGCCATGTTCATCCACTTCATGTCAGATGCAAGTGTCACTGGGGCTGGGTTTAATGCCTCTTATCACAAAAGTAAGAATTGTTTCTCTTCTTTCCCAGATAAATGTCTGCCTTGCTGCTAAGAATGGGTTAAAGAAAGAAAAGACTCTGGCATTTTTAACAGCTGCCTACAGCTTATTTAATTAATCACACAGACCGATTATTCACATCTCATAAAAATCCATTAATAAATGTCTAACTCTGCAAAGGTAAAATTTGCTGTTTTCCCAGTGATGTAATACAATAAAGCATGATTCAACCAGACCAGTCACTTTCCAGAAGTAAGAAAAATGTATGCCTAAGTTTATAACAGCTCAGCTGAAGGGTAAAAGAATGGCCAACTAAGAGAGAAACAAATGATTTAAACCACAGAATCAAAATAGAGAGAGACAGATGCAGAAAGCTGTGTACGTTGCAGCAGGGATGTCAGCAGTTTCCAGTGGCACTCCTCCCACACGCACCCAGGGACAGTAACAGATTCCTGAATGGGCTGAGGCACCAAGGAAGGTGTTATGATAAAAATGTCCAGCCAGGGGAAGTTCTTCTGACTGGCAGCTTGAGTAGGTGACAGCGGTTTGGTCCGTGGCTACAAGCAATGTTCTCAGACAGTGTAACAATACACACACGCTATGGGAGGTCCTGCCTGCTTGCTCCTCTGGTCGATCTGAGGATTTACCTCCCTGTCAAGATGTTTGGTGTGTGTCATCTTGCAATCTACTAGCTTGAATTTGGAAAATTATTCCTTGTGTACATTGCTCGATGCCCCTCGACTCTTCATGGACTTGCTTCAACATTTGCTTTTATCTGTCACATCTTCCTTTTGGGAGACAGGATTTTTCTCTCAGTGAATATGTGAATAGTTGACACTAATATTTTTTTCATTGCTTCAACTCCTTTTTCTCAGGTTGTGGAGGCTATTTGCACACAGGCACGGGTGTGATAACATCCCCCAACTACCCTCAAGACTACACTCCTAATCTCAATTGTTCCTGGCACGTAGTGGTAACCTCTGGATTCATCATTGCTGTCCATTTTGAACAGCCTTTCCAGGTCAAGAGTGAGGATACTTCTTGCAGCCTTGGAGATTATGTAGAGGTGAGGTTATTGGCTAGGTCACCAAATCCTCAAAGCTATTTAAGCTACTGAATCTTACAGATTTCAGTGTCAGTAAGGCAACCCAGGTTGTCAGGGGGTGGAAATACCAAAGAGAAATACCAGAGATATTATTTCTCTCTTCTGTCTTATTTATCACTAATATATGACTAGGTTATTGTTTTCCCCATGACGGGAAGCATTAAGATGGTGTATGCTCAAAGTTTATATTCCAGGGCTATCTGCTTGAGTGACATCAGTAATTTCTCTTCTTCTAGCTGAAGAATGGGTTAGATAATTCTGCCCCACCTTTGGTGTCCGGAAGAGGGAACGGACGGTTTTGTGGAAGCAGCCCCATCTCTACCATGTACACCACAGACAATCAGCTGTTTGTCCACTTCATTTCTGACAGCAGGAATGAGGGTCAAGGATTCAAACTGAAATACGAGGCTAAGAGTCTAGGTAAGTCTAGGAAATAAACTTAAATTCTGCAACTCAATAGGATACAACTTGGAGTTTTCCCTCTTAACGGAGGTTCTTGTTGGAAGTCCCAACCCTGGTAAAATCAGATGTCTGCAAAAATGTCCTGTATCTTTCTTCAGTGCATGAATTCTGATACTACTCAAATTTCTGCTTTTGAAAGAGAGCCAGCTCCAGGTCACAGAACATGGAAATATTAAAGTTAAAAAAACAACTTATGGGGAACTCTTCAGCAGGGAAGTAGCACCTATAGTCAGGAAGAGATGTTCAAAATTCATACTGGAAAGGGAAAAAAACCCTGGAAACAAGAACATTATTTTAAACATATAATACCCAGTGCAAGTGCTAAATGACGTCAGGAATGATTTAGGCTAGTGTGTCTAAAAAGGTGGTAATATTTGTCACAAGTTTAATTCTCAGCTGAGAAAATAACACGCCCTGGCAGAGCTGACATGTTTTGAAAGAATGAAAAAAATGGAGACTCCCAGGTCCCAGGGGTAAATTGGAGACTTGGCATTTGCAGTTATTCCACTGTATTCGTGACATATGGCACTTGGGGCACTGGGAGACCTCCTGTTAAACTGTAACTGAACACAACTAAAGCAACATGTCAGTCTCCTCGAATTTTGAAGTGCTTGTTTTCTGCCTACTTTTCCCTGCTGCTGCAAAAAATCATTCTTAGCATTACTGTAGAGGATTCATGAGGGGTGAAGGTGGAAGTGTATAACAGTATTTCTACCCCTTCAGTTTATAAAGCTTGACTAAAACCCTGTGTTAAACCAGTGTTGCTAGAACAAAGCAAGGGTATTTGACAGAAAAGTTCTGTCCAAAATAAAGATATTTTTGTAAGGTAAAGGACCTGAACAAATCCTAATGTTTGCTCTGACTGACATTCCTCACACATTCATTATTGTCCCAAATACACATTTCAATTTTGGAAAGCAGAAGTGGGGAATGATTCACAGAAGCATTCATGTGTCTGACTTGTAGGCTTTCTAGCTCTTGGGAATTGGGGTAGAAACAAGGCAAGAAATATGTTTCCTGCTTGGTTTAGAAGCAATCCAAGGAAGAACTACTAGCAGTTTAATTCAGAGCCCTGAACATGTGAAAACAAGGACAGCTGGGTACAGTAGGAGCACAGGAGCATAGGATTCTACTGCATTAAAATGCTTTCCCATAGTAAGCAGTAAAATGAACTTGTTTTTGGTTTAACTATATGACACCGAAAGGAAACTGTGTTGGAATATAGTGATAATTCCTATTTTTGGTGCCTCACCCATTTCCTTAACATGTTGTTTTTTATTGGTGATCTTTTCTTTCCCAGCTTGTGGAGGAACTATTTATATCAATGATTTCAACCCCAGTGGATATACATCTTCCCCCAACTATCCGAACAATTATCCCCCGCATGCTGACTGTGTCTGGACCATAACTGCTCCTAATGGACATGCAGTAGAGCTGCAATTTGAAGATCAGTTTTACATTGAACCTTCACCAAAGTATACGTCCATATTATTTTGCCTGTGTTTCTTCAGAGACTCCATTCTGATCCTTCTTTCCCAATTACTTTCTCTAGTTCTTCCTAGAGCTCACTTCCAGATTTTCAATCAAAAGTGTTTAGGAAATATTTGAGAGAGATTACTGAAGCTATCAGACACTGGTGTACATTCCTGGGACTTTTCAGTGCATGGTAGAAATGAATGTAACAGACAGAGTGGAAACATCCATGGTACAAAGGTGCTTTCTGTATAATCTGTGCCCTCCAGTCCTTCCATATTCAGATTTTCAGTCATTTTGAGTCTCAGGTGCTTTTAAATCCAATGGATTATCACCTCATCAATTTGTTTCTCTCTTCCATTGCCTGTCTGGTGGTTTGCAATGGGTCTGCATGTTTTGCACCCACTGCCTGAAGCATAAAACAAGGCCAGTTTCCAGCTGATGTAACTTCATTGATTTGGGTCTGGATCACTGTACAGGAAAGGTGACCTCACCTCTGAGACCATGTCCAGAAAAAGTGGTGCAGGACAGGGAATCCCAAAGGTGTCCTTTCTTTCTGGCTTCCCAGAATACTGCACTGTTCTGAAGGCAAAGCTGCTATTTAAGATATTTTGGGTCTTCCTATGCCCACCTAAGTAAGTCCCCGGATTTGAATTTTTATTGCCTTCATCTGTCTTAAATCTGTTCCTTAATTCAACAGTCATCAAGGAGACTTAATAGGGAATATCTGCTGAATCTGGATGCTGCCAAAAATATATCACAACTACTTTACCAGTGCTGTTCGTACACCTCTCCAGGACTTGCTTCTGTCAGTTCTAGTCTGATCATAGACATGAATCTTTCTCAATGTTTCCAGCAGCTATTTTGATTCAAATATTACAGAACTATCATTGATTATGAACTTGTTGATCCTGTACTGGTCACACTGCATGGAAACTGATCTAATTCACAGAATCACAGAATCTTCATGGTTGGAAGGGACCTTTGAGATCATTGAGTCCAACAGCTTCATGGCTTTGAGATCATCGAGTTCACTACAGCTTCATGGCTTTCCGTACATAATGAAATGATTTCAAACAACTACTGCTATACACTGAACAGAAAATTCTCTCCTCTTCTAGCTGCACTTCCAGTTACCTAGAGCTCCGCGACGGCGCTGACTCCACTGCCCCCATCATTGCCAAGCTGTGTGGAGGATCAATGCCAGGCTTGCAGAGATCCTCAGGAGCTGTCATGTACCTGAGGTTCAGGTCTGACAGCAGTGCCACACACGTGGGATTCAATGCTAAATACTCCATTGGTAATGTTTGCATTTATCAATTTATTTGATTTTAGGGAATATTTTGGTCTCAAGTGTCAGGTTTTTTGTAATAGGGCTTAAATCACGCCTATGAGGTGGACTGGCAGATACGTGCCTCTTTCAATTAGTGTTAGAGCTAAGGAATCAGGATCATATGGGTTAACATCAGAGTGTTTTGAACCTAGCAAGAGGTGAAAATTATGGAAATAGGAATAGAAAAGTGCTCATAGATCTGCAGCAGTGGAAACAAAGACTGGATAACCTCTTGTCAAAGACAATTATCAAAGAAAAAAAAGGTTGATGTGGATAAAGTCATGTAACATGATTTGATCTTCAGCATGCAAAATTACAGTCACTTTCCTGAGCAGGATCGAAGGGGAATGCAAGGATCAGCTGAGAGTTGGCAGGCGGAGAACAAATTAGGAGCTTCTCTAAGTAAATGTAAATGTAAATCAGTCTATAATACCAGTGCTGCTAGACAAGCAGAGGCAGCACAACAATGGACAGAGACATGAACAAACAGTAAGAACCATCATTTGTCAGCTGGGAAAATAAATACGTTAAAATTATTTGCTCTCAAGCTGAAAAAACAGAATTAGAAAGCACTAGAAAAGTTTTTAAATTAAAACTTTAAAATTAAATAAAAAATAGGGATGCTTGCAATGGAAGGGATGGGGGGTGGGAAACCAAACTAGGACGTGGAAGATTTTTAACTGGAAGGCAATTGCTGTTTCATTACCATAGTTAGAGAACAAGTAAGTTGTGCCTTAGCTTTAGGTCTGATGTAGGAGAAAGGTTGTCTGTCTGTGGTCCTTCAGTCAACCAAGCAATGTTCTTCCTTTTGCAGCTCCCTGTGGCGGGACAGTGGTAGGACAAACTGGCGTCATTGAAAGCACGGGCTATCCTGAGCTTCATTATCAAGACAACCTGCTGTGTGAATGGTTTCTGCAGGGCCCCAGGGGCCACTACCTTACCATCAGACTTGAAGGCCTAGATATTCAAAACTCCTCCGAGTGCACAAATGACTTTGTGGAGATCCGAGAATACAACGCTTCTGGTCTGAGAATTATTTCAGTGTTTGCCTTTCCTTCCCTAGTACTACTACAAACCTCACCAGAGGTTCCTGAAAGCATTTCCCTTTTCAGTGTACAGTATTTGCTTCTGTCTGTCTTGCTTGCTGAAGCAAAGGCAAACAAAACCCTTTTTACTAGTTTACTTCTGCCTGTCCAGTTAAATTGCAAAGTGATCCTTCAATATAAATATGAAAAATATACTGATATAAAATTGTCTTTCTGTATTTGTTTTTTGCAGGAAATTTGTTGGGCAGGTACTGTGGTAATACTCTCCCTAATGCTGTGGACACCTCTGACAGTTTTGCTTACGTCAAATTTGTCACTGATGGATCAGTCAATGCCCAAGGATTCAGACTGCGCTTTGATTCCAGTACTGAAGGTTGGATTTGTAAGGTTGCAAGTTACTTTCTGGGAAGCAACAGATACCACAGACCATAAACTTACTCATACAGTATATATTGTAGATCACTTATTCTTGGAGTGGTGTGTGTTTGCTCTTAAATTTAAACTCTGGGGGAAGTATGAATAGAGGTCTCTGATCGCTACTTAGCCAACCTGAAACTTTGAAATGCAAGCAGGCCCCCACTGTGATGGATTTTGCCATCAGTAGTAGGTCTGACATGATGAAGCACGCTCTTCCACACCTTTTCTTATCCAGCTGTCAGTCCAGGGATGTTCTAACATACCTTCCCCACAGCCCTCGATGAGGAGGAAGGTAAAGAAATGCTGTGATTTTCCTCTGTGTTATTCTGTCCCTCTGAGGTGAGTGGTATTCTTAAATCCCCCTAAATCCAGTAGTTTTTAACTAGTAAGTTTTAAGTAGAATCAGAGAACTGCAGAGCTATTGAGGATGTAAGGGACCTCTGAAGATGACATAGTCCAACTCTTCTGCTCAAGCAGGGTCAGGTAGAGGAAGTTGCCTAGAACAGTGGCCAGTCGAGTTTTGAATGTTTTCAGGGACAAAGTCTCCAAAAACTCTCTGGACAACCTATTCCAGCATTCAAAAACCCTCACAATAAAAGAAGTTTTCATATGTTTAGCTGGAATTTCCTGCATTTCAATTTGCACCCGTTGACTCTTGTCCTGAGCACGACGACTTCAAAGAGCTGCTCTGAGCAGGACTAAGGACATAGACCTATTCCTGCTTCACACTTCTCATTCGTGTTCTTTATTGCCCGTGCAATGCTTGTCCTGCTAAAATATGGCTACTTTTTGAGAAATTCTTTCCAGTAGTGGTCGTGAAAAATCTCCTTCTTAACTTTCCAGCTCATTCAAAAGCTGAAAGCTTCCTTATTCTTCATGTTTTCTTCTGCAGTACAATAACACAGGCAGAAACAAACTCCCAAAGAATGTTGTTCCACTCCCAGGAGGCTGTTATGCGACCATAGAAGAGAACCTGTATTAGCAAAAATTTAATGCAGGTGGATACACAGATTAGACTATTCTGCAGGAGTCTGTGAGGGTGAGGGAAGGGACTAACTCTCTCCCAGTGCACTCCATTAAACTCCATTAAACATATGTCTCTGTTTTAAAAGGAAACCAAGTGTAAGTTGGTACCATCAGTCTGAGAAGAAAAATGCACTCTATACCCAAGACCCATGTTCTTTCCTCAGAGTGCAATTTGATATTCCTAACAAAGATAGGAAAACCACAAAATAACTATACTGAAAAAGTGTTGCTTAAAATTCTTGAAAGCTTTTTCTCTACCGCTGTTAACCAGCAGAGGAAAAACACATCCCCCATCATTGGCCCCTGCTCGTTCTGTGCAGTTCTGCCAGCCATCTGAAAAGCAGAAATGCCTCAATCCTGCCACAGTTAGAGGCTTGTATCTCTTGATGTCAAAGCCTGTGGGTCACTCAGGCTTCTGAAGTCTGGTAGAAGCCCTTCAGAGAGGGGAATTTTAATAATTAGACTAAAAGGACCTGCTATGGTCAATTAATATTCGACTACATTTATGGCTGAGTGATAAAGACTGTCAGGAACTTAGCTGTTTAGAGAGACATGGACAAGACAGGCATATCAACTCAAGCTCTCGGGTTATCTTTTCCATGCATTATTAAAGTTGGTTTTTATGCAATGCTTCACTCTAAGAAGTGTCCTAATATTTGGGTATTTCAGAATGTGGTGGGGATTTTACTGCCCCTGTTGGAACATTTACTTCACCCAACTATCCCAACCTGTACCCACACAATCGAGTGTGTGAATGGAGGATCACAGTGGACGAAGGCCGACGTGTGACTCTAACCTTTCATGATATGAAAACGGAAGAACACTGGAGCTGCTCGTCGGATTACGTGGCCGTGAGTATTGGGCCTGAAGACAGAAAATGCACTTCCTAATCCCTTTATGGTGCATTAATGGACGTAATAGAGCTGAAATGTTATTTATAGGTTGACATCTGGTTTTAAGACACATCGTAATTTAATCTGGGGGAACAGATAAATGAGAGAAAGTTAGCTCTGTAGGGTGTCTAAACTCATCTGCTTGTTTTAGAGTCTGGAAATTTTTGGAATAATGGTCTAGGCAGAGGGGAGGACTTGAAGAAATAATTGGAATTGGCTCTTTATCAATTACAGAAAAAAGCTCTGCAGTTTTTGAAAGATTTCAATGTCTCTTCTTAGTGTACATAAAGTCCATCAGTCAGTTCCAGGTCTCTCTTGATTTTGGAGGTTGTTACTTATGTTGTCAATTCAAAAAAAAAGAAAAAGAAAAAGTCAGAGATTGCAACAAATGCCTACTACTGTGTGGACCTTGTATATTGTGAAAAAAAATAGGGAAAACCCAGGAAATCCTACCTCTTTATCACACACACACACACTCCCACACACATGTCCGAAAAGATAAATTTTGGTTATTTTATCATGTTTATTTTAGATTTTTGGTTATTTAGTGAAAAAAAACCCAACAAAAAACTGATACACAGAACTGGACCTGGTCCAATGTACAAATGCCTCAAAAATACTATTCCTTTATTTGTTCAGATTAGCAGTGCAAACACAGGAATTAGCTTTAGCATAATGAGAAGCTAGTCCATGCACAAGTGTGAGGGGGTGAAGTACCTCTCCCTTGTGATTTGTAGATGATGTTCCCCTTATTTTCCTTCACAGATGCTTTGACAGGCCATGGGGAACTAGTTTTTATTGATTGATGATTAATGAATTTATTGATCTCTTAAAGAAAGCTCTGTCCTGCCAGCTTTTGTGCCTTCAGCACTCAAACATATTCCAAATCTTAGTGCGAAACATCATTTCTGCCTCACTTGCCCTGCTGAGATAGTAGTAGAAAGGAAAGAAGGAATTAACCCCTAGGCTAAAGGCTGTTTTAAAGAAACTGATGAAAATCTATCTGGATCATCAAAAAGTGAAATGTTTAAATTAATAAAAAATGCCCACCAGCACTTAATATATTGAAGAAGATTTAAATAAAGCTGCTGTTGGCCTTAACAAAAATACTAAGAAAATAATTTGAAATAGAGTGAATATGAACAGTATCTGGCCTTATCAGGTGATTGAAGATATAACATTGAGCTAAAATAGTGTATTTTTCCCAACAAACCTGTTTCAATTTCTGTTTATTTGTTTGGGGGTTTTTGGTTTTGGGTTTTTTTGGGGGTTTGTTTGTGTGGTTTTTTTTAAAGAGAGAGAAAGGGAATATGTTTGTGTTTCGCCAAAATAAGCAAGGTATTTTTGATGTTTTACTTCAGAGCCTCATCCACTCAATGCAGTGGTAATCTGTTCCAAGATTTTGAGTAGATTTGGGAACTAACGTGATGTGAATTAAAGGTGTGAAGCGCACCTCAATCCAAGAGAGATCTGGAGGTGCTGGAGCGAGTGCAGAGGAGGCAACGAAACTGGTGAAGGGTCTGGAAAACAAATCATATGAAGAGAGGCTGAAGGAGGTGGGACTGTTTAGTATGAGGAAGAGGAGGCTGAGGGGAGACCTCATCACTCTCTACAACTACTTGAAAGGACACTGTAGAGAGGTTGGTGCTGGTCTCTTCTCACAGGTCATTAATGACAGAACGAGAGGGAATGGCTTCAAGCTCCAACAGGGTAGGTTTAGACTGAACATTAGGAAAGAATTCTTCACGGAAAGAGTGGTCAGGCGTTGGAATAGGCTGCCCAGGGAGGGGGTTGAGTCACCATCCCTGGATGCATTTAAGAGACGATTAGATGTGGTGCTGAGGGATATGGTACAGGAGAGAACTTTGTAGAGTAGGGTAGATGGTTGGACTCGATGATCCCAAGGGTCTCTTCCAACCTAGATGATTCTATGATTCTATGATTCTATGCTCCTAAGTCTGTATTTTGATGTCATAAGAGTTTATTTTGACCCAACAGGTTTACAATGGCCACAGACAGAACTCTCCTCGGCTGGCCAAGCTGTGTGGTGAGGTAAATCCAGGCACTGAAGTGAAATCCTCTGGAAATACCATGAAAGTCATTTTGGTGACAGATACATCCCGTGCAACTAGAGGCTTCAGCGTCTCATACACATCTAATGAAGATGCAGGTAGTGTATGATTTTGAATTACGGGAATGATCTTTGGTGAGTCATTTCATAGCTAAAGGACTGGCACATGTCAAAAAAATGACCAAAACAGAAAACAAATCTCTGGTATCTTTTTTTTCTCTCTTACATTTCTGGATGGGAGTAGATACATATCTTTAGTTGAAAGGACTTGAAAAAACAGGGAGTCTCTGGGAGTTACAGACTTCATGTGTTTGTTATGTCAAACTTTAAGTGGAAATAACAACCTCTGTTACGGATTATGGTCCTTATTCTCACTACTGATTTATAGTTTTGTACTTATTCTTGAGTAAGAGATGGTCTGAAGTGGCCTTATTCCATGAAAAATGCTAAAAGCATCATGCCATAGACAATTTGAATAATTCAAGTGCTTCCTTATTACTCAGGGAGTAACTATTTTATCACAGCTTGTGAAAGAGTACAGCTAACCTACTTTTGCAAGCTCAGCCTCCAGAGACGAGGCAGCTGGCAGAGCCTTACGACTACTTGAATCTTTTGATTTTCCAACTCCCCCTCCCAAGCATCGTACTGTAGCATGAGGGCTCTGCTCTTGAGAGTACATTCCAGAAAAATCTTCTCTTAAGTCTAGAATTAGGTAATGGGTAGTGCTGAGCAATACTGAACTGGAGCTGCAGTGGGATTTTACCAAAATGTTAAATAATGTTTGTCGAATCAATAGTGTTGCTGGAATATTTTATTTGATAACGTGAATAATTGTTGTTTCTTTGCTTTATACATGTGGTTTTAAAGACTTGCCAATACATTTGAGGACGCTAGGCAAGAATTCCCTTGTACATGGCAGTAAATTATAAAAAAGGAAGAAGATGGAAGATGGAAAAGGTTTTGATCTAACCAGTACATATACTTGCTGACATGTGCACATCAGAATAAACATGGACAAGATTTCTATTCATACAAGATTTATTACTATTTTCAAAGAATTATATTTTGTTTCTGCAGTTTGTGGTGGAACCCTGATGGGATATGCAGGTGGGAATTTCTCTTCTCCTGGTTATGATGGTGTCAAAAATTACACAAGCAACCTGAATTGTGAATGGAGCATTGAAAACCCCTCCCACTATAATTCATCCATATATATCTCTTTTGAGGATTTCCACTTGGAACATCATCAGGACTGCCAGTATGACTACCTAGAATTTCGAATAGGTTTGTATATTCAGCAGGAGAATGGATTAAGCCTATCAAGGTTCCAGTTGTACAACTGTGTTTTTGCCAAACCTCGTTCATATGGATTTGCAGAGTGATTGTTGTAAGATCTGTACATTTGAGAGAGCGTTCACATGCACGCCTTCCATGTTGCCTCCCAGACCAAGAGTGGGATTTCACTGCCAGAGCAATGGATGCATGGATTTGGTCACCCTTTCTTTCAGGGGAGAAAGTGAAAAACTGGATAGGTGTCTCGAGGTGTTAAATTGTTTTGGTGGCTGCAATACAAACTCAGCTCTCTACAAGGGACAATACAAATTTCACTTCACCTCCCTTGAAAGATGGCAATCAGGAGAAGCTGGAGTCATCAGAACAATTTATTTGATGCACATCCCATTCTCTCCCTGCTCCTGAAATATCTCCAGGGACAGCAGGAGTGGAATAAAGAATGCTTTAATTATTCATAGCCTCTGGGCTGCATACCCACTTCATAGCCCCCTTTTGTACTCTAAAAGATTGTTCTCCAAAACCAAATCCATATTTCCTGTGACACTGCATCACAAAATATAGAGTAAAAGGAAAACAATCACAGGATTAATGCACCAGTAATATCTCTGCATATTTGAGCATCTTTAGCTATCCATAAGAAGAAGCAACTGGAAATGTCGTATGAAAGTCACTCAGCTAATGCCAAGTGTAGTATGAAGGCTCCAGCTGTCTTCTTCCCTGAAAAGATGTATCTGTGAGTCCCTGAGAGAGCAGGTTCTAATTTACCAGGAAGTCATTTCCAAAAAATGTGGGGGGATTGAGAGGAGGAATCTCTTACATCCTTATTTGCATTCATATGAACGGGAGCTCTTGCTTTTATAGCAGCAGTTTGTCCGGTGTAGAGCCAAAGCAGGCATAGCTGCAGAGCCTAACAATTCCCTCCCAGGTATGTGCTGGAGCTGGGTAATAATAGAAAGAGAACTCAGAGAAGGAAATAATAAAATATATCTGGTCTGTTACTTAGCAGTTTCCACTACTCTCACTTTATTCTCAACCTCAGGCCTCCAGGCAACACAATCCAATGAGTGAGGAAAAACCGCCGTCTTATTTTGCTCCACTCACTTTATAATCTAAATATTAGTGGTCGTTTTGGCCACACTAATGGATCTTCAGTTTCACAACCAGTCTCGTGTCAAAGGCAAAATGCCCCTGTTCAGCTACATATCCTGACAAGTGGCATTTTGTGAGCACTGAGATGCAAATAGTGCAGAATATCACTAAGCTTGGGCAGGTGCTGTTAAAGACTCTCAACGCAGCAGATGTGAATTTGAGGAAAGGTCCGATTCAACAGTAAGTCGCCTGAGAGACCCCAAATGAAGCTAAGATGTGTAAAATTCGTTGGAGTTACCCATACAACACACATAATGGTACTGAATGGGAAAAAAAAAAAAAAGCAAGCAGAATTGACTTGGGTATTCACTGAGAAATATTTAATCTAAAAAGATACAATATAAATTTAAAATTTCTTAGGGTAAGGCTTTATATTATGTTATTAAATTATCGGGCGCATGCATGTAGTCTGTATGTACAGCCGAGCATGTTGCTGCAGTGAAATATCCTCCTAACTTTTGGCTTTTGTGGAAGACTCTGGATTTTGTCTTTCACACCATTCCTTGCAGTTTGAACCAAATCTTACAGCACAATCTTTCTGTTTACATTTTCTGTTTATCTGTCTGGATCTCTGGGCAACTGGCCATTCACGAAAGCAGTGATTGGTGACACTTTTCACACTGTAGAGACAGAGTAACCTGTGTCACATCTGTCACACAGTCAATTGCCTCGTAAGAAGTGCAAGCAAGAAAAAGTATACTTCACATTTTAATTCTCAAAGTAGTTTTTAGTATTTTTTCCCAAATTGTTACTTATTGTGAACATCTTCTGCTTGTACAGCTCAGTTTCAGTGGTAGTGCGTGTTAACAAGACAGGTTTTAGCATTTCTCTGTGAAACTTATATTCATAGAATTTTATTATATGTCATCTTTTGTCTCTGTGCTTCAAGGCGTTTCACATGGTGGCTCTGTCACTGTATATGACAGAAAGGTAGTCAGCCACTTTGCTTGCTATAACCTGAGAAGGCTTTGAAGAGCACCCAAAGTTTCTCCCTCCTGCTCTAGTGCCTTCTTTGCCAGGACAGCGTGCCACCCCGCGTGCTCCTAGGAGTTCCTTTTGGATCAAGACTTTTAAAACCAGCAGCCTGCTGTCATTAGAGAGACAAACTTAGGAATGGCATTGCCTGGATGTTGTGAGGAACATTATTACACTTCGTTTCCTTCTCCTGAGAATATACCAGTAACAAACATAAACTATTACTTCTACCAATGTGACGGATAAGGGCTTACACCAATATGAACAAACACTCAGCGTCACAGCAGTGCCATGGCCTGTGTTGGGCTTTCCTTTTAGGTTTCAAAGATTTGAGCAAATGCTGGCATTTTTTTGCCATACAGAGAACAGCATGTTGAGCTCCCTGGTAAAGAGACGCCCACTGTTAATACGGGAGCTTGTTAATGGATGGAGCACATCCCTATATGGTGGAAAACTCAAAATCCCTGTTGACTTTAATGAGGACGTCACAAACACATAAGCTCAATGGGCTTCCATGTGATCAGGTCCTTGGGCCATCTCTTCCCACTGCTCTGCCCCAAAACATCTCCAGTTTTGGGGCACTTCCTGTGTTTTCAGGTCTGATGGGTCATACAAAAGGAAAGTGTACGGGATGGCAGGAAGGGGAGAGAAGGAGCCCAAGCTATTTAAAGGACCATTAACACAGTTTTGGACAGAACTTCCTTGTTGTCAAGCTTTAGATTCCACCAATGAACTGCAGGACTCTATCTATACCCATAACAAACAATCAGTTATTCAGTGTGATATGTACTTTTCTCTCTTTTCTAGTCAAAACAAAATTAAATGCACGTTTGCACTATGTATTCCTTTATGTTACTGTAGCTCTTTCAGCATTCAAAAAGTGTATTTTTTTTTTCCTTCTTTACTCAGGGGATGCTGATGGAGAGCAAATAGCCAAACTTTGTGGTCAGGCTGCACCATCTGTGCCACTAGTCATAGCTGCCCCCCAGATCTGGGTACATTTTGTAAGCGATGGAAATACAGAAGATAAAGGATTCTTGGCCCATTACACGTTTGAAGGTAAACCGCTTGATAGACTGTTGCCCTTCCTGACTGAAGCACTTGTGGAGAATGTTACAGAATCACAGAATGATATGGGGTTAGAAGGGACCTCTGGAGATCATCCAGTCCAACCCCCCTGCCAAAGCAGGCCCACCCAGAGCAGGCTGCACAGAAACGTGTCCAGGTGGGGTTTGAATGTCTCCAGAGAAGGAGACGCCACCACCTCCCTGGGCAGCCTGTCCCAGGGCTCTGCCACCCTCAAAGGAAAGAATTTCCTCCTCATGTTTAGGTGGAACTCTTGTATTCAAGTTTGTGCCCATTTCCTCTTGTCCTGTCCCTGGGCACCACTGAAAAAAGACCAGCCCCATCCTCTTGACACCCACCCTTTAAGTATTTATAGGCATTGATCAGATCCCCCCTCAGCCTTCTCTTCTCCAGACTAAAAGACCCAAGTCCCTCAGCCTTTCCTCATAAGTGAGATGTTCTAGTCCCCTCATCATCTTTGTAGCCCTCTGCTGTGCCCTCTCCAGCAGCTCCCTGTCCTTGACTTAGGGAGCCCAGAACTGGACCCAGTGTTCCAGATGGGGCCTCCCCAGGGCAGAGCAGACAGGGGTTGCCATTCATTTGGTGATACTGAGAATGCACACTACGGGATGAATTCTCAGAGGTCCTCAAAAGTTACACTGCCTGCCACTATTTATATCCATCTAAAGCAAACACATGCTAGCAATTGAACTTTCAGATTTATTTTCTGTCTCACTGTTCCCATTCCCTGAACCACGTTTGAGTTTTTGCAATGTAGTGCAACACTCAGAACAGCTGGTTGCTCTTGGGAATAGGGATGTAACAGGTAACACCAGCCAAGTTTGACTTACTTCAGATAGGCCTCCAGAGTGCTAGCATCGCTGAAATGGATTCTGCTGCTTGAACCTTTGCACTCATTTTGAAATCCACTTTAAAGTCGTATCAGTGCAAATTTCACCATTTGCATGCCAGCACAACTGTTCTTCCTGTCACAGCTGAATTTAGCCTTGGTGCTCATCTAGACATATCAGCAAGTTTTTTACTTGATTGTGTTGGTCCAGGGATGGCACCGGTTTGCTGGTTTGCTTACAAGTCTGAGATAAATAAATGGAAGATAAGGTGGAAGAGGCAGCTGTAAGTGTCAGCTGGCAAAGGTTTTGCAGAGCTATATTAAGTAGCAGAAGAAATGCAAAGTTTCAAGGTCATTGCATCTGTTTACTCACTATTCAATGAGAAAGATTTTAAAACTTGGATTTTCCCAGATAAATTGTTCATCCATACCTATATCAGTCCAACTTAGATATATTTTAGCACTATTACAAGCTGAATAATCTTCCACTTACTTGATTATGGTGTTTAGTTCCTAACATGTATTGAAATATTACTTTTTTTCTTCAGCCTGTGGTGGTATACAGTCAGGTGAAAGCGGAGTTATCTCAAGTCCTAACTACCCAGAGCCTTACAGCAACCTGAATCGTTGCTCCTGGTTGTTGGAAGCCCCTGAAGGTGAAACCATCACTGTGAGTAACACAATGTCATAATTGTGTGCGTGCAGCTGGCAGCGTGAGAAGCACCCTCTGAGTTTTGAGGAACAGGTTTGAAACAATTTGGGAAATCAGAAATGTGGAGGAATGAAGTATCTCCCCATCAGTCTTACCTAAGAAAGAGGGGGGAATGAAGATAACACAACCAAACTACATTGTGCTTTTTGAAAAGCAGAAGGATCCCAGTCTAACTTGACCTCAAACCACAATACTGACTTCTCCTTTAAACAAAGACTTTCTATGTTTGGGAAACTAAAATAACTCATGCTATTAGATGTCCCTGGATATTCTCACTATCATGAGAATAAACATGGGGCTCAAGTTTTTTCACCTCTGCACAAAAGTTAAAAGCCACTAGAAAGTTACTTTCTTGTCTTATTGGTTAGTCTGGAAGATAATATGATTGCTGGTACAAATTACATCAATGAGATGCTACTGTTATTTCCCAATAACTATTAATGGGCTGCCTGAGGTGCTAATTTCTTGAGCCAAACTGCTGAGACACCAAATTAAGCGCTTTTATGACCAAGCACTGCTAAATGTCACTCACTGAATTATTTGACTGATCCTTTGGGGAATGGGTCCAATCAGTGACATTTGTGGTCCAGCTCAGAAAAATATCTGAAAAGAAATTTTGTAAAAACACATTACAGATTTTCACCTATAATGTCTTTCACTAATTTCCCTCCCATGTTTTCCTTATTTGCAACTCCAAAGGTATTTCTTAGAAATGCAAATGCATAGTCCTAATTGTTCTGCCGCATGATATTCTGACCACTGCCTAGGTACTTACTTAAGAGAATACATGATTATTTTAGTAGAGCACAACATTTTCTTTTTAATCCAAAAAAATTGTTTAAAGCAGAACTAATCTTAAATCAGATGGAAGTAGATTTCTGTTTTAAAAGGACTGAATAGCAGGCCCCTCAGTGAAGGCAGACTAACCTTTTCCAGTATAAGCTGCCAGTTTCAGTTGCTGGTAAAGTTCCAAAATTAAACCATTTGAGCTAAATTTGTATTTGGTCTTTGCCTCAGGCAAGAGTTCTTTTGGAAATGAATGCACACAAAAATTACAGGAAGATGTACCGTTCATTTGCTAAACTTTTCCACAAAGATCCCAAACCTGGAACTGGTAAAAAAAAGCTTACTGGAAGAGGGCCAGGCAGTCATTAGTGCCCATCAATATTTCAACATCAACAAATCCAGCAGTCTACTGGATCAGCAATCTAAATCTTTGAACTGGAAATCCCACCCATGTGCATATCACTCCAAGGACAAACAGCATCAGTGTGGGAGGGAGACAGGGTCAGAAACTGCCTGACCAGTCCAGTCTATCTCCTGGCTCACAGGAACCAACCATGCGACTGTTCTTTCTGATTTAATGGAAACTAGCATTATTTTCAGCAACTGTTAAGTATTCTGATTCTGAAAAATAATAGGAAGATAAAAAAAAAAATCCAAGGCTCTCTGCTTACATAGCTACTTGAATGTGCAACTTCGGATTTCATGACCAGTGGCCTTGAGAGCAGGAAAGTAGTTCAACACCTGCTCATAACCGTTTTGAAGCACATACTTGGCTTGAAATGTACAGCTAAGTCCCAATAATGCCAGTCTTGAACCTATGCATTCCTCTTGCGTTTCTGTCTTCATGCTAAGTAGCTGTTGTTACTTACAGTGGCAAGACTCCAAGCAATAGGTGCAGGAAAGCATCAAGGTGAAGTCAGGGTTGGATTTCTGCGCATACCCAGATGTCATTGGGCTGGCTGGACTGCGGGATCTGGACCTGAATGTCGCTTTTTTTTGTGTTGCAGCTCACTTTTACAGCCTTCCATGTTGAAAATCATTCACTTTGTAAGTGGGACTCTGTTACTATCCTGAACGGTGGCTCTCCTGGGTCTCCTGTCATAGGAAAGTATTGTGGAACCACATCCCCTGGGACTATTCGGTCTGGCTCCAGCAAGCTAGTCATCATCTTTAACTCTGATCACTCAATTCAAGGAGGTGGCTTTTATGCAACATGGACAGCAGAATCTCTAGGTAAGAAAAAAAAGTTTGTCAGGTCTACCATAGCAGTACATCATGCCTATATAGCACTTTTCAACCACAAAATGAATTAGGATTCCTCTTCTTTAATTAAGTTTCCATTAAAGAACAGAAGAAATACATGAGAACATCTTCATCATTCCTGAGGGAAACCAGCACTAAAATAGTCAAGTATTAAACCAGTGTTGTCTGATCTTATACAATGAAATCAAATTTGGACTGATTTTGTACTTTTTAAGCTTCCCACTGGTAGTTTCTCGATGTCTGTAAATTGGGACCATGCCCACGATCCTCCCAGCAGTGGTATCTATTGTCAGTGACTATGAGACATTTCATTTCTTGAATAGTAATTGTTTCACAGTTTGGTTTGGTTTAAACACTTAAAGCTAGAAAGAGATCAGCTTCAAATCAGAGGCAGAGAGAACTTCTCAAAGAGCACATGTGACAAGAGCCTAAAACTCTTCTACTTTAGTGGAGATATTGATGCACTTTTGAAGGTGGTACACATGCAGGATTGAATTGGTACATTTAAAAAAACTACTTTCCCTCTTGAAATTATCATCTCTCTGGTTTTTTTCTTTAAAAAAAAAGTTAGCTCACCATTTGCACACTGTGCTTCAGGAGGTGACTGAAGCCAAGTGTAGATGTGTTGGCTGCTGGTAGAGCAGAATTCATGATGCTTTCTTACGCCAGTACAGAGCTGGCAACATGTTCTCTAGTGTCACCTCCAGCTGCAAACCTGCCTCAGTTAATGATCTATCAGTATTCACACAGTCAGTTGATGGAGTGCCTTCTTAAACACATCAATAGTCTGTGCTTGTGCGAATATACACTGTCACTTGAGCAGGTTTTTGACAGTGTTCCCCGTTGTCACTGGGATTTCACATGCAAGGAGGGCCACCCCTCAATGACGTGGTAGACATTAGCATGCACATGCATGTGCATAGGCAGGATCCTCTCTGTGAAAGAGATTTCTTTCTATATATTTGGTTTCCTTACCTCAGCATTCTTCTCATTTGTCCTCTGAGAATCTCTGGGTTTACATTCTGTAATGTGTGAGCAAAACTTGGCCTCATATCCTTCTAAACACAACTGCCATTTCTAACATAGAAGAATGAAAAAGAAAATCTTCCTTTTAAAGCTAACATATATTTTTAATCAAGAGGAAAAAATGTAAGAGGTTATGAATTTATTTTTTTTTGCTTTTTATTCATCATTTTACTGCATTGTGTCTGAAATAATAATGGCTTGCTAGCGCTGTACGCATAGCCCTAGTAAATTATTCTTGGCATGGTATTTGCATGTTTCAAATTAAGTAAATTTATTATGCATAAGAACATGAGCTGCCACGGAGCCGTGACCAGCTATTCCTCCTTATAAATGAATCTGTTAACAATTTTTGAAGGCATGTTTTTCAGCCCTCTCCATAAATAATCCCAGTGAGATCCACAGGGCTGTCTGGGCTGGAGGAGAAGTCACCATTTTGCCCTGGGTAAACGGATGCAGCTTGAGTGGATTCACATGTGGAACTGCAGTATTTGCATGTTGCAAAGTGAGGAACAAAGGGATTAGCAGTAGATTTAGGTTACTTTTTTTTTTCCCTAGGGTGCTTTTCTGAATGGCTGACAGTCACAGTGTGCATGCTGTGGGGTGTGGGAATGAACCTTCACAGTCCCTGGAGAAGCTCCTCATTAGTGTGTTTCTGACCCTTACTCTCTCTCTAAGCAATACTCACTTGTAATTGTCAGCAGTATGTAGATGGACCAGAGCAAAAGGGTATGAACTGGCAAGGAGAAGAAGCTTGTGAAGAAAAGAAAGTGAAGTACAAAAAAGAGACCTCCTCTAGAATGTAACTACCTCCCTGCTACAGATGTGGGAGAAGGAAAATTAATTTAAAAAGGGATAAATGAAGTTTGAATGGGTGTCAGGGCTTTGCTCTCTCGCTCTTGCAGCCCCAGAAGGAAGCAGCCATTCAAAGCTGACACCAACAGGAAATATTTGAACACTTCTCCCACCTGTTGCTATTCTTTCCAGGATGTGGTGGAATCATTCATTCAGATAACGGTATGATCAAGTCTCCTCATTGGCCTCAAAACTTTCCTGTGAACACCAGATGTACATGGACCATCATTACTCATGAGAGTAAACACTTGGAAATGAACTTCCACAGTAACTTCCAGATTCCAGATAGCGATGGAAGCTGCCGGAGCAGTTATGTGAAGGTAAATTAATTGTTGGCATTAGATCAGCAGAGCAGTGCTTTAAGGAGTCATGACTCCAGAAACCTGTTTTGCAATTGTCATGGTTAGGATTGTCAAGGCAGAGAATTCAGGAAATATTAACTGAAGTCCTTGTACCAATACAGTCAGTTTTCTTTATGCCTTGAGAACTGGCTTCTATATATTTTTGGGTTTTATTAGTTCTTGAGGTTCCACCTCCAGCAGGGTCCTATCACACTATGTGCTGCCCCAAAAATGACAAATATGAAAAAAGTACATATGACTTCAGAACCAGGAAATAATGATAAAATGCAGCATAATGAAAAGACCTTTTCAATTCCTCTAGTGAGTAAAAAAACAGGAATGTGGTACTGGAATTCTACAAAAATTCTTTCTAAGTGTATAAACTGACCAAGTTACACTAATCCTTTTTTTTTTGATCTCGAAAAACAAAGATAGCATTCTTATCTTTCATAGGTTGTCAAGACCCACTTGTTTTCAAAGCAATAGAATGGAGTGGACATGGTTTGAATTTTTCAGTGCCATTTTTTTCTCAGGCATTTGGCATATGTTCAGTGGTTTTGTGCTCATTTTCTCCAGAGCAGTACAACTCCCACTTGAAACAAAGGGCAAACATAATTGGACAACATGTAGGAAGACTGGAGCAGCTGTACGGCTGATCTATACTTACTAACTTACAAACCACAGTTGCATTCATTTTTTAAGGCTGTGGAAAAAAATACTGTGAGATTTGTCTTTTCATAGGCTGCTCCACTGATTAATTGATGCAATATGTTACATTTTGCTAATGTGAAATTCAAATTTCTAAACAGTCCTGAATGACATGGCCAGAACTGTCAACTGGAGATTTTCTCCACAGAAGAAAATCTGAAATTTTTAGTGATCTCCACCTTCATTTCAGAATGTCTGATTTGAGATGTATGAAGGTGTCTGCATATGAAAAAGTGTGAAACAGGTGTAAGTTTCTTCCATTCATTCCAAGCTGAGCAGCCAAAAAAGAGGAATCCAAAATCAATAGTGACTTTGCAAAATCTTGGCCAGGCCATAAGCAGTTTATATTAATCCTTTGAGCATCCATGGCCTCAAACACCTGGCAGATGAATGAGGTGATTCATGTGCCTACACTTACAGACTAACCCTTGGCTAACCCTATCTAGGGTGGTTGCTTAGAGCAATCACAATTTCATGTGGCTGTTCTAGTTCCACTAGACTTCAGTGAAACCCATTATTTTAAAAGTCAAATATTATTTATTTTTAATATATTTTTGGTATAAAGTACTGGTAAAAAAAAAATTTTAAACACATTCACAAATAATAAATTTATTATTAGAGTAAATAACTGTTGGTTTTATTTTTCTTAAAGCAGAGGTTTTAAATCCTCTACAATAAACATCCTGATTCAGGAAATTATTTAAGCATTCAGGAACATCAAACATTCATGCCTATGTTTCATTTTAAATGTGTGTTGAAATTCAGTGCTTAAACTGTGAGCCTCAAGTACACGTTTAAGTAATTACCTAAAGAGGGTTTCACTTAAACACCTACCTAGACCTGTGTGTGTTTTTTGAATGCATGGTTTGATTGAACTTAAATTGGCTATTGGTATAGTTGAAGTAATATTTAAAAAAAAAAGTGTATTTTTCTTTATTACATTTTTGGGGAATTATATTCTTTTGTTGGCTCTCTACATGATTTGATACTTGTCACTGAACAAGTGAATGCAATATAACAAAAATGGGAATAAGTGTTGATTAGCAAGACTAGGTATTAAGGATCCAGATCTTCCAGTTTGATGGATCTATATTACCCTGCCATGACAGCTTTGTATTTTATTGACTTACGGCATTTAATAATTCATTACATACACAGATTGTCATATTCATAGGGTGTATGGACATACATTAGCAGAGACAAAATGGAGGTAGCTAATGATGTGCATACAATGTTTTTCTCTGGCTCCCTGGTTCTACATTGGCTCTGCTATCAGCAGGGATTTGAGCAAATGACCTCCAGATGCCCTTCCAAGGTCCTTGGCAATCTAAGTTATTCACTGTGATTCACTCCTTGGAGAAGTCTTTTTGTCTTCACTAATTGGAGAGCGAATGGAGAGTGATTAGCTCCAATTTAGATGTCTAAAATTCAGTGTGAGATGAATCTTACCCCAAGTCCATAGAAAGAACAATTGCACATGCAATTCCTGGTGGGTTCCCACAAACTACATGGGCTTTGAAAGCACTAAACAATTTCCAATCTGGGCTTCTCAGGTGTGGAGAGGAAATGATGAAGAAGAAGAAGCTTTGTTATCCACAGGATGTGGAAGTTCAGCTCCTGATCCTGTTGTTGCTCCAAACAATGTGATAACTACAGTATTTCAGTCTCAGGATGCTCCCGGGCCAGGTTTCTCTGCATCTTTTATAAGCAGTAAGTAATATTAAAGCCAGATGGCTGCTCTGTTAGTCCATATTGAATTAGTTTGATCTGTGTGTAGCAATTCGGACCTCAGTCCAAAAAGGCATTGAAGTCTCTGCCTGGCTTTTGAAACCAAGGGTTACCTTACTGAACGCAATGGAGCTCCTGTGTGCTCCAGCGTTGGACTTGCCAAAGATCCTCCATGCAGCTATAAGTTTGTAGTTATTCTTAGCCACCTCTGCCTTTTCAGGGTGCCGAAAAGAAATGAACAGGCTTTAAATTTTATGAATTTGTTTCTCTGTAGTTAAACTGCTTGGAAGCCAAAGGGATAATCTTGTTAAAAAGGAAAAAGGAACTGTTCCTCCTTTAGAATTTTTATCTCTGTTCTTCTTTTCAAGGCGCATGCTGAAACGGCAGCTATTTCTCCTGTGTATGGTGTAGCCCATGCCCTACAAATAAACTCTCAGGAGAAGAAATGACTTCTCATCACCTGATCTGGCCTTTGCTTTGTTCTATTTGCATTTCATGTAACTCAAGTGGCATTTCGTGGATGGGCTTCTCCCATTTCTTTAACCATGGCATGTCTGCTTTGTGATGGTCAAACCCACCAGAAGTGTAGGAGATAGTGCTCAATTGCGTTGGTTGGTTGGGGTTTTTTGTAGGATGCTGCAAAACGAAAGGGATTAAAACAATGAGAGACTGCATGCTTAGAGGAAGATAATATGGAAGTGTACAGAATTCTGAACCAAAACTAATTTTGTTTTTATAATGTCTGTACTAGTGTTGTCAGTAACAAGTAACAGCCTCTCAGTGGATACAATCTGAGGCTTCATACGCCTGTTCCTAATCTTATACCAGCATTAACCATATAGGTTAATGGCATATAACCATACAGGTTAGGCGTGGACCTACTGGAGACAAGTCCCGAAGAGAAAGATCTGGGGGTCCTGGTAGACAGCAAAATGACAATGAGCAAACAGTGTGCTCTTGTGGCCAGGAAGGCCAACGGAATCCTGGGCTGCGTAGGGAAGAGTGTGGCCAGTAGGTCGAGGGAAGTCATTCTCCCCCTCTGCTCTGCACTGGTGAGGCCACAACTGGAATCCTGCGTCCAGTTCTGGGCTGCCCAGTTCCAGAGGAACAGGGAGCTACTGGAGAGAGTCCAGCGTAGGGCAGCAAAGATGATGGAGGGATTGGAGCATCTCCCTGATGAGGAAAGGCTGAGAGAGCTGGGACTCTTTAGCCTGGAGAAGAGAAGGCTGAGGGGAGACCTTATCAATGCTGACAAGTATCTAAAGGGTGGGTTGAAGGAGGATGGAGCCGGACTCTTTTCAGTGGTTTTACCTTAAAATAAAGACCCAATGCCATGCAAGTCGTTAGGATCAGAAGGAGTTCCATGAAGGAGTTCTGTGAGCTTGAGAAGTTCTGGATGGTAAACCTCTCCTGCCTCCGTGCACAGCAAAGCAACCCAGAAATGGCCCTGCAGCAGACTGCATCCCCCTGGCCTTCAGGCATGAAGCAAGAATGGTACCTCTTGGGCTAACACGAGCATTTCCAAATGGGGCCAAATTGCCACTGTGCCCCCATAACCCCCCATCCAATTCAGCTACATTGCTACGTACTAAGGGATTTTGAAACGTACAGGCTCCAAACCCATAGGAACAGCAGCGCTCTGTCCTTCTGGTCAGTGGGCTGAGGGGCTGTGGCCTGCTCATATTGAAGACATTCCAAGATATTGTGTGGGACTGTAGGTGGGAAGGCCCTGTGTTGCCCAAAAACACTGCTCTGTGTGCGTGTAAGACCTACTTTTGCCATCATGATATATACTCCTCTCCTATTTTTTTAATCAGCCTCTTAAGGAGAGATAAGGTCCTTGTGTACATTATTGGTTTTCCAACTGCAAAACCGGAATGATGTTGTCACCTGGATTATAACTGTGTCTTATTTGTTTGTGTTTGCAGGATGTGGAGTAAATTTCACCAGCCCTGCAGGTCGTCTCATCTCTCCTAACTACCCGAGTCAGTATGACAACAACTTGAACTGCAGTTATATCATAGATCAAGGACCACAGTCACTGGTGATCCTAGAGTTTGAGACTTTCCACTTGGAAGGTAACTGGTTCTTCATAATTTATGTACCATGAAGTGTAATTACTTACTTGAAAACATACAAGTCCTCTGTCATGGAAAATGATTGATATTTTAATTTGCTGGTCCATTCTGAAAATCATTTACAGATAAACATTTACAAAGATAGTTTTGAGGGTTCAGTTTTGCATCGCTGAAGGCTTCTGCAAGAGTGAAGACAGATCTTACCTGTTGAATATCTTGCAGCAATGAAGTGGGGCATTTGCTCGGTGGTTGGAGTGTGAGAGTGACTATGGCAAATTTGGCTTTGTTCCTGCTTTTTAATTTTTTTTTTCTTTTGCCATTGAGTCTTACAAACTTCTTTGATCTTAGCTGTTTTGCTTTTCAGTGCTTCTGTTTCCTTAACTGATAAAATTAATATATATATATATACACTTGGGTATTTTACAAGGATGTACGAACATATAAATGTGAAACTAGGTGAAAACTACAGTAACTGAAAAACCTATAAACCTATAAAACCTGTATATACCCATGAACCAAAGTCCCTCTTGATATTTTCAAACTTGGCAACACTTAGCCAAGAAATGACAGGTATAGTATCCTGGTCTCATAGGTGTGAATGGTAAAACTTTCCCAGCTGTGATAGGATCAAATTTTTGTGGGTGGAGGTGTCATGATAACACAGAGGAATCAGTATGTCCAAATGACTCGGATGGCCAAGTGGGATGCCACACGCATTTTGAGGCCATCTTAATTTGTTTCCCTTGAAGTCACCTAGACCAAGAGATTTTTGAGTAATTTGCTACTAAGCTGGGGTGCGTAATTTGAATTTTTCTTCAGACCAAACAAAAAAAAAATATCAGAAAATAGGCTTCTTTTATTTCCTTCTTAAGTTTTCAAACTGTTTTGAATTCAAAAGTATTCTGGTCCAAACTTAATTTAGATCTGAGACAGAGATTTGATTTGACTATGATTTTTTTTCTGAAACACTTTTATCATCCTTCAATACAAACTGGTACTTTAAGAATTTTTTAAAAAATGAAATGTAAACCACAGAAATTACATAATTTCTTCACGTAGAAGATGTTATTATTCAGCAGACACACTAAACATTAGGCTGAATCAGAAGATGCCAATTTGGCCACCTCAACGAGTACATTACTGATATGTATTCTGTCTGTGCATTCAGTTAATTCATAAATGGATTCGAGCTCCTTTATTGTTATAGGCATCCTTTGCCTACAAAAACTAAAAGTCCTTAGTCACATGAAAGAAGAGAACTGTAGGTATGAGCTAAAGGACATCTGGTTATAAAAGGGGAAGTATGACACTTCCCAGTAGATGATTATTAATATTTTTCACAAAATCTTAAAATATAACCCTGTAGCAAAGAGAAATTGCCTGGGTTTAAATTGGAAAGTAGACTGAAACCACCATCTTGCAAACTATCCTGCAGAAGTGAAAACTTCTGTTTAGCACATGTGCCTAAGGGTTTCCAGCATGAACTGCCTTAGTACTTTTGCAAAGGCAGGACAATGTTTGACAGCATCTGTTAAAAACATTTCTAGCTATTCCATATGCAAGGAAGCATTGCACCTGCTTAGATTGTTGCTGAGTGTGGCCTTTAAAATTTTAACCACACTAGGACATATGTTCTGGATTGAGTTTTTAAAATGTAGCTACATATTCAATTACCATCATTTACTACCTATATGACCTTTCAAATGAAATCCAATTATTTTTTTTCATGGTTGTTTAGTAATGAAATTAAGTATCTATCTAAAATAATGCCTGTAAGGCATACATATCTCATTGACTAACTGGTTGAGATATCTTTTCCAGAAAATTAGAAGGCAGAAGGTAATTGGCTATAATGCAGTAACACATTGGTACAAAATGGAATGACTTCATGGGTTAGTCAAAGATCTCAGCTGTAGAGTAGCTGTTTTCAGTTACGTGGAGACGCCTGTTCTGATGCTAAAGAACGAATCCAAATGAGGCAGTTAACCCACAGCAGTGATACAATGTCAGTATCTGGAACCAAATGAACATGACATGCATATACTAAATATTAAATATGTATTAAGCACTAAATATAGCAAGTAGCAAAGCAAGAGAGAACTGGAGGAAGCCGCATTTGTTGACTTTGTGATCAAAATTTAATCTAAATTGGCTGCTTCCCGGATAAATTTTTATCTTACTTTGAGCCCCTGAAAATAGACAGCTAATTTAGATTATCATCTAGATTTACCTCCTACTACAGTGAAGTGAAGAAGTGCTTTAAACTCAAAACCAAATGTGTTGTACAGGTTGAATGAATTGCCTTCCCTAGGCCTCCCTCACTCCCTTTACCCATGGACTATTGCAGGAAGCCAGAGACAATAGCTTACAGGAGATACGTATGATTTAGGCAGCAAAACATAACCCTATGAGCTTAACCCTATGAATGGAGTTTGCCTCAGTCTCTTTCCTTGCAGCCTGAAGAATGTCTCTCCCTGTGCCAAACTGAGTATGGTTACAGAACCTCTCTTTTGATTTGCCCATGTCATGAAGCAGCACAGGTTGCCGCTTGTTTCCTGTAGTGCCACCCGCATTGTTGTGTTTGGTTGTTTTATAAAGAACCAAACAAATGAGGGTGAGTTTGTTTCCTCAGCCACCGTCATAAATGTCACCTTCCATCTGTCCTCCCTGCTTGGATCAAAGGTCTAGACAAATCTAACACAGTAGGATTAGCAAAAAAAACCTTATCTATCTTATTAGACTTCCTATCTAAGAATTAATTAATCACATCCATCTTTTTTTCAGAAGCTTTATTCGGATGAACATCCCTATAAACATTAAATGGCTGTAATACTATTCAAGTATAAATATAACATGCAATAAAGTCTGAGTTCCAAATCATGAAAAATTAGGGAAAATGGATGTAGGTCTCCTGCAGTATCTGCTTTCAGAATTTTCTAGTATTTATACTCTGTCCATGCAAAACAACTGTGTTGTGTTGATACCATGTTGACCTGAAAAGTGTTTTAATAACTCATTTATTTCTCTTTTCTTTTTTTTTTTTTTTAAACATGCAACTGTAATTTTGCAATCTGGAACAGGGTCAGAGCTTCATTTTGGAGTCTTCTTTATCTGCTTTCTCACTTGTTACTAGGCAATTCAGAAAATAGACAAGTTTTGCAATAGATTATTTTGAAAGAGGAGATATATATATATATATGAAAGACTTGTAATTCCTTGCTTTCAAAATAGTATCTTGTGCTAAGGAGCTGCTTAATCTACTGGACAGGAGTATATATTTGTGTATTACTTCTCCTACATTGGTAACTGCTAATTTTATTAACATTTATACCAGACACTACAGTTGTGAACCAAAACCTCATTTTTTTAAGTTTTACAAACTTTAAACAAAAATACAGGTTCTGCCTCGATACAAAATGAAACAGAATCTGTGGCTATAGACTGAGAGATGGAAAGAGAACATTGTTACTGGTGATCAGATAGCTAGGAGCCCAAGTTCAGTCAAGGTTTTTGTGCAGGCATCATATCAAATAAATGATTTTATGAAGAATACTGAGAGTGGGCATAAATTTCTGCTAAATGGAAAGGAGACAACACAAAGGCATATTTCAAAATTTAATGTAAGGACAACTGAAGCTCTTATCATGTGAACTTTGGAGGCAGGAGTCAATGTATTAGTGCTGAGCCATACCAAGAGATGATATAGAGTGCAGGTAGATAACAAAAGGCCTTGAAAGCAAATACATGCAGCAATTCAAAGAAAGAGTGATATGTTCATAATTTCAGGCCAAATAATTGAATTTTTCAGCAGTATTTGGAAGAAATACTGTAAAGGCTAGAGGAACAAATGGTACAGTGTCCATGTTGGAAAAATCACTGTTTCTCAGGTGAGGGTCATAGCTATGCAGGAGGTTAGGAGGAGTTTAAAGGTAATAACTGGAAACACTTGACAATAGTTACATCTAGCCTGAAAGTCAAGATCTAGAGAGATCCAAATTATAGACATGGACCTAATGAGAGCAGGAAAAATGATGAGTCGAAAAAATGAGAAGAAAGAAGATGCAAGGGAAGGCTTGAGGGGAAGAAAAAAACTCTCTTATTGAGTGGTTTTGTTGAGACATGAGATAAAATTTTAGACTGAACTGAAAGAGGAGGGAAGGAGAGTTATGGGGTCATCAGCACAGGGACAGTAGTTGCATCTGTCCTTGCAAATGAGATTATACAGAGCTAAAGTGGAGATAAAGAGTCCGACCCCCTCACAGTCAGCAGGGACGCCCCCAACTAGACCAGGTTGCCCAGGACCTCGTTGAGCCTCCGTTGTTCAGTAGATGTGAGCTGTGTTTTTCACAGACACCATCAATCCAGCCTCCTTGCATAACCCATGTCGCTCCCTTCTTGCTCCCACATGATACCAAACCTCTCTAGCTCCCACCATGCATCGCTTGGTGGGACAACCAAGTTCTCCTCCTGTTTATGGCTCCCAGCTGGGCAGGGAGGTGGTGACGTGGCTCTGAGCTCCAGGGTGCTGGTGGCTGGTGCTTGGTGGGTCTTTGCCTGAACTCACAGCACTTACACTGAAAGCACAGCTTGTCCTCTGGGGACATTGCTCTGGGACTCTAACTCAGCTACTGACCTTCGTGAAACTTATATGAACTTAATACATTTGAGACCTCTTGTCTCAGCTGAATCTGGTTGGGAATGGTGAGGTGGCTAGAAAGTCAGGAAGGTGGGGCAGGGAGTCAGAGAGGATGGTTCATTCCTCCAGAAACCTAACTGCAAACGAGACACTAAAACCCAATGGGGAAAAACACAGGAGAATGCTACATTCCCCATTTCTGTGTTTCTTAGTGCTTCTGAATGGGCAGTTTTTCACTCTGCCTAATATCTGCACCAATTTGCCCCCTAAAGCAGACTGCTCTTAAAAATCATTGGGTTTTTCCCTATTGCTCGGTCATCTCCACATCTCCACTGGCTGCCACAGTTACAAGGCAGTAACTGCAATCAGACAAACTGCAAGATTAAATTTACGGTTTTTTGGTATTCTCAAGAATCTGGGTTTAGGTAATCCAAAATTGGAGGGAATTCAGAGAGAAAAAAGTCAGCTCTGAAACATTTGTATGGACTATTTTTTCATTTTCCAAAATTCTCACTCTTAATGATTTAAAATTTGCTGTGCTGAGTGCTGACTTCCACATTAGGGGAAAGAAATACCAAGTAGTTGGTTGCCTGTAACAAAAGGTGCATTGCTTGATCTGCAGAGGAGATCCAAGCTTTTGTTAGGTCCTCTCACCTCCTCCTAGACAGTGTTCACTCAGCTAGGAACTCCCACGAACTCAAGGGGCTGGAGCCTTTGCAAGACTATAGGATGTGTTGATTTGAGACCAGGCTGATGTCTTATATACAAGGTCTCTTTGATTTTTCTGCCTCGGTTTTTCTTCATGTTAAAAATTGACATTTGCTTCCTCAGCAAGCGAATGAGACCCCGAGATCCTGGAATGGAAAGCAATATAAAATTTAATTTTATCCTGTGTGAGGTCTATGTACTTGCAGCTCAGTAAATCACACAGCAAATATGCTGCTAACACTTCTGTGTTGTATGTCCCTGCAGCCCCAGCACTCTTGAGCAGAATTTGCCTTTATGATGGAGTGAGCATCTTCAGCGGGACGAGGGTTACCCCACATCCTCTCATCACGCTCTGTGGTAATGAGCTCCCCGCCCCAGTCAGTGTCTTTGGACCTATGCTGCTCAACTTCTACACCGACTCCCACATTACAGGCTTTGGATTCCAGGCAAGATACAGAACAATTGGTGAGTGGTCACTGTCCTGCGCTTTATTTTAGGTGGTGGAAATATTCTGGCCGGATAATGGTTCACTGCAGGATATGTTGTACCTCATTTTGGAAATACCTTAGATGGATGTAGATGGTTCATATTCCCTCTGCACTTGCCCAAAAGAGCTCTCAGGACCAGGATATGGGATTGGTTGGTGTGTGTTGTCACTGGCTGATGTGGTATCTCACAATTCTCATTTCAAGACACTACATGGCACCAAGTTAGGAACTGAAACACTTTTCCTTTGCTGTAGAAAAGAAATGCAACCCATTTTGGCAGGGATTTTTGATTTTTGTTTTGTTTTGTTTTCTGCAATGTTTTAGGAGAAACATCACCATTTTATTTAACTGAGTTCATTTAAAAGATTTTATCACGTATGGGAAAATGGTCTCATTCTCAATTATACTAAAACTACCTTATACAACATGGGAACCAGATCAGGACCTTCAAATGGGCACAGCTATATGCTTCCATTTGATGACCCTCTTGCAGTGCCAGGTATTAATGTAAGTAAAAATAGGGATCTAGATATATTTTTATTTTATAATAAATATTATGCGTCCTGAGTGATGTGCTCTGGGCGATCCTGCTTTGGCAGGGGAGTTGGACTGGATGGTCTCTAGAGGTCCCTTCCAACTCTGACAATTCCGTGACTCCGTTATTTCTGTTATTCACATGAGATCTCTTTTGTTTTAAAGAGGAAATAGGTATTAGAGAAAGAAGTTCCCAACTGAGTTTAAAATTTACATCTGCAAAAATATAAATATCCCAAAAGACTAATTTTATTTTCAAAACCAATTTTCATATTTTCTAGGTTTAACTTGTAGAGACAGTACTTTGATTTTACTTTGATTATCTAACTTCAGAGAAAAGCGTGAGTTCTTAACTTTGGTATTTGCCACAGGAAAAAGCATAAGCCTTAATTCTTTATATAAAATGAATAGCCTGATACAGATAAAACAGAGGGAATGGCACTGAGAAATGACAATGTGCAGTTACTCATGGAAAAGACCTTCATAACTCGCAGAAGTCAGTTGCTGCTATCTGACTTGTGACTTCTGACATTTGAGAAAGATGACTGCAGCCTTCTTAGCCTGTTGTTGTACACAAAGCAGATTCTAGCAATTAACATTCCTCTTCCCTCTAGTTGTATTGTTTGCTGAAAAAAAAAAATAAATGGAAAAGGCTTCCCCCTCCTAGTGTAGAATAATGCTGATTCTTTATCCTCCCGGCTCCTGTTCTTTATCTGCCCATGCTGAGGGCCACCACTCGGAGCGCGGGTGAGGAGCCAGGGGCTCTGTGCCCAGCAGCACCTCATATGGGACAGCCTTTGTTAAGGTGGTGGCCTGGGCAATGGCAGGTCCTTTATAACATGAAAAGCTGTGTGTGGCTCGGAGCTATTTATCAACAGGACGCAAGGAAACACTTTTTTGCTAAGATTATAAAATAAAGACTGAAGCTAACAATGGAGATTAGCGTTAGTTTGAGAATTGTTTTTGTTCCCTTGAGCACTGAAAGTGGGAACAAACATTAGCCACATCCTGGCCTCCTCAGCAACCATAGCGTGAAACCCCGAGAAGCCAAGCAGTGCCTTTAGCTCACGTCTGCAGAGCTTAACTGGCTCCTCAGCCAGGGAGCAGGGATGGGGCTCTCCAACGCAGCCACCCTCCACTGCCAGTGAGTGCAGCACGAGGCGAGGTGGGGAACGGTCCCCAGGGTTAGGGATACCTGGGGACTTCTGTCTGCCTTCCTTTCTGCACATAACAAACGCTACAGCAAGGACCCAGCCCTGCTGGGAGGTGGAGAGATGATGAGGCGCTGCGTACAGCTATTCCAGAAACGTCAGGCAGGGCTATGAGCATGATTGTGGCTGCTCTTCTGCCAGTGCTCAACTTTCGGGGGGTTTCCATGAGGCCCAGGTTTGGATGAGGGAATGCCTTTGCCCACCTACCAAGCTGGAACGGGTGCAGAGCTACTCCAGACACACCTGCCCCATCCTGCTGCCCACCTGAAACCAGGCTCCATCTTTTACTCCAGAAACACCGAGCCATTGCCATTTGGTGTGGACTAGTAACAACCTCTCATTTCGATACCGACTAGTCTTGCGCTGCAGAGCTCCACCTGATAGGTAGGCCTCTCCACATTTAACAGTTCCAGGCATAACAGCGAAGTTTGCTCCTCTTTCTTTATGGCTAAACTCCTGTAAGAAATGAGAATTAGGACTAAGCCAGTATTCAGGCACTAATCACTCTTTTCTTCTGTTTCCCCCTGCAGCTTGTGGTGGCATTTTCAACAGCTCCGTTGGCGTTATCAGCAGTCCGGCCCATTCGGTTCTTGATTATCACCACAACATGAACTGCTCATACTACATCACAGTGGGAAATGGCAAAATAGTGGCCCTCAAGTACGTAATTCAAGTTCAGCTTGTCATTAAGGGGACAGGGAGCTCTCTGATTCCAATTAAAGACAGCAATTATTGTCAGTTTTCTCTGTCTTTCTTTTTTCCAAGGGGAAAGCTGAACTAAAATGTGAAATGGCTACTGAAGCCACCTTTATCTACCTCAGGCTCCCTTTCATCTTTCTCTGTAACTTGTTATGTGCAAAACACCACCACAATTTTAACTTCCCACTTTGGTTACCAAGAGGAGTAAGAAATTGTAAAAATGCAGCTCATGCTTTTAGTTAAATTCTGTCAACCTTTGAGGAGTTATGAGACTCCTGTGAGTTTACGTAAGAAATAAAATAATTATTTTAGAAAACTGGCACTCACTTTACAGCCCAAGTAGTAATACCCACCCAGGAAGAGTATACTTCTGAGTGTGTGCTGTCTTGCCTTGAAAGAGGGGTAGAGCTGCCACAAAATCTTGCTACTGAAGAAATTAAAAGCTGGGTACATTCTTCTGTCATATATATGCTGACTGTGAATTAAGAGAATATTTCCCAGCTAAGTGGAAGACCCAGCTGGTCTGTCCTCTGCATTTTATATGTCCCTCACGTGCCCAGGGAGATTGCGGGCTGAGCACTTTGCAGAAGTGAGAGAGGGTGTGTTTGCAGAGGGGAGATTTGCTGCTCCACACAATGCACAGGCTGCTGGCAGCTTGCCTTGCGAGACGCCCAGTGGGTGAGGGCCACTGTTGCTTTGAGGCTGGTTGCCTGCAGTGTTCTGCCAGGCAGTTGAGAGTTCTGCTTGGTTGAAGAGAAGGCTGAGGGGGGATCTGATCAATGCCTATAAATACTTAAAGGGAGGGTGTCAAGAGGATGGGGCCAGTCTTTTTTCAGTGGTGCCCAGGGACAGGAAACATGGGCACAAACTTGAACATAAGAAGTTCCACCTAAACATGAGGAGGAACTTCTTTCCTGTGAGGGTGGCAGAGCCCTGGAGGAGGCTGCTCAGGGAGGTGGTGGAGTCTCCTTCTGTGGAGACATTCAAACCCCACCTGGACACATTCCTGTGCAACCTGCTCTGGGTGGACCTGCTTTGGCAGGGGGTTGGACTAGATGATCTCCAGAGGTCCCTTCCAACCCCATGTGATTCTGTGATTCTCTTCCTGAAGAGAAATGTTTTGTCCGTGTATGGCTTTGGCTATTGCTCTTACTTGGACCTTTCCTCAAGCACTAAAAAGACACATAACCCAGGAATAGAAATGAAAACATGAAACCTAAATCTTCAAATTTATTTTTACAGATTCAACAGCTTCCAGCTCGAAATATCTCCCTCCTGCTACAAAGACTATGTGGCTGTGTATGACGGCTCAGACACCCATGCTTCTCTCCTCGGAAAATTCTGTGGCTCAGAACTGCCTCCAAATATTAAGAGTTCCAGTAATAACTTGTTCCTGGTGTTTAGCACTGACTTCTTTGGAGCAGACAGGGGATGGAAAGCATCTTTCAGGGAGACCTTAGGTAAGAGTATTACCAGACTCATAACCCCAAGAACCTGCTGGTAAGTAATTTCCGTTGGTGAGGAGCAGTTATGGTCTCCCTCACCAGGTGTGCTGGAAGCAGAAGAATGTTTCCGATTTTGTAAAAATTGAATGAACTAAGCTAAATACTAGGCTTATTGGATCCCTGTGTTCCAGCACTGGTTCTGAACTGATCCCTTTTATTCTTTGCTAACCTGTCCTGCCTCTCTTTTGGGGGAAATCTGGCAATACCTGAGAACTCTCATTCTTCTGTAGTCAAAGGTCGGTGGTGTGCTAAAGACTCCTCCTTTCCATCTACCCTCAATTTCCATTTCCTTGCAGTTCACCTTACACCTTTTTGAAAACTAAAGTGTTAAGTTTGGTTAAGATTGGGGTTCCTCCCCACTGTGCTGATTTCTACTGTTTTTTGGGATCAATCTGGTTAGCTGGCCATAATACAAATGGATCATAGTAAGAAGGCATGGATGTTAAATGTTTTGAGGGACACAAAAGTCAGAGGCAAAGCTTGATTACTGCCTTTAAAAAAAGGCTTAAACCCAGTAGTCTATTTTTAAGGTCAAGGTGTAAAACGATTCTTTTACCTTCTTATAACATCTGAATTGTTTAGGTGTGATAAGCAACAAATGACTATTACATGTAAATTGATTTCATGTCATCGCTACTAGTTTCCTCTGTAATTAACTTAATGTTTTTGTGATCTGGAAAGAAGCAATTGTCTGGTTTACAAAGCTGGCACTCAGAGAGTTCAGAATGAAAGGCCTTTGTGGCAGAACAAACATAGTCTTCTGCTGAGTCATAGAATCCCCTCCCAACCCCTTGCCAGTGACTTTCTCATTTGATACAGCCTGAGAACTACTTACAGATAAGGAAAATTACTGGCTCTACAGGCTTTGCCAAGAAAAATATTCCCACAGAACCTCATGGTCATTACTATTATTAACTCTTCCTTTGCTTCACTCTAAGTAATTGCCACAAGAATCTTTAAGACCGCTGTTGTGGACTGTTATTTCAAGTAACATAATGTTGTTTCACATGTTGCTGTATTCAAACCATTAGGTATCAATAGTCAGAGATCCCCCCCCAGCCTGTGCTCGTGTTTCCAGGGTGAGATCATCAGGATCTCCACAAGCTCTCACTCTTCCTGTTGGCATATAGTCAATTTTTTTTAGCCACTGACTTTAGGTTTATTTGTGGAACTTGCCAGAGATTCTGCTTAAGCACACAACAGAACACAAGCCAAGCTCTTCAAGTCAGTACCATGCCTGATAATTTCCTAGAGTGAGGAGAAGCCTTTTATGAATTAGCTTTGACATCTGTTAGGCTCAGTTTTGGAGGGACATGTCTGCAGGCTCCCAAGGAAAGGGAGGTTGTGATGTTGCAGGAGTTACTCGGGAGCAGTGGAGTTGCAAGTTGGAAAAGATGGCTATGCAGAGATGTGGGCTGTGTGACGAAGAGCCCATGGCGGTGAGATGTGTAATGGTAGGTCTTCTTTCTCCACTGTGGGAAGCAAGCCACAGGGACTAAACCACACAGCCATTAGGAAGGATTCTGACAGTCCCATGCTAGTACAGAATGGCCAAAAAGTAGAAAAGTATATTATAAAAGGAAAGCTTGAGTCACAGTCCAATAAAAGTTTCCAGTTTGGTTTGTCTGAAAAATAGAGCCAGGAAAATCTGTGACACATCTTTGTACTATGAGATCTGAGATTCTGCTTCAAATGGAGGAGAATAAAAGCATGAAGATCTAAAAGCCTGTTATTCTAAATGGTGCTTTAGAGAAGCTCCATCACGTCTGTCAAAAGATAAAACCCATGTGGTTTTGTAAGAGTACAGATGCAATCAGATGACAATTAATAATGATAAATCTCTTGGATAAGGAAGATGGTATCTGTAGAGAAATAAGAAGCCTCATTCTCTGTTGGATGACAAGCAGCATATTATTCTGCAGTTACCCCTGGGAAGCACAACTGGATAACGTAATTATTGCTCTCTCTTTAATGTGAGTGACCCTTATTATGTATTGGAAAGAAGAGAGCTGAAACAGTACACTCATTTGTAGCAAACTAAACTATTTCCTTTCCTCACAAGCTCTCCCAGTTTTATTCCTGATCAGGCTTCTCTCAGGGGTACTGCCAAAATACATTTTTTTCTCTCTAACGAATTTTATTAGCAGGGAGTACATCTGATAGCCACTGTGGTGGGAGGGAAGAGAGAAGATGAAGTAGGAAACTCAGAGGAGCCTAGCAAGACTGACAGGAACCAGGCATTCAAAGAGTTAAACCCTGAAATATTTGTAGGAAAAACATGCTCTGTTTTAATTAAAACAATTCATTTGCATCACTGATCCACTAGAATATTTAAGGTCGCCCCACTAGTCCGAAAGGGGAGAATATCAGAAAACACAAAATAGTATTAATTTGACGGTACAGCAACAGCTCACCTTTTCTGCCAAATGTCTTTTCTTTCACCGTGCTGCTCCCTACGCTGTGCCATGGAACCTGAAGTGCACATTTCAGAAGCAGCATTCTTTGTCATAACCAGCTCTGTGATATGGTGCATTCGAGGCAGAGAAATACACGGACCTTGGTGCAGTTCAGAGGGTTTATAATTTCCCCGTCTCTGCTCCTAAGTTTGGATGCTCACCAGCCTCGTTTTTGGGATCCCTTGGCCAAGCTCTCAGGCTGAGCTGGTAGACTGGGGTGACTGAAAGATACCAGCTGGCTCCCAGTGTTGCATTTGTGAAAAGACAGGCTCCTCTTGAGGGTGTCAGGGCCCTGGAAGAGGGTGCCCAGGGAGGTGGTGGAGTCTCCTTCTCTGGAGACATTCAAAACCCGCCTGGACACGTTCCTGTGCAACCTGCTCTGGGTGGACCTGCTTTGGCAGGGGGTTGGACTAGATGATCTCCAGAGGTCCCTTCCAACCCCGTGTGATTCTGTGATTCTTGCCTTAGCTACCACTGACCTTTTTTCTGCCTTTGTTCTCAGCCTGTAAAATGAGAATTATACCTCCTTTCCACAGCAAGCCTGTGCTCCTCTAGGCAATCAATAAAAGGATGAGATGAGATAAATCAATACCAGCTTAAAGCATTTAGTTACATTAGATGTCTCTGTGAAGGAAGGAAAGCCAAGATGTCTCCCCAAAGAATGAGGTCTGCGTGTATTGAGATTGTGACTCAGCCAAGCTGATCTCCTGATTATCTCAGATCTCACAGATCTCCTGATTATCTCTCCAGCTCTAAGGGGAGACTTGAGCTTTTCAGCTGACCCTGGCTGGAAGGGACAGAGCCTGCACAAACCTCTGCCATCCCTGCTCTGACAGGCAGTACTGTGTGCTTTAGTGATAAATGGAGCTTCTGCCTATTCCCATTTGGCAGCGGGGTGACCCTCTCACCCCAATTTGTGATCGCTCCGAGGCTTGTGATACAAAGGCTGAGAAGACATATAAGGGCTTGGGGTTTTTTCTTGTTTTTAAAGCATCGCCAATACCTGTCAGGAGATGTAGTTGTGACCTTATTAACAGCACATCATTTCTCCTTGGCAGCTCTCTGTGCTCAGGTGCATAGCTCCATTGGCTCAGCAATGAAAAATATATCACATTCTAAACCATCGGAGAATGATCTAGAGGTTTTCTGAAATGCAGGTCTGCTGTCTAAGGGAGACACATGATTTTACAAGAAGGAGTCACACATGGTTAGATAAGTGGGTTGAGTCAGAAAGCTCCTCCTGAGCTTTCTTCTTCACACAGAATCACAGAATCTTC
>JAHREE010000163.1:919098-1008049 GCA_033628505.1 Tringa tobata | reverse complement strand
CCCCTCAGCCTCCTCTTCTCCAAACTAAACATGCCCAGTTCCCTCAGCCTCTCCTCGTGTGACTTGTTCTCCAGACCCCTCACCAGCTTGGTGGCTCTCCTCTGGACACGCTCCAGCCCCTCAATGTCCTTCTTGTGGTGAGGGGCCCAGAACTGGACACAGCCCTCGAGGTGAGGCCTCCCCAGTGCCCAGTCCAGAGGCACCATCACTGCCCTGCTCCTGCTGGCCACGCTGCTCCTGACACAGGCCAGGATGCTGGTGGCCTTCTTGGCCACCTGGGCACACTGCTGGCTCATGTTCAGCCCACAGTCCACCAACACCCCCAGGTCCTTTTCTGCCAGACAGCTCCAGCCACTCTGCCCCCAGCCTGTAGCGCTGCAGGGGGTTGGTGTGAATAAAGGGCAGGACCCAGCACTTGGTCTTGTTGAACCTCATCCCATTGGCCTTGGCCCGTGGATCCAATACACCATGCAGGCACAACTGAACCAGCGTTGGGGCAGCGGGGAAGGAAGACTGCCTGCTGCTTCTCTACAGCTCTAAATCCTGCTTGACTTCCAAGCTGTAGCCAGCTCTTTATCCTCCCCTTTTTTTATACTATCTCTTGTGGGCATGCAGGAGAAATTCACATTTGTACTTCATGAAAGAGTCTGCACCATCTCGGGGCTTACGAGCTCATGGGCTGCAATTCCATGCGCTAGGCACTGCACAGGCAGAATGAAGCAACAATCCGCTGTCACAAAGAGATGATGATTTAAACACAAAACGAGGAAAACCAGATGGACATAGGCAGGCCAGAAGAATAGTGTTTGGCAACAATGATAAAACTAGTGTTGTAGGGTCTAAGGCAGAAGAAATGCCTCCAAAACCTTTGGCAACCATTAGGCAGTTGGAATGTGAAGCCCCTAAACGCCCTGTCCTCTGCATTGTCCTCAGTTTGCCCAGGATCCCTCCATCCTTTTTATTCAAATAAGCATTTCTATTGAATGAATACTAATCATTTTACATAGAAAGAAAAAACGTGAGTTTAGAAGAAAAATAGATAGAAAAAGGAATCTTCTCTGATATACCAGAAAAATACATTAATAGGTAATTTATGTAAATAATCTAGTATGTATATAATAGAAATAGATTATAGTCTATATACTTTTCTTCCTGACAAAATGATCTGTAATTTACCTGATAAATTACCCGGAGGCATCTGTCTTCCCTTATTCTATTAGCTGTGTATTGAATTACTTGTTTCCTGTTTGGAATACAATACACTCAGTGTCTATCACTAATGGGTTTACTGTTATGCTCTCCCCTAATGAAATTAAAGTGTACTTTTAAAAAATTGATCCAGTAGAATTTTCACAGCATTTTTATGCTATTTTATTTTATTAACAGCAAAAAAAAATAAATTGCTTAGTATAGTTCCAAGTCCAGTTCTGCCCTGCAAACTGAAAGCTTGGCTCACTCTATATTTGGGTTCTCGGTGCAGGTTTTCAGCAGTGCTCAGCACACACAGTTGCGGCAGAGTTTTTTTTTTGATTGCTCAGAATTGTTAAAGTACTTCGGAATGGGCAATATAAGGCGTAAATGATTGGTTTGGTTATTCTGTTGCATAGGTCAGGGTTAGATGTTCTTCTGTGAGTCATTTCTAAATTGTTACACCACCAGCAGTAATTCATCCCACTGATTTATGTAAATAAGGTTAGCACCTGCTGTAGGTGGCACCAGGCACCTGTACTGACAACAGCAGTTATGGCCTGTTGGGTGGGGAAGGACTCAGCACAGCTGAATCTCAGGTTTCCTGCATGTTTTTCTCCCCCCAATAAAAACATCTTAGAAGAACATGTCCTTGCCTGTGGCACGTGAATGCCGTTGCGTTTTCTCTTGTCTTTGGAAAAGCTGTGGTGCCTGACAGAGATTTCACAGCCCATTAGGACTGGTTTCCAGGGAAGTATCTCCAGATAACGAGCCTGGACTTAGAACCTGGTGCTGCAGAAGGTCTTGCTTCAAACTCATAAATCTTCTTGCAAAAATTTCTTTGGGCCTTTGGATATATTTCATATTAATATTACAGATTTCAGATTAATTACATTGTCACGGCTTAACTATAAATAGCTTGTTCTATTAAAATAATGAATAAATTGTGGCTAATAATATCTTTTCTTGATCTTATTATAGTCTATGAAAATAAGAACATCCATAACAAGCTCAGAACAAATGTTCAGAAGTCACAATTCTTGGACTGTTGCTAAATGTATTTTGGAGCTCCAATATAAAAATATGCATCAGCTTGAGATCTGACTAAATTTAGAAAGGACTGGCAGTGTTGAACTACGTCTCTTCGATATCTCTGAAAAGAATACAACTGTTGAGCTAAGGGATAGTCTATGAATGCCTCAGAAATTCAGTTATTTAAGGCCTTCTCCCAAAGCAAAATAAATGGGGGTGGTTTGCTACTCACACTGGATAGAGAGGAGGTAGACTTTTAAATACGGCATTTCTGACTGATCTGAAAAAAAAGGTGAAAAATAATTATTTTCAGATGCAGCGATTAAACATGACTTTGTAGGTGACTAAACAGTTAAAAGCTGAGGGGATATTCAGATTAAAGGCATTTCCACAACTGTGGGCAAACTCTGCTTGTACGATTGTCTCGGCTTCACTAACGCCAGTGGCTGCTTCAGCTGAGAACCTGTGCTCTGGTGCACACAGACACCGGGTGAGGAGACGTTTCTGATTCCCGTGGCGAGGGAGGTCTGCAAGGGCCTGGGCAGCTGTGATGCCAAGGAGTAGGCTAATAGAGTGTTGGAGAGTATCAGAATGAGGCCAGACTGCACGTCTGCCCCTGGCCTCGCAGATGAGCGTCAAGGAGGTGGACAGGATGGTGCAGAGCTAGGGTGGGCTTGGCACAGAGCATGTCTGGACTGTTAGATTTGGGATCAGCCAATAGTCTAAAAACTTAAAAATATGAACTTTGCCTGACTGCACTTGTGAAATCCGGCTAAAACAGGAGACTGGGGCTTTTTTACAGTCCTAAATGTCACTGCTGAAACCATTGCCAGGGCATCCAACCAGTCAAACCCCCTCTCTGTGCAAAGGCGAGGCTGAGGACTATAAAGAGTCCTGTGCTTTCAGAAGTCTCCTCCTGAAACGTGCCGGGCGCTGCTGCCGGGGTCCTGCTGCCACGCGGAGCCACGGTGTCCATGCAGGGATTGCCACACGTGGGAACTGGGAAATGACCCTCTACAGCTCGGCGTGGGGAGGTTCACCAAGCTTCAGTATCAGCCATGAGACAGAGTACGACAGGACGACTCCTCCCTCCAGCCCTGAGCCTTACTGTCTGAAGCCATGATCCAAACAAGCTACGAGCTCGTTGTTATTACAGCCACAATTAGTCCAGCCACCCCTCTGCACTGGAAATAAGGCCCCTCAGAAAAGCACCATTAGTCTTGGCAGCGTTAATCTTTGCTCATTCTGATTTTTAGCTCAGGTCAGAGAGAAGCCTGGAGTTCCCAGGGACGCTTCCAGGTGACCCCAAATATGATTCAGAAATCTGGGAGAGGATTTTAGTTACTGTTCTGTTCAAGCAGAACCAGAACAGTTCTCTGAACTTTGCTGCCTTCTAGTAGAGGTTTGTAATGCTCCTTTAGTGAGAAGGGAAAGGGGGCAAAATTAGTTTGTTGTGTTTTGAAATGTCATTGGTTTAGCTGTTTCTGATAGATTTAAAACTACTCAGTAGTTGTAAATCTACTTCCATCCATACCTGTATAAATGGACCTTACCCTTGGCTGTGCTTCAAAGGCAGGCAGCTTCATCTTTGTTCCATATCTAGAGGATGTAAATCGTAACAGAAAAACACGTGCTTGCCCTCTGCTGTAATTATTTTTACTTGCCATAGGGAACCTTCAGTTCCTTCTTTCGTGAATGGTCCTTCAGCCTTTTAGTTTCATGAATGCTTCCCAATTAGTGATGACAGTGTGTGCCCTAGTTCTGATAATTTGTGTTCTCTGGCAAGCTGCTTATGAGCAGGACAAGATTGCAATCTGATTTATGATGACCTTATGAATTTTATTTTAAATAAGAAACCAGAGACTGAAACAACACAGTAAGCCTTGTAGTCAATCCATCTGCCCCCACACAAATTGTTCTATAAGGTAAGTTTCTCACTATTTTTATCAAGTTTAGCTTTTGATATCTAGGAGGCTATTCTACAAATTAAAAGACTTCTCAGTCCCACATTTTGTCTAAATTTTAGCTACCATTTTTTTCTGCCTGTGTTAACCAACAATAAGTATCATTCCATCAATGATCACTAGCAGGTGATCTATTCAGAAACAGCACTGATTTTTGCAACGATGAGTTGAGTCCTGGCTAAAATTCAGTACAATAGCATTTCTCTCACGAGTTCCCTCCTATTAAGCAGTTGATTCTTCATTTACTTGTGGGTGTTCCCTAGATCTACGCAGCTTCATTATTCTATAACTTTTAGTGGCTGAAACCAGATGTGACATTGATTAATACTGAAAAACACCAAGATAGATAGATTTTTCAACAAGGGCTGCTCTTTATTCAGCTTTATTTGCAGGGCTACTTGATACGTGGTTGGCTTCCAGTCTAGCTGTTATAAATAACGTAGTGTCCTGTAAGCACTTGACTCAGCCCTGGCTGAGCAGGCTAAGCATTGTGAAAGCTAATGATGAAACCTCATCTTTATTGACTGTAAATCATACTTTTGGTTATTTTTCTCCCCTTAGATGCTATTACTGGCTATACTAGCTAGAATTAATTTTCTGATAATGAGGATTTGGCCCGTTTCTCTCTCTGTTGGGTCCGTTTTATGTGCTGTACACACAAAGGTTACCCACATCTGTATTGTCGTCTGAGCTATTTTTATAGCTGCACAGCTAGCAGTGAAGTGCACCATTCCAAAGGTCCGGATCTTTGATATCCAAAAAGAGGACAATCCAAGAGCAATGAGAGCTTTCCCGTTGCGTGGCTCTGTGGCAATTCCCTGATTCCTGTTGCAATGGTCTGACGGGCATCTCTGCAACTCTAACCGTGAAGAACGGGGTGAAGGGGAGCGCTGGAAGTTGTCTGACCCATGTATCACTACGGACTCGGTACTGCAGGGATGGACGGACAGACCATGATCTCTGTCTGACGCTCATATGCTTAATGATACGTTCAGTAGATGGCATCCAAAATGCTGGGCAGCTCCAATGAGTTGTTTCAGGGGACTGAATAAATCATGCAGAAGGGTGAACCCAGAGAAAAATATAGTGGAACTGCCTTCTTAGGGCCCAGGAACCCTCCTGTCTGACATTTTCCTCCTTCCTAGACTATCTGTAAGAACACGATTTATTGCTCGCATTTCCCTTGCTGTTGTTCTCAGCTTCTGCAGCAGCAATGGAATGAACACTAACGCTAAGTCTCTGACTTCATTAGCAGCCCACAAAGCTGGACTAGAGTCTATTAATTCCTGGCTTTTTCACTTTGTAACAAGTTTCTTCTGGTCATTTTTAGCTTTAGCAAAAACTTAAATCTCATGTTTATTAGGATTTTGGGTTTAAGCAAACTTCATTTTAGGGTGGGGTTTTTTCTGGCTGTGGTTGGTAGAGCAGGATGACATTTCGCCTCAGCCACTTTGGTTTAACCATTCCAGTCTTGCCAGACAGGGGTGTCTCCAGCCCCGGGTCACTGACGCAAGCCTGATGCTGAGTTTTCACCAGAATGATCTTTTGCAATACTGTGCCTCAAGCAGGGTGCAGTTTTACACCACTGGAAACGCATCGGTGGGTTAAGTCACCGCATGTCAGCCAGACGGGCAGATTTTACACGTGCAGCTGAAATTCTGCAACTCCACTTGTGTCCTTTAGCCACAGCTGTAGCTTCTTTTGGTACCTGATTCTCCTAAAAGCATCCGCTGGGGGAGACAGCAGGCTGCTTCCAGGTCCCGCTTTGCTCTGTGCAGTTTACAAAAACTCTCTCAGACTCAGAAGCAAGAGTAACGAATGATAGTTTATGTGAATTCCCGAATTAAATACGTGGCCAGGAGACCCCACAGAGAATGGGGAAGGAAGCATAAAGTAAATAAATTGATCAGATTTACTAGTGCAGTCCAACCTGTATTTTTTTAAAAAAAAAGTTTAAAAATCCCTTCAGCTAGCCTGTATTTTTTGCTTGTCTGTAATTAGACACAATAAAAGGCTTCTAATCTTCTAATAATTGCTTTTCTCCAAAAGTAATTTTTTTTTCAATGTGACTGAGGACATCACAGGGTTCAAATTTTCATAGCGAGGTGCTCCAGTGAGGGACTTAGCTCCCTAGGTGGGATCCAAACCAACAGCAGCTTGCTTTTCAGAGGGGTTCTAAGTTCCCACCACGAGGAACGCTTCCAGAAGTGGGTCCTGAAAGACTAGTAAGTCCTGCTAGACTCCTGAACATGAGTCTGGGTGCCAGTGTCTGCTGCCAAATTCAGACACACACACACACACACACACACACCCCCGGAAAGAGGTGGTGTTGCCAAAACAAGCAACTAAATTTTGAACTAGATTTTCAAAGCCAACAACCCAGTGCCCCCTGCTGTCCAAGCCCTCTTACTAGCAGGTAAGAATTGCATCAAAAGGCCTTCTAACTGCTATTCTTCTATTTAATTTCTGTCCTCTCTCCTCTTATAATCCCTTTCTAAAAATCTCTTGTCACATTTTCAAAGTGGATTCTGATTTTATATTCAGCAGAAGACACGAGCCTTTCTTAATTCACTCTACCAGATCTAATTGTGATTCATACCCACCTAATGCTGATGGTGTTGAAAGCCTTTTAATCATTCAGACAGTCCTTGCAAGACAGGGCAGTAAAATTCCCTAGCACAGAAAAACCTCTGGCTTGACATTAAAGATCTGAAGATTAAATAAATGCCAGGAATTGCTTTTAAAAAGCTTTTGCTTCTTCACCAGGACCTCAGGATGGCTGTGGTGATTACTTGACAAATTCAGCTTATAGCTTTGGCTCTCCAGTCTCCAATGTGACCAGAAGATATGAGAAAAATCTGGACTGTGTATGGATCATAACTGCACCTGCGAACAAACTGGTCAACATCACCTTCACTGCGTTCCTGCTGGAGGCACAGTCTGCTCAGGCTTGCCGATACGATTACGTCCAAGTAAGACAGCTGTGTATTTTAACAAGAAAATAACGGTGAATGCAATCCATCAGCCTCTCCATGAGGCTAAAACTTAATTATCAGAAAATAGCTTTATGAAGAAATTAAATTCCTTAATATAATTTCATTTTTTTATTTTTTTTTGGCGGGTTAAATTACTGCTCCAGATAACATCCAGCCTTTTTGAAAACCAGTAAGAGTTTTAACATTGTTGTGGGGAAAAGCTTCTGTTCTTAAGACTGCCTATCTGAATGTTTATTTATTTCCCAGAATAGAAACAAACCAAAACCCAAGCACTTTGAAAGTAAACATGGAGACCCATGATCATACAAAATTGCTTGAAAATAATTTATAACATTTTGAATAAATAAGTCTTGATACTAAATGCTCACCTGTGAAAGCTCTCTTCTTGGAGATGAGCATAAAAAAATGTAGGATAGCAGAATGCTGCTAAACAAGATCCACCAGGGCATGTTCTGATCCTTTTGAGCGTTAGAGATGCTCAATGCAACTAGGAACGAATTCTACATTTTGGTGAATAAAATCAACCTTTCTCATTAAAAAGCACGTTGAGATTACATATAAAAATGAAAACAATTAAAATAGAATAAATTTTTGATAGATTTGCTGAGATGGGACCAGAATGTCCCAATAATTAGATTTACACTGTCCAACAGATTTAGTTAATATGGCAGTGAATAATTACAGTCATCAAGGGCATCCTATTAAAGCACAATAGCATCTACTGTGCTTTCAAGTATAAGAGACTGTAACGTCAGGAGGGCTCAGAGAACTTTATTTCTGTTTAGTTGTTTGTTGTGCCTGAACTACTAGTGGCTTATATACTTTTCTTCTTTCAGCTTTATGACGGAGATAATGAAAATGCCAATTTAGTTGGCACGTTCTGTGGATCTACAGTGCCAGCTCCTTTTCTTTCTACCCGTAATGCCTTGACTGTGAAATTCATCACAGACAATTCTGTGGAAAGAGAGGGTTTCAATGCTACCTACACCACAGTGGATCGTAAGTATGCATATATACGTATACGTATCTATAGTTTCTTTTAGCTATAGGGCCCAGGGAGGTGCAAAGACAGTCCTTAGTATAACTCTACGCAGCATCTATAAGCAAGCTAAAAGCAGCACTGCTGGTCCCCAGTGCGATTCCCGTCGGGCTTGGCTGGCTGCAGGGTGGCTGCCAGCCTGGGGTACAAAACAGGAGCACTCTGTCATACACTGTTAACAAATACTCTGCTATTAGAGGGAACAAACATTTATTTGAGTTTTACAACATGGAGTGACACAGCATTAGCGCCTGTTTCACTTACTATTTTTTTCTTCTGGGGAGTCACAGGTAAATATAAAAGTATATTGACCAGTGTAGTTTTGCTCAATGAGTATTTCCCCCCCATTGTAAAAGTTTTGACTCTATGATGCATTTATTACCATTTTACACAGGTCTGTGTGGAGGAATATATAATGCAACTTCTACATCCCTGACTGCAACATCTCCTAACTTCCCGAATGAATATCCACCATCTACTCTCTGTACTTGGGTCATCGATGCTCCTCCACAGCAGCAAGTCAGGGTGGTGGTAGAAGCATTCCACCTCCATTCTGGCCAGGACTGCTCCCAGAACTACCTAGAGCTCCAGGACTCACCAACAGTGAGATATTTACAGTTGATAGCATTCCCCATTCACATTCAGCTCCCTTCACTCTTTGTGAAGAGAGGAGAAACCGACCATAAGTGATGAATCTGTGTGAGGGGGGCATCCAAAGCATTGCTCACTGTCCCCCACTTCGGCAGTGTTAACTGGCACACAGACCTCCTGGAAGCACACCATACACACATTGAGTCAGACCTCGTTAAGTGTTACACATTTTTCACAGTTGCACCAAGTAACAGAGCTGCCAAACTAAACACCCAGAAAATGCTGCCCAGCAGCAAGTTTTAATTAACTAATTCTACTTCCTGCCACCCAAGAATCATAATAAAAATAAATACTCATGCCAAGAAGAGTGTTTATAGACAGCCCCAGAAAAAAAACCAACCTGTTCATGTCCCTTGTATTGTATTATTCTAATCCTTCTTTCATTGTTTCTTATTTTGGCATGAAAATATCTGTTACATTTGATTTCTTTCTCATAATAACTTAACATAAAATGTTGAGACATTATTAAGTGATTTCCATAAGAACTTTAAAATGTGATGGTATAACTGGTATAGAAAGTGCTGAGAGATCTATTTACCTCAAGTTCATTAAACAGAAAACTGAATTATATCATTAAGTAACTTGTGACTTATTGAATTCCAGTACAGCCAAGGATCAGTCCATAGATTCTGTGGCTCCGAAACTTTTCCTGTCCCTGAATTTTATTCTTACGATCGCACTGCCATCGTGACTTTCAAATCAGATGAATATATGATCAATAATGGAGTCAAATTTACCTATCAGGCTACAGGTAAGCTTGAAGAAACATCTAAAAAATCTACCTACTATTCTCTTTGTTGAGTCCATGCAGTGAAAAGCAATAGAGAGATCTGAAACGCTTACAGGTTTCTGGTTTTCTGTCTCAAGGTTGCAGCAGAGAGTATAACCAGCCATTTGGTTACCTGAAGAGCCCCGGCTGGCCTGGTCGTCACCCCAATAATATGGACTGTTCTATCATTCTACGAGCTCCCCCGAATCACACGATTTCTCTCTTTTTCCATGCTTTCAGTTTGGAGGACAGCATCCAGTGTTCACGTGATTTCCTAGAGGTATCAAGCAAGTATACGTATTTTGTGGGCCTCTGTCAAAATCTGCTTAATTCTGAAGATATTAATAAGCTTGGATGAAGTCTGAGCTGAACTGATATTAGGGACTAATTTATTGCTATATTTCTATGGTGAAAGGTACTCAAATGCTATGGTAAGAGGTTAAACAATACACACTATAGTAAGTCCAAAACCAATGAATAAATAGTTTCATTATCAGCTAACTCATCATTACCTAGCTCTTGTTGATGTTACCCAGTTAACAGAGCAAGCCAGGATAGTTTTAACCAATATTAAAATCTGGGCATGAACAAAGCCGTAAGTCTGAGTGCTTTCATTCCAGCAGTAGATTCCATCTGCTTCCTATTTTTCTTAAAAACATTTTTTTCTAAAAAAGCATTTTTTCATTAAAAAAAAAAAAAGAGCTCTAGTAACAAATGTAGGACACTTGCAAAGGTACTTTGTGTCAATAAAAAACATATCCTCCTACATAAACCTCGCTCTGTCCTTTCATGATGGTTGAAGGTTTCCCTGTTCACTGGCCAGTTGACAAAAATCAGATGTCTGTGGCAGAATCGGTATTTGGTTCTCCTTTCGTATCCTCTTTACTGTCTTAAGAAATGGATCTGAGCATCAGAATTATTGGAGCTCAGAAAAAAAACCACCAACCCAGTTTAAACTTGAGCTATGTAGTATGACCTGTGTCGTAATGTGGCCAGGGAAGAATGGTCTGCAAGGTAAAGAATTAATCTTTTCATCTGGAATATTAACATTTCTTCTGAAAAGTAAAACATGGGCTTGAATTGCAAAAGCACATCTTAGCTACTAGTCAAGTAATTTTTTGTCAGGAGATGTACCATACCATAAAATTTAGTCACCTGTTTCTGCTGATATTTGTTCTGTGCAATTACTTGCAAAACTCAGGCTTGCAAAACTCTCTTTTTCCTTCTATACAAGAACATATATTAGGAAAAATAACAGTATTAAAATGACAATTATGGTAAGCATGCAAGTCACTATATAATTTGTGCTGTGCTTGTATCACTGCATAATTGTACTAGTGTATAACTGGCAGAGGGAGTTAATATTGACAATATTATTTTTTTGTGTCTCTTGAAGATCAGGAATGGGAGTGATGCGCAATCACCACTACTTGGCAGGTTCTGTGGAAACACTGTGCCCAATCCCATCTTCCCCCAAAATCATGTTGTCTACCTTCGTTTCAAGAGTGATTTTTCAGGGGCTCGTGACGGATATGAAATTACTTGGACTTCATCATCAAGTGGTAAGGCTGTAATTACAAAGTAATGCCACTCGGCAATTGTACACAGAGGGAAAATACAGAAATGTGGATTTCAGCCTGCTCAGTCTGGGCCCTGCCTCATTATACTTAGGTGTGGTGTTGATGAAGAACATGGGCAAAAAAAGTCCAATCCTAACTTTACTTACAAAATTATGGGCTCTGAGTTGACCTTTTAGCACTCAGCAAAAAGATCTTGGTGGTAAAATGAGTTTTCATGAGTTCCATGAAAACAAGAGGTCACTGCTCACTAATAGTCACATAGGCTAGCACAACGCTAGCAATTGTTGGGAAAAGAAGAGAGAAGAAAGCCACTGTATAAATCCATAGTTCACACACAAATTGAATGATGTGCACAGTTCTGGTCTCCTCCTTGTGTAAAGAATCCAGTATAACTGGAAAAAATTTCAGGCAAAAGGGCTCAACATAAAAAATGGCCCCTGTATGAGGTACACTGAGACTTTTTAACCTGGCGAAGAAACTACTGAGATCTATCAAATTGAGTGATACTGGACGGTAAATAGTGATCAACTGTTGGTTGACTTTTCCCGCAGAAGAACTAGAGGCCTTCAGATAAAGGCAGGAGGTGGTAGGTTCAAACCAGGCCAAACAAAACAATTCTTCACACAGTATGCAGTTAAGCTGCTATGGGAGCTCCTTCCCATAGGATGCTACAAATGTACATGGATTTGAGGGCTACGCGAACAAGTTCATGGAAGATGTCTGATAAAGACTATTAAATACAAAGGTGCCATGTCTGGGAGCTGTGAGCTGAAAATTCTTGGAGACTGTGAAAGTAATTTGGGTCATGATCACACATGCTTACTCTTAGTCTACAAACTTGCATTTTCCCCAGTGCATCTGCTTCTGCCCACTGCTGGAGATTGAATTTTGATATAAATGGCCTTTAGTTTACTTAATATGACTATTTTCTCTGAGTTGTTCTCTGTATTTTTTATCAGATGAGGATTCACTACTTTTCATTCCAAAGAACAGCCGAAGAGAATTTGTTTCGAGTTGAGTAGCTGGGAACTGAACTGACCAAGGCGCACATTTGAGACTTTGGTTCCTGTTTCAAAGAGTTTTGGGGGTTTTGATTCTTAATACCCAGTGATGGTCTAATTCCCATTGCATATTCTTCTCAGGCTGCTGAAGTTAGAGCCTCAGTTGTGTCTCTTATTGGAATAATGCTCATACCCACATCCGTTGTTCCAGCTCCCAGCATCTCTCTGTTTCTCAGTGCTACTACTACTACTGCACTAATGTACTACATGATGCAATACCTTGTGAAACCAAGCCTTCTGAGCTAATTAACAGTGTCTGTTTCCAGGATGCGGAGGAACATTATACGGCAGCACTGGCTCGTTTGCCAGTCCCGGCTACCCGGCAACTTACCCCAACACCACTGAGTGTGAGTGGGCCATTACCGTGCCCAAGGGAAGAATTGTCACAGTGAACTTTGATTTCATCAGCATCGATGACCCGGGGGATTGCAGTAGCAACTACCTGATCCTTTACGATGGGCCAGATGCCAGCTGTCCCCCAGCTGGGCCATACTGTGGGACGGTACGTATTGTCTACTGCCTGCGACCTTCTAAGTGGTTAAAATGAACCTTTACTGTCTCATATTCAAGACTGTTTCTCCAATTCTGGCATGAATTCCACATAGGTGAGTGGAAGTGAAGGCACAGGGCGTGTGTGGCACCTTAGAAGCCTTCCAATGCAGACCTTACAGTGACATCTAGTGGGAGACATCAAGCTATTTTTCTCTGTATTTAGTTGTATTTGCAATTTAAATATTTGTAATACTCTAAGGGAGAAATGCAACAGCAGTATTTAGCCCATCCGGAGGTCACTTCCAATCTATGATCCAATTTGTGCCACAGTTTTAACTCTCTGACTGGCTTTTACAAAGGATCTTGATGTTCTGTAAAGCTTTCATTTTTCTTGTCTTTAATTTTAGGATACAAACATCGCTCCATTTACTGCTACATCTCATCAAGTCTATATAAAATTTCATGCTGAATATGTGACTTTACCATCAGGATTCCAGTTGAGCTGGACGACCTAGAACACTGGTTATGAGAAATACTTTACCATTTCCTGCTATATTGAAGAGACTTAAGATCATAAAGGAAGTTCAAAATCCGGGTACGATAATTGCAGTTGAAGTAAGGCATTTTAAAAATTACTGTCAGTGAAGCTGTTATGAATTTAGAGTTCTGTCCAAAAAAATGTGATCTCCCATTGTACTGAAAATAAACTATTATTTACCCAACTGGGAAAATGAAACATATTTTTTATATTCTTCCACGTAATTTCAAATTTTACATATAATGCTGTAAAAAGTTAATTAGCCAGGATGAAAATTAAACACAAAACATTCAACATGAAGTTGATGAGGACCTAAGATATGAAGTTGTCTTCAATTAGTTCTACAGAGTTATGGGATTTTGTCCCAAGCATCTTTTAAAACATTAGCTAAAGTTTTATTCAAATTAGAATAAAATCAGAAATTGCTAAAAAAATGGCCCCTGTCCTACAACCAGGAGTTGTGGTACTAAATCTTAACCACAATAAGAAGTAACATCAGGATCAGAGCTCTATATTCAATATACAGAAATAACTGTGATTATATTTATTGAGTTATATCTTCAAGCTTCAAAATCTATTTTGTAACTGAATAGAAAAAACACAAGATGTGATTAGGGGCACAGAATCTAGTTGGAGGTTCCTAACAAGTGGTGTTCCTCAGGGGTCAGTACTGAGTCCTGTCCTCTCCAATATATTCATCAATGACCTGGATGAATGGATGGAATGTACCCTCAGTAAGTTTCCTGATGATACAAAACTGGGAGGGGTGGCTGACACACCAGAAGGCTGTGCCACCATCCAGCCAGACCCGGACAGGCTGGAGAGTTGGGCAGAGAGGAACCTGATGAACTTCAACAAGGGCAAGTGTAGGGTCCTGCACCTGGGGAGGAATAACCCCCCACACCAGGACAGGGTGGGGGTGACCTGCTGGAGAGAGCTCTGAGGAGAAAGGTCTGGGAGTCCTGGGGGACAATAGTATGACCATGAGCCAGAAATCTGCCCTGGTGGCCAAAAAGGCCAATGGCATCCTGGGAGGCATCAAGAAGAGTGTCACCAGCAGGTCAAGAGAGGTCATCCTGCCCCTCTGCTCTGCCCTGGGGAGGCCTCATCTGGAGCACTGGGTCCAGTTCTGGGCTCCCCACTTCAAGAAGGACAGGGAACTGCTGGAGAGGGTACAGCAGAGGACTACAAAGATGATGAGGGGCCTGGAGCATCTCTCTTACGAGGAGAGGCTGAGGGACTTGGGGCTTTTAGTCTGGAGAAGAGAAGGCTGAGGGGGGAATCTGATCAATGCTTATAAATACTTAAAGGGAGGGTGTCAAGAGGATGGGGCTGGTCTTTTTTCAGTGATGCCCAGGGACAGGACAAGAGGGAACGGGCACAAACTTGAACATAAGAAGTTCCACCTAAACATGAGGAGGAACTTCTTTGAGGGTGGCAGAGCCCTGGAAGAGGCTTCCATGGTGGACACATTCAAACCCCACCTGGACACGTTCCTGTGGGACCTGCTCTGGGTGGACCTGCTTTGGCAAGGGGTTGGACTAGATGATCTCCAGAGGTCCCTTCCAAGCCCATGTGATTCTGTGAGACTTTTAGTAACTACGTCACCTTCCTAGCCAACTTGTAGGCAATTTCCTAGACAATTATAAAATAGATATAACTTCAGAATAAGGCAGACATAAAAATATCAGTTGACCTTTGACTCAAATTAGTTTTTCCCTTCCCCAGGCTAACACACATCATACACAAAAAATGTTGTTGACAGGGTATACAGACGACACTGATTTCCACCATGAAACATTTGTTGTCACAACCCAGAACAAATGACCAATTCTTTTCCTGAATGTCACCTGTGATGGACAGGCAAGAGGAATTCCCACCACAGCAAAGGAACACAGGCCTCACCAGAGCTCTCACTTCATAACTATTACAAAGAGTCACTCACAGTGAAAGGAATTCCTTAATGTGATTGTTGCAGTAATTAATTATGAAATGACATTAAAGTGTTAATGGCAGTTCTAACAAAATCTAGGATCTCTTTGAAGATTTCCCAGTCAATGCTGAAGAAACCATCATTCCACAAATGTACAAGACTTTATAGTGTCTGAGAAGCCATCCTGGTTAAGATAAAATGTAGATAACACGAATAAGACAAAAAGGGCAAAAAGGCAGATGGCAAGCTACAAAATACAACTCAAAATCATCTGGTAATAAGTTAGAGAGAAACCTGTGGACTCCCACTGGCCAAGAGAATTAGATGTAAGCCAGCATTTTAGAATTCTCGAAGGACCAAGAAAAACCTAGGTTATGTACAGGTGATACTCCTGCTAACATGCTGAAGTATAACGTGGAAAAATGAGAGATACCTGTATTTGGATCAAACTAGGAGACAGCTATGTCCTAACGAGCTGCTGGCAGAACAGACAGTTTCTCTAATAAGGGGAGACATAAAGGACCACACAGTCAATGCAAACATTTTCACATTAGCGGTCCAGAGAACTTTTGTTGAGTTTCAACCAAACTGATGATGCAGTCTTTGTCTATAAAGTTTATTCAACACTCCATAAAGGGGATAGCAAGTAGTAAAGAAAACAAACATCTGAAATGCCTGGAGATAAAGCTACAAAATTAGCTCTAAAGATAGCAGGGTGTGAGACACTGAAAGTACAACCAAGCATGGCTTCAGCTGTTTGCCTGCAGAGATCGGGAGGAGTTTATTTCTTCCTTGTGGATGGCTGCATCATGGGGCTTTGTGAACCTCCCTTGTGGTTTTGACTTTCCTGTGAGTCACCATGGACTTGGTGCAGCTGGTGCAGGGCAGGGAATCCCCTCAAGATCTGGCCGCTGTTTCTTGCCACTTGGTGGCTGGTCATGGAAGCATCAGAGTTTGAGCAAGAATTGGCTTAGCAAGAACATCATCGTTTTCTGCACTTCAGCAGCCTGAAGCAGAGCTCATCTGGAAGCCAGAGGTGGAAGGGAAGGGGATGTCTCCTGCCACTGCAGCTGTACTCTGCGGGAGGCTTCATCTCTTTTGTTAAAAGTGGATCACGCCCTGATGGACAATGCATTCTCAGGTTGAACCTTGGCCTTGTCAGAAGTAGGACAGAGCATAAAATGGCAAAGAATAGAAACCTGTACACGGTTTTAATGAATGAAGTTCATTAGTGGCTTTTTGAGACTGGTATCAGCCACAAGTCATACAGTTTGTAGCCACAAAGTTGAGTTCCCCCCCAGGACTCCCCCGTGCTGAGGCTGGCCTACTGTTGACTTAGTGAACAGTACGTAGATGTGATCTGGTGACCCGGGACAAGCCTGAGGCCGTTCTGGTGACACAACCCTTGGCCTCAATCTCTAGAGGGGAGCTGCAGTTAAACTGATTAGTTTGCTGAAATCTCTACTTCAAAAAGATTGATTTCACTAAGGGAAAAAGCACGTTTCACTTCAAAGCAGATTAAATGGTTTTGGACATTTTTTGATACGCTACATACACACTTGCTCTTGGCATGACTTGCTGTCACAATGTCAAACAAGTTTTATGGAATTATTGAACTTTGCAGAAGAAAAGACTAAAAAGCACTATGAATGAGAGAAAGATAAATTTGTAAGTTCTTTTTTTTTTTTTAAATCTAACAATAACTTGACGCATCTTTAAATGTTAGAAATACTCCATACCTGTGCATAATTTTATATAAAAATTAGTAAAATGCATGAGGTTATTTAGAAAAAAGATGAAAGTCCAGCAGAGAATTTGTGCTTATGAAGAGTGTTGAATGAAGCTGCTGGTACAAGGTTCAATTGATCTAGCCCAACTGACTCTCGCCAAAAATAGTCAAAGTCTAAAATTAGAGTAAATTATCAAACCCATTCTTTAAAAAAACAGGAGCAAAAAACCCCACTGCTGTCCTCTAACATTTTATATGAGGAACCACAAGAGAAATACCACTGCAGAAGTATTAAAGTGGAGGTCCATAGAGGAGAGGGCTGGTGCTAAGCCATGTTTCTGTCTTGGAAGGTAAGGAGTCATTTAAAACACTTGCTTGAAAATGAATGCACAGCAAAAGCAAACAGGAACAACTGAACAGGTAATTTAAAAGGAATTTTTCCATGAAACTTCCATGTGTTTTTTGCAAGGTACAATTCAAAGGATAAAATATGGGTTTAATAAGATTCATGGCTTCATCTCACAATACTGCCATGAATATCCTTGCTTTTCTGACTGTGCACGTTGCTGTCTGTTTTATAGATAATGTTGTAGCTGTGGCTGTGTGTGTCCGTGTGTAATACCTGCCTGACTACAACCAACCCCCCCGGCAGTGACAAAGCACAGACAATGAATGTGCATGTTTTCCCTTCCTACACCCTGCATGTTTTTAACTTACATGTAAATCTTCTTCTGCATGTTACTATACATATTCATTTTTATATAAAGGTATATTTTATGAGAGTTATGTACTAAGGGTAAGCACTCTCAAGACTAGGATTTGCAGAATAAGCACTAAAAGGTCCATAACAGTGTATTTTAATTGCCCTTCCCATGTGGCAGGGCTATTATTTATAAACAATAAATGAGAAGCAATACTACAATGAGATTGTTGGGACTATAGTTACTTGAAGTGAAGGAGAGAGAAGATATACAGCTAAAATGCTAGAAATTGTGGTGTTGGTCAATTTAAAACACTAGCTAATTTTAGTTAAATTTACAATTTTGACAAAAACAGTTTTCACTCGGCTCATAAAGCAAAGGAGGAGGTGTCTCAGTTTCCCACAGTAACTCGAGATAAGTGTCCTAGGCACCAGCATTAACATACTTAGTGTAGTTATTTTTGTCAGCTGCCAAACTAAAACCACAGAATTATTCTGCAGTCCTGACTAAAATGTAATGTAAAACAAATTCATAGCATTGACTCCCGTTCATAATGACAACAGCAGCAACGGCACAGGATTACTAACAAATATGTGGTTAAGATGTTTATCAGCTGATAATAGAGGTCAGATTCTAGAAGTTTGCTTTTATAAGGCAAAGATCAGCAATATCAGTATTGTGTGCCAATTATCACACGTAACGACTGTAATGTTGATGGACATTTTCAGCAGCTGTGCCTAGCAGTGCACACCTGGTTCTGGGGGTGCATGTCACTGTTGTGTTGTTTTGATGATACACTAACCCAGCATTAATGTTGACTGCTCTGAAAGCTCTGCTCGGAGGGGAAAAAAAAAAAAGGATAAAAATAGAATAATAATGTAAACCCTCATTTCCTTGGTTACAAGAACCACCTAGGACAGGCAGAGCAAGGGCAGAGTCAGAGTGGCTCGTCCCCTTGCTGCTCCCCACCGCAGCCAGAGGAACCGGTGGGAGGCACATCCAGCTGGAGTGGGCTGGGGACAACCAGTGCAGGGAGCCCCTGCTCCCTCTTCTGCCCACCAGACGGCAGCCCCAGCCCTGCCGTACGGTCCTGGTCACACACCTACCTCCTGGTCACCTCCTTCAGCCTGCTGTCCCAAGGATAGAAGCCACATGCCAGCCTCTCCGAAGAATTCAGGCATTCACTCTGCAAACGTTTAAGCAAAGTGACAAATTCGGAACGAATCTGACAGACAGCAAAGATATTTTATACGCAAAAAATCAGTAGCTGGATTGTACAGCAAAACCTAAATTGGAAGAGCCTGTAGTGTGAGCTCAACTGCCACAGGGGTGGGGAGGGCTCCAGCGGCCGGTCGCCAGACACAGGCTGGAGGTATAGAGAGTATATCTATAGTATAGTATATACTATATATAGCATAGAGAGAACTGAGGGTATTTGGGGTCAAAGGGGTTACGGAAGAACTGGATGTACTCGGAAGAGGTGGCAGGGGACAAGAGAGGGGAGATGGGGTTGCTGTACTGGCATAGACCCTCTGCAGGAAATGACTCTTCGTGAGGATGACTGCTCATGGAACAACCAGAAAATTAAGTTTTCAAGATCGGGGAGTGACCTGAGCCTTGGACAGCGTGGCATGTGTACTTACTGTCCCACCCCTTCTCATCCAGTTGATGTTTAGTGCTTCATGAGGAGCCGAGAAGCTTTAAAAGGAAGGTGCTTGACAGCAGCTCCTCTTCGCCAAATCCAGCGCAGACCTGACCAGGGTATTGATTAGAGATGGAAGGTTTGCTAAAGCAGGAGCCAAAGCAGATCTCATAGAAGGTGTGAGTGAGTGATGAACTGTTTACACAAGAGGATAATCAATTTAGGAGGATGGTAAAAAAACCTGCAGTCCTGACAAAAGGGAGTAATAGCAATATGCTCATTAAGCTGGGAGTAATTAAATACTTGTATGGTAGGGGTAGAATGTGGACATCCAGGCTGTGTGGAATGTAATATGCTTTTGATCACTGCGTGAACGGGGCAGTGAGAAGACAAGCGAGTTTCTCATTAACCATGAAGACACCATTTTGTGAGTATCTTGTCACAGTCACATGTACTTTCTTGGAATAAGCAAGCTGGGACCGGGTTTTATAGGCAATGAATCTGCCTAAGCCTTTGCTACTGCACGAAGCCTGCGATGGTTCTCTGTGGAATGGTAGACATGCTGGCACCTAGGTCTTTGGGACAACTGACTGGTGGCAATCAGGGCATTTTCTTAGACAGGAAAGGAATTTTGATTCATGTTCCTGCAGACGTTTTGGAACTGTGCACCTGAGGGGACCCTGTGTTCTGCTGAGCAATCCAGATAAAAGGAAGTTCTTCCAGCTGTGTTTTGTAAGAAACAGCCTGTAACTTCAGGAAAGGACTCAAGGTAGTAAATGCCATTTAGGGATAAACATGCTACAATTCTGCAACCCAGAATTAAACCCTTACATTCCTAAAAAGGAACAGTTCTGTTTAATCAGAAGCTGCTGCTCGAGCAGTCACACACCATTCATGGTGTCGCACACGCACACTTACTCTTGGGCATGCTTCCTCCTTCTTCAGGCTCTACCATAGGTTTCCCGCGGCAGAGTCTCAGGCGTCAGATTTTATAAAATAATTAATTTAACTGAAAGGTACAGCAGCAAGGACAGCTTGGGCTGGGTGCCTCTAAAGAGAAGGACCCTGAACAAAGAAATCCCTGGGCAATTATATTCCTGGGTACCCTGGGCACCCACTTTTCACACGCTGTGTGAGCCGATGCAGGAAGGACGCAGTAAAAACCACAAAACCATGGATGAAAGGCAAAGAACAAATTCAATCTCGATACCTCATGGATCTGGGAATCTCTGAAGCAGCACCCAGGCAGAGGCACGCAAGCAGGGAATGCAGGCATCGCAGAGCAAGAGGAGGTTCATATTAGCAAGAGAATTCTTGTTAGCAAGCCTCCTCATCTTCTGGTTTACACTCCTTGTGCACCTGCACTCACTGGCACAACATGGAGAACTGAAGAGTCTCAGACTTGGGAAAAACACTACCCAAACATCAGTGTGTTATCAACATCTTTCCCATACTAAAAGACTAAGCGCTGTACCAGCTGCTAGGAAAATTACTAAGAGAATTAAGTCTATTGTAGCCTATGGGCTACAGCAAATCTAGCTACTCATGGTAAGTAAAGCTAAGCAAACAGCATAAATCACACCATATTATAATCCTAAATAATCTATTCTAATCATATTTATGCTAAACAACTAATATCCCTCAACACTTAAAGTTGCACCTCCAGCAGTGTTCCTCATGTGCTGGTTTGGCACTTGGCTGGTTCATCTAGGTTTCTGTGGATATTATTTTTAGGCTTTTAAGTAACACTGTGCAGCGCTTAGCTAGCACATACACAAAATTCAAGGCTGTGGCATTGAATGGGTGGCCTTGAGTCGTTTTATAGATTTAGTCATTAACTGCTCTGAGCTTCCATGTCTGTCAAACGACCCTAAGTAGGAGCTTCTTAACTCCTACCAAAGGTGTTAGATGCATGAATACATTCTGAGCAGTAAGGCTGGAACTCCAACATCATGGTGACAAGGTCACTTGGAACCTGGGCCCAGCCTCGTGACTTGTTTTGCAACTAGAGCTGGCTAGAAAATCCACCAAGCCACCAGAAGAAATAGAAAACACTGAATTCAACGAGACCAATTTTTCTCTGATAACGTCTTTTACCTCAGGTGGCCTTTGCCAAACTTCAAAGTGAATTCTGAAACCCTACTCAGTCAGTTTTTAGGGAGCCTGAGCTTTCCAGCTCCATGGCCCTGCAGCTCCTCCTGCCTCCTGTTGCTGGTGGCCGGGGCGCGGAGCTGCCCACCTGCCCCGAGCACATCCCTGGCAGCTTCCAGACCCCGTGGGATACCCTGTCCGGATCCACCACAACCCATGTCCTTGGGCTCATGTTTGTGAAATGCTTTCCGGGTGCCAGAGACCCAGGAGCTGGCGTTCAGGCTGTGTTCTGAAGACAGCTGTGGGCCCAGACGCCACTTACACCCACCCAGATGTACCAGCACCCACAGGCGCCGGCTCAGGCAGGCTTCCACCCGGGCAGCAGCACTAACGAGGGCGAGTTTCCCCTCACAACTTCTCAACTCCGGGTAAGGCACATCATTTTATCGAGCCCACAACCGCGGCGGACCCCTCCAGGCCGCACCCAGGCCCTCCCGGGTGCCTGAGAGGGCGCCGCAACCCCCTCTCTCGGGAGCTGCACTCCTCTACCGGGCAGAGATTACGTCTGGCGGCTGCCCGCGGCCGCGCTCGCCGGGAGCTTGCCCAGCCAGCCCCGCCAGGCCCCAGGACTCAGCCCCCAGCCGGAACCGTGTGCTCTGGGCACAGCCCGGGACATGGCGGCGTCCGGCCCCCACCGCTGCGCATGCGCCGAAACCGCACCCGCCCCAACACACCGCCGTGGACCCGCAGCTTCACCCGCTATCACCTACGGGGCGCGCTTATTGGTCAGCGAACCTTCCTCCGGCGCCCGCAGCCAATGGCAGGCGGGCCTGCAGCAGAAAGGGCGCGCTGATTGGCCCGGCCCCCGCCCGGCGGTAGGTGGAGCGGCCGGCCGGGCGGTAGTGTGTGCCTGTGCCACAGGGCGGGGGTGTGTGTGGGCGCGCGTGCAGCCTCCCTCAGGCGTCCGATCGTCCCGCCGCGGCACCGCACGGTGAGTGGCCCCGGGGGCAACAGCGGGACCCTGTCCCTCGCCCGGGGGTGGGAGGGCGGTCGGCATCCCGGTCAGGGCTCCGCTGGGCTGCCGGGGGGACGGGACGGGACCCTCTGGCGGCGCGGGCGAGCTCGCTGTCTTTTCAGGGAGGGGGCTGTCCCCGGCCGGGTCTGCTACCCCTTCCCGCCTCACGAGTCCGTTTCTGCCCCGCTCTAGGCCATGTCCAAGTCTCTGAAGAAGATCGTGGAGGAGAGCAGGGAGAAGAACCAGCCCGAGGTAGACATGTGCGACCGCGGCATCTCCAGCATGCTGGACGTGCCCGGCCTCTGTGAGTACCGGCGGCGGGCGGGGACTGCGCCCAAACTTCCTTATTTGTCCCGGGGCCGCCGCCGGCCCTGGCCGCGGGGAGAGGCGGGCCGCCCCGCCCGGGCTGCTGCNCCGCTGCACCGGGGAGACCGGCGGGGGGGCTGGGGCTGCCGCCCCTCTCTCCCCCATCGCCTCTGCCTGTGCCGCCGTCTGCCGCCCCCAGCCCTCCCAGTCTCTGCCCGCTGCCCTCCGGGCACTGGAGTGATGGGGAGGCTTTGCCTCCTGTCCGTCCCGGCCTCTCCCTGCTACTGAAGCAAAACCACCGGCCAAGTAGCATCTCCACTGGTTTTTGAAAGGCATAGGGTGGCATCAAGCCTGGAGCTGGGCACAGCTGGTCTCGAGTGAGGTAATGCCGTTTGACAGAAACAGCAGGATCATACTTTGGATGTTGCACGTGCTTCCAGAATTGTGACCGTGTTTTGTTATTGGTATGTTGCGTTTACAGCAGATGCGCAAGGTACCGATAACAACAAAGTGTCACAGTTCTGGGGAACTCATAAGTGAAGAGCAAGGCAGGTGACTTTGGCTTGCTTTTCACTGAATTTTTAGAGTTGGAAGGGACCATAGAGATCATCTAGTCTAACTCCCCTGCCAAAGCAGGATTACCTAGAGCATGTTACTTAGGACGGCATCCAGGCGAGTCTTGAAAATCTCCAGAGAAGGGGACTCCACACCCTCCCTAGGCAGCCTGTTCCAGGGCTCTGTCATCCTCACTATGAAGTTTTTTCTCATATTGGAGTGGAACCTCCTATGTTCCAACTTGTGCCCGTTGCTGCTCATCCTGTCACTGGGAACCACGGAAAAGAGTCTGGCTCCATCCTCCTTCAACCCACCCTTTAGATACTTGTAAGCATTGATAAGGCCTGCCCTCAGCCTTCTCTTCTCCAGGCTAAAGATTCCCAGCTATCTCAGCCTTTCTTCATAAGGGAGATGCTCCAATCCTTGAATCATCTTTGTTGCTCTTCGCTGGACTCTTTCCAGTAGTTCCCTTTTGCTTTGGCTAAGAGTGCCTATGATGTACCTCCTCCAGAGAAGGGCCAAAAAATGGTCAGAGGGCTGGAGCACTTCTCCTACGAGCACAGGCTGAGAGAGCTGGGGTTGTTCAGCCTGGAGAAGGCTCCGGGGAGACCTTGTTGTGGCCTTTCAGTATCTGAAGGGGGCCTACAGGAAAGTTGGAAAGGGACTTTTAGAAGGGCATGTAGTGATAGGACAAGGGGTAATGATTTTAAACTGAAAGAGGGGAGATTTAAATTAGATATCAGGAAGAAATTTTTCACTGTGAGGGTGGTGAGACACTGGAACAGGTTGCCCAGAGAAGCTGTGTCTGCCCCATCCCTGGAGGGGTTCAAGGCCAGGCTGGATGGGGCTTTGAGCAACCTGGTCTGGTGGGAGGTGTCCCTGCCCAGGGCAGGGGGGTTGGAACTTGATGATCTTTAAGGTCCCTTCCAAGCTAAACCATTCTGGGATTCTATATTGTGGTACAGCTGATACGTAGTAAGTTGAAGTTTTGGCTGGCTGTAGTGTGCCACAGGCTGAAATTCCCCTTAATATGTGATGTAATGAGAAAAAAGCAAAGTCTAGAACAACCACTGTACTTGAAACTCTAACCGTATCCTGGGTTAGCTCTTTACTAAGTTTGTTAAACTTGATAGCAAACAGGAGCAAGTGCATGTAGCTCTTATTTACGTGATGGAAATGAGTTCAAGGAAATGTATGGCTTGCTACCAACTTGCTGTTGTCTGCAGAGCTGGGAGCGGACCGGAGTATCTTCACTCACGTCAGTGTTCTGCTGAACTAGGTTCTGTACTTAAGTCTTCATCCTTTACTGATTCTTTTCCTGCTTCTGAGTTGTGTGTGTGATTTCAGGAAGATTACATTGTCGAGCCCATGTATATCAACTCACGTTGAAGAGAAAGCTTCACTGTATTTCTAGTTGTTTGAGACAAAGTAGTGTTTAGCTCCCATTAACTACAGACCCATTTTCAGAACTATGCTTATCTGTTTCAGATAAACCAATACATTAAGAATATGGGGCAGTATTTTGTCAAGTGGACTTGGTGCCTCTTAACAACATTAAGGCACATAATGAATTAGCCAGCTTTGATTTTTCAGGCAGGGAAAAAAAGGTAATGTTGAAGCATATCAGTAATGCTAAAATAAAAAAATAGCTTTTCTTGTACAAACAGGGGTTTGGGTTGGTTGTGCAGGCAGGGTCAGGGGACACTAGGTGTCCCATAGGTGGTCCATGATGTCAAGTTGCTAATTAAGCATCTGAAGCTTGTTTGGCAGGGAGCTCCCTAGATGAAGTGTAGACTTGTGGTACCCGGGTTACACTGCATCAGAGAAGTCTGAGTGCAGATATTCTTGGTGCACATCACGTGACTGGATTTAGCATGGGGATTTGGGGCTTCCTCCTTTTGAGGAGGAAGTTAGGGGAGGGGGAAATGATGGGAAATGACTGGTTTCTGTTCAGTTAATGGAGACCGCCTTGCTTTTTCAGTTACTCTGTACTCTGGCAGAGAAGGCATTGTAAGTTGGGATTGGTTTGGGATTTTTTATTTTTTTTTTGTCATCAAGTTGTTTGCCACTTTCCATTAGGAGAATGAATGACTTGATTCAAATATGCCTTTAAAAAAGTAATGAATAGGTATTACCTCTGAAAGTTAGGTCTTGGTTTGAGAAAACGTTAAACATGCTTGTTTTCTCACCCTGTCATCTGACTCCTAAATGGTGATCTTTTCTAGTACAGATTGGTTGTTTTTGGTTTTTCCAGTGCTCAGGACCGGTAGGGAAGCTAAATGAGTCTGACCTGGTGCCTTCCTGTCTTAAACTAGCTTAGACCAAGAAGCTTGGCAACCTCTACATCTCTTCCCGCTTTTGTGTTTAGTAAAGGGAGAGTGGAGTTACCAGCTTGTGTATAACGTGGTGTTCAGATTCACAAAGAAAAGCTCAGTAGTCCCCGAGCTGCTGCTTGCTCAGGAGTTCATTAATATCATTGGAAGCTGAGTTCTATTTTAGGAGTATTCTTCGAATCCAGGCACTTCCGTGTTTTCTACTAATGACTTAAAGTACAAACTAGAATTGTGCTACAGGCTTTCAGAGCACTGGAATTTTTGAGACTTTGGGAAATGTAATATGAGAAAACTCTTTTCATCTGCAGCAAAAAAATAATAAAATCATTCGAGACTGAAACTGTTCCTTGGTCTAGGTGTGCTGTAGCTCATCATGCTAATGCAAAGACTATGTGCAACAGTTTTAAACTTTAAAGGCTTTCCTTATTATTCTGGCATGGGATAAAACAAATGCTATACCACGAATACATGAATAGTTTTAAAAAATGCGTTGCCTGGTGGAAGTGTTCTAATGTGTTCTTTGGGTTTTTTTAATTCCATATTGTGACACAAATAGATCATATTTGCTTACAAAGCACCCAATATGGACAGGTAGTGGTGGAGAGCATCAGTAGGCACCCTGTAGGGTGAACAGTTGGGTTCAGCAAGTGGGACACGATGTGGCTTTTCTGTAGTCTGATGGCTAGAGCATTTGTTGGTAGGACTTTAAGCAACCATCCACAATTATGGAATTGTTCTTGAAGTAGGGACAGTCTCTAATCTCTGATTTATTTTCTTTAAGTGATCGATATGGGGAAGCTACGAATTAAGGAATTATTTTGCCCAAAATACAGAGCAGCAGATGTCTCAAGTTGTCTTGTTGTCAGGGAAGGGATATTGGATGAAGTCCTATTTACTCTGTAAGTGTTAATTTGTTCTCATTATCATTCCAACTGTAAGCTATTCACATTTTACATAAAGTATGTGCTTGTGTGGTAGGAATTAACATGCCTAGAATTTTTTATCAGGAAGTTAGTGTTAATTTAATTGTGAGTTCCTAAGATATCCAAAGCACAGAAGATGAAGGGGCACTTGTAAGCTGTTTTGTACGATACTGTAATGCTGATCCTGCATTAACTTCCTCCGGTGGGACAGACAATGTCTTATCTTGGTTCAGCAAGGTCTCTGTAGTCTTCCTGTTTTGTGGGGTTTTTTGTTTTTTTTTTTCTCTTAAAAAAGTTAAGTCAAGTCTTGTCATATAAATATTTCATGTAAAGCTAACTTGCAGTGCATGACAGCAGTATATAAAAAGGCTTGATATTAGGGCCAAAAGGGAAGAGCTTAAATATTCTTCCCTTGATTCACCCCGTTTTGAAGCGATAGTGAGACTGGGACCATAATGAGAATTTGTAATTACTACGCAAGTAAATTGTTCTGGCACACGGTAGTATACTGACCCTCAAACTTCTGTGTGGGTATTTGGTGAATTCTTGAAATCAAAATAACTTACTGCCTAATCAAAATAACCTAGCACACATGCTAGGTGCTGAGTGTTAGCAAGGCATCTGGGGTCTGCAGTCCTCAAGGAGCTGCTTCTTAGTATCTAGGAGCTCCTCTGGTGGCATCGTAGAGAGGTTCTAGTAACTCCCCTGTGGGAATCACAGTGCCATTTGAACCTCAGGGGACTGGCACTTGGGGTGAATTGTCTGACCTGTTGAGTGATCCTCAGTGAGTCCTGCCAGTTATGCTTGCCTGAGCTGCCTACGTCCAAAGCAAAATGGCACTGTCCGCCTCCCTTCTGCCATCTAGATGTCACTCAGGGGTGTTAATTAGTTGCTTAAGAGAGATGTCTATATCAGAAGAGCTGATAGTTCAGTTGTCATGCAGAATTGACTTTATATATAGGATGAGGAAAACCAGACTCAGCTGTTCCCGCAGCACAGTCCTTTTCACAGGAGTAGGCAAGCGGCAGTGTAATGAAAAACTTGGTATTTCCAGGGGTGTTTTTTTCACACAGGTGATAGAATCATAGAATGGTTAGAGTTGGAAGGGACCTTAAAGATCATGGAGTTCCAACCCCCCTGCCCTGGGCAGGGACACCTCCCACCAGACCAGGTTGCTCAAAGCCCCATCCAGCCTGGCCTTGAACCCCTCCAGGGATGGGGCAGACACAGCTTCTCTGGGCAACCTGTTCCAGTGTCTCACCACCCTCACAGGAAACAATCTCTTTCTAGTATCTCATCTAAATCTCCCCTCTTTCAATTTAAAACCATTACCCCTCGTATTATCGCTCAACTCCCTCATAAAGAGTCCCTCCCCATCTCTCCTGTAGGCCGCCTTCAGGTATTGGAAGGCTACTATAAGGTCTCCTCAGAGCCTTCTCTTCTCCAGGCTGAACAACCCCAACTCTCTAAGCCTCATCAGAGGGGTGGAGCACCTCTCCTATGATGTTCATCACCTCTCTCTGGACCCGTTCCAACAGGTCCATGTCCTTCCTGTGTTGTGGACTCCAAAGCTGGACACAGAACTCCAGATGGGGTCTCACGAGCGCAGAGTAGAGGGGCAGAATCACCTCCCTCGACCTGCTGGCAACACTTCTCCTGATGCAGCCTGGGATGTGGTTGGCTTTCTGGGATGCCAGTGCACATTGCTGGTTCATGTTGAGCTTCTTGTCCACCAACACCTCCAGATCCTTCTCAGAGCTGCTCTCAATCCATTCTCTGCCCAACCTGTATTTGTGCCTGTGATTGCCATGTCCCAAGTGCAGGACTCTGCACTTGGCTCGGTTGAACCTCGTGAGGTTTGCATGGGCCCACCTCTCAAGCCTGTTAAGCTCCCTCTGGATGGCATCCCTTTCCTCCAGCGCGTTGGCTGTGCCACTCAGCTTGGTGAGGGTGCACTCAATCCCACTGCCCATGTCTCTGACGGAGATGTTGAATAGCACTGGTCCCAGTACCGACCCCCAAGGAACACCACTCATCACTGGCTTCCATTCCTCCTCCCCATAGAAGATGGGGTTTATATGCAGAAAGGAGCTGAGAAAGGCCTGTCATATTGGTGGATGAATGAACTAAATTTGAGCCTTTCCTCATGTAGTTTCTCAAGTCGGTCTAGCTGCTTATTAAAAGGCACGTAAAGGGGATTGCTGATTTTAATGTAATGAAGTTCATTATGGACTCCAACAAGGTAAAGAAGAGATTACCTGAATTTTGGATTCTGTCCTGAAGCTGGCAAAAGCTCTCGCAAAACTGGAATGAATGGGTCAAGGCTACAGAAGTGTGGTAACAGCTTCAGCCTTTGTTCTGCTTCAATGAACCAAAGCAAGCATCAGCTTCAAAGGAAAAAAGAAATAGTGCAAAACTTCTGTTAGAACTCACTCTGTGCGTGGCTGCCTGATTTGACTTCCCAGTTCAGCGTGGGTGCTGCAGAGCTTTGCCTGGCAGTAGCGATGTAGGAGTCCCACCTGGTAGGAGTCCACTTGTCTTGTCTACCGTGCTCGTGGTGAGATGCTGACTTGTTAGTATGGAGGTGAGGTGGTGTCAGTTGGGCTTTTAGTTGAACTTTTCTGCTTTGCAAACAAATCTTAAAGTGAGGTAGAAGCAACTTTGTGCAGTATCAAAAAACAATAATGAATTATTGTTTTTTTTAAAGCAGATTAAACAAATTCTTTACTTTCCAGTGCTACTGTCATGGGAAGGAGAAATTGTGTTCCTATACCCCAAACCTTCAAGAACAAAGCTGGAATGCCATGTTGTGGTTCTGGTGCCAGCAGCCAGAGTTCTGCTCTCTGTAATGCTCCATATTTCAGTCTTCAGTGTCCTAAACACATAAAGTTCCCTGACATGAAGGCATGGCCATTTGTAAAGCATGGTGGAATAGCTAGTCCTCACCATTGCCCTCTCACCATTGTGAGAGAGACTGAGAATACAAAGCTGGTGGAAGTCTTTTTGTGCATGTTGTGTGCTTTTCTCCTGCCTTTTTAATAACCTAGGATGTATTTGAACGTTTGAGGCTTGTGGAAGATACTACTTGGCTAATTGGATGTTTCCTGTATGAGTTGGGGAAAGGGCCCTCTTGGACAGGAGGACATTACGTGCAAAGGCACATGAGGCATTTGAATTGTGATGCAGAAGATATCCATGATTTTTCTTGTGGGAAAGGAGGAAATGGGCTAGGGCAAGGTAGGTAACTCCACTGCCTGGTAGGAAAATCATTGTTTCTCTTTAAATACAGTGGAGCAAGGCTGATTTCTTGTTGGTGCTGGTGAGTCTAGGGGAAGCCACAGGGCCCTGGAATGACTCGTTTCTTAAGTTAAATGCAGGAAGATATATTTTTTTCCCTGGCTGTAGTGATGTCAGTTTGGATCCAACTCTGATCTAGATTAAGTTGTCTTGGAGCTGGAGGTGTCAGAACAGAGCACTTATTATCTCAGCATGTGAAGTGGTAGGGCTGCCCTTCTGATGGCTGTGTTCTTACTAGTGAGGCTTGGATATCGAGGGTCCAGGAAATGTTGACTTTTGCTGATTGTCACAGCTATTAAAATATCTAAACCAAGAAAAATAAATGCATAAGGAGTACTAAGGCATTTGTTCACAAGCTTGTAACTATTTCCAGCATCTTCTCTCATTTTTTTGTGTAAATTGCATTCCTGTATTTAGCTATACGTGCAAGTAATCAATAGTATTGAATCATAGAATAATCTAGGTTGGAAAAGATGTTTGAGATCATTGAGTCCAACTTTTAACCTAACACTGCCAAGTCCACCACTAAACCATGTCCCTAAGCACCACATCTACATGTCTTTTAAATACCTCTAGGGATGGTGTCTAAACCACTTGGGCACCCTGTTCCAACATTGAGAACCCTTTCAGTGAGGAAATTGTTCCTAATGCCCAATCTAAACGTCCTCTGGCGTCTGCTCCTCAAGCTGCATGGAATTGTTGTGACCCAAGTGCCTGGCCAGGACCTGGCATTTGGCCTTGTTGAACCTCATCCCATTGGCCTCATCCCATGGATCCAGCCTGTCCAGGTCCCTCTGCAAACCCTTCCTACCCTCAGGCAGATCAATACTCCCACCCAACTTGGTGTCACCTGCAAACTTACTGAGGGTGCACTTGATCCCCTCGTCCAGATCACTGATGAAGATATTAAAGAGAACTGGCTCCAGTACCCAGCCCTGTGGGACACCACTTGTAACCAGCCACCAACTGGATTTAACTCCATTCACCACCACTCTCTGGGCCCAGATCTCCAACAGTTTTTTTACCCAGCAAAGAGTACACCCATCCAAGCCATGGGCAGCCTGTTTCTCCAGGAGAACGCTGCAGGAAATGGTGTCAAAGACTGTACTAAAGTCTAGGTAGACAACATCCACAGCCTTTTCCTTGTCCACTAAGCAGGTGACCTTGTCATAGAAGGAGATCAATTTAGTCAAGCAGGACTTTTTATGAACCTGTGCTGGCTGGGCCTGATCACTTGGTTGTCCCATATGTGCTGTGTGATGGCACTCAGGGTGATCTGCTCCATAAACTTCCCCAGCCCTAAGGTCAGGTTGACAGGCCTGTAGTTCCCTGGATCCTCCTTACAACTGTTCTTGTAGATGGGTGTCACATTTGCTAAGTGTCACATTTGCTAACTTCCAGTCAACTGGGACCCCCCCAGGTTAGCCAGGGCTGCTGATAAATGATGGAAAAAGGCTTGGTGAGCACTTCCGTCCTCTCCCTCAGTACCCTTGGGTGGGTCCCATCTGGCCAAATAGACTTGTGTCTGTCTTACAGACTTGCGGTTGCTCGTGGTTCAGGTGCTGATGTGCCCTTTATGTTTTAAACCTTAGAGCTGTTTGTGGAGGCAGCTGCTCTTGTCTGCCCTTTAGTGCTGTTCTTTCCGTAATACTCTTACAGATTTTTCTATCAGCTTCTTTCTCTGCCATAGAATGGTTTAGGTTGGAAGGGACCTTAAAGATCATCTAGTTCCAATGTCCTGCCATGGGCAGGGACACCTCCCACCAGGTTGCTCAAAGCTCCGTCCAACCCGGTCTTGAACACCTCCACAACTTCTCTGGGCAATCTGGGCCCAGTGCCTCACCACCCTCATAGTGAAAAAATTCTTCCTGATAGCTAATCTGAATCTCTTATCTTCCAGTTTGAAGCCATTACCCCTCATCCTATGACTAGATTTCCTCATAAGAAGTCCCTCTCTAGCTTTCTTGTAGGCCCCCTTTGGGTACTGCAAGGGACTGCAAGGTCCCTCTGGAGCCTTTTCTTCTCCAGACTGAACCACCCCAACTCTCACAGCAGAGGTGGTCCAGCCCTCGGATCATCTCCGTGGCCTCCTCTGGCCCTGCTCCAACAGGTCCAGGTCTCTCCTATGCTGAGGCTCCAAAGCTGGAGGCAGCACTGCAGGGGCATCTCCCCACCCGTTCTGCTTTGTGAGGTGGTGCAGGCAGTACTTAGGGCACTCATGTTTTAGGAGAAATTTAGGGTGGATGCAGTGTTTCTTCCTTTCTCCTCCCTGCCTTTCCTTCCTCCACAACCTGCAGTTGCACAGGGAACTGTGACTTTTTGTTTCTGCCTTTGAGTGACCACTCTCCTTCTGCCAACAGGTTGTATGTGCCTGTGTTAAGACACCGGCTTTCAACCTGGTTGCTGTATCAGTAAGTAAAAGCTCTCCAAGCTGTTTCCTCCAGCTTGCAATTTAGTAAGTATTAATTAGCACGCCCAGTTTTCAGACATGCTCACCAGGATATCTTCATTCCCCAAGGCAGCAAGACCCCTCTGGGCTCTATCTGGGCTACAAGTAGTGATGTTTGTTGCGTGAGGAAAGCCCCGAGGGATGAGAGAGTAGCTCTGCAATTGTCCCTCAGGCAGGAAAAGTTCCCAGCTGCTTAGGAGGGGCAGCAAGGTAGTTTCTAGAGCTGTTTTAAAGAGGCTACAGTGGAAGTAAGGAAAAGACGTAGGGGAGGAAAATCAGTTTTTCTAATTCCAATAAAATACAGCAAACTTTTTACAGGGAGCGGAAAGATGCTCGAGAATTCCTTCAAAGTGTGAGTTTCTCCTCTGAGAATATTTAGCATCTTTTTCTGATCACTTGCTGTTGTCAGTTGTGGGCTATGGAGATTCTAGGGAAAGTGATGGTGATGTGGAGGGTGGAAGTAGGCAAGAAGAAATGGAAAGGATGGAGAAGTGTAGGGGGAGTGCTGCTCTCTGTAGCTGCCCTGTGCCCCACACTTGTTTGTTCAGTAAGGTGGGATCTGAGGGGCTTTGATCAATCAGATCATTCAGTTACTTTGAGTAAATATTGCATGTTGTCACCTGGCCATTTGACATGTGACAACACTGCTAGTCTGGTACTGTGCTTCATGGATGCGAGGTTGTAAATGCAGCTGTTGGTACTTAGGACTTAAATCTGGCATAATAATGAGTTGGGGACATGTGGAAATGTAATTGCTTGCATGGCATGTGTTCTGTTGGGATGAATACTGGAGTACCTATCAGTTTTTCCTCGGGAAGGATTTAAAGGATGGAGAAAGGTGTTTGTGTGCCCAGAACCAGACCTGTGCTAGGAGGCACTTGCTGCTCAAGTTGTGTTTGAGGCATTAACAGAAATGAGAAGTAAAGGGGCAGAGGAGTGGTTGGGTATGTCCTTAAGTCTTATATTGTCTTGTTCTTTGTGACAGTGCACATGAATCTGGAGTTATTGGAGCGGAGAGAATAACTTGCCTCTTTTTTTTAGCTAAAATAGATACAAGCTCTCAGTTGCCCTGTCCATAAACTAACTTCTTTCTCTCTTCATTTGCAGTTACACTGTCTCATATCACACAGCTGGTCCTGAGTCACAACAAGCTTACAAGTAAGTATACTCCTATTTACTAACTTCATTACAGGCAGTTGGAAAGCTGACAGTGCTAGTTTGGTTTTTGGTTTGTTGGTTTTTTTTACTTCTTATAGAGTGCAATGTCACTGCTAAGAGTGTTTCTGGGTGAACCACTCTATTAAAAATAGAGGTTGACGATGTGACTTAGCAGCCATGTTCAACATGCCTTTCCAGCTTCAACACAGATCAACCAAGTGCTGGAACATCTGTAATTCTCAGTCTTGTTATCAGTTCAGCGAAAAATCCATTCCCTGCCGTGGTTCTGAAGTACTTATATTTAGGTGAGGACTTCTGAACATTTTTAACTGTATCAGAAATGATACAGTTTGCATTTTAGTAGATGGAAAATTGATTTGACTGAAAATAAATTAAACTCAACTGCATTATCGTAGAATCATAGAATGATTTGGGTTGGAAGGAACCTTAAACATCATCTTGTTCCAACCCCCCTGCCATGGGCAGGGACACCTCCCACCAGACCAGGCTAGCCTTGAACACCTCCGGGGATGGGGGAGCCACAGCTTCTCTGGGCAACCTGTTCCAGTGCCTCGCCACCCTCACAGGAAAGAATATCTTCCTAAAATCTAGTCTGAATCTCGCCTCTTTCAGTTTAAAACCATTACCCCTCGTTTTATCACTACACTCCCTGATAAAGAAGTCCCTCCCCATCTCTCCTGTAGGCCCCCTTTAGGGACTGGAAGGCTGCTATGAGGCCTCCCTGGAGCCTTCTTTTTTCTGAGAGAAGTTTCTCTTTTCTGACTGAACAACCCCAACTCTCTCAACCTGTCTTCATCAGAGGGCTGGAGCACCTCCTCTATGATGTTCATGGCCCTCCTCTGGACCTGTTCCAACAGGTCCATGTCCTTCTTGCGCTAGACGCAGTGCTCCTGGTGGGGTCTTATGAGAATGGAGTAGAGGGGTAGAATCACCTCCCGTGACCTGCTGGCCATGTTTCTTTTGATGCAGCCCGGATGGGGTTTGCTTTCTGGGCTGCCAGCACACATTGCATGCTCATGTCAAGCTTCTCTTTGACCAACACCCCCAAATCCTTCTCCTCAGGGCTGCTCCTTTGTGCTTGGGATTGTCATGACCCAGGCTCAGGACCCTGCACTTGGCCTGGTTGAGCTTCATGAGGTTTGCATGGGCCCACCTCTCAAGCCTGTCCAGGTCCCTCTGATGGCATCCCTTCCCTCTGACACATCAGCTGCGCCACACAGCTTGGTGTCATCGGCAAACTTGCTGAGGGTGCACTGTATCCCACTGTCCCTGTTGCCAACAAAGATGTTAAACAGCAGTGGTTATCTATAACCAAATGTATGTGAGCAAGGCCAACTGAATTTGAGCTTCAGGCATGAAAGTCAAGCAGTCTACTTCTGTCAAAAACATCTTTTGCATGTAATTGGTCTCTTGCTTGTACTGCACGCACCACTGTAAGTTATTACCTTGTGAATCATACTTCCCAAAGTGAAGCAGCCCTTAAGTGAGGTGTTGGCGAATGGCTTCTTACGAGAGCAACATAAATGTGAGACTTAATTTAGTGGAGGCAGATATCAGACTGACTTTGCTTCGGGCTTACCTGTCAGTGTCCTGTGGAAGCGTTCCTGCTTCTTGGTTCTTGAAATACAAGCAGTGAGTTTCATCCGAACCTTTTTACTGTGCATCTCCCAAAGAGAAGGAAACATTTTTGTTGATGTTGTGCTTGTCCTTGTCTGCTCTCTGGATGTGCCAGTGGATTTCTGTCTCAGCCAGTCCTTCCCTTTTTGGAACTGAATTTTTAAAGAGTGCATGAAACAGGGAGGAGAATGGAACCACCAAAGGGGGTGAGTGTTGAGGAGATAACTGGGTAGATGCTTTGGCATGTGCCAGGCTGTGCCCAAGAAAAGCTTTACAAACTAAGATGGGTTTAAAAATAACCCAAACAAATACAAAATGGAAGAAAAACCTCAACAAACAAACCAATAAAACCCATCCTATCGAAATCTAAACTACTTGCTGCACAAGCTGTAAGAGAGTCTGTGTTATTTAAAACATATGCATTGATACGAGAATCTCACTTAGGGCTATGAGCATTTGTGGAGGATTAAGCATAAGGAAAAATAAAAATATTCTTAGATTTTGGTACTTAAACACTTTTACTGTGGATTCAGTTTATTGGGTACTAATGCATAGCTTAAAGGATTTGTTTTAGTAGTAGTAGTAAATAGATAAAATTATGGGCACTATGTGAGTGGCTGTGAGAAGTATGAATTAGTTATTCTAGGCCCTACATCTGGTTGTATAGCGTCCTCCAGACTGGCATCTTGCTATTTGCTTTTGTCCCTATTGTAGTTTTCAAATTTATTTATAAATATGACCAGCAATGTCCAGTCATCTAACATGTAAGTGATGATGAATGAGTAAATTCACGGGCAAATTCAGACAGGGAAGATTGTAAGCATCGCTATTAAACACACAGCTCTACCCTGACCTGGTTTAGAAGGTCATGAAGTTATGAATAGCTGGAAGCTGAGAGAATGATTTGGAAAAGCGTTATGGTAAACTCACTTTGAGCATATTGCCTTCTGCCATCTGTCATCAGCCACTGATGGAGCTGGGCTGTGGGGCCACTGGTGGCTTTTGCATTCCCTCAGGTCACTGCAAGGAGATGCCTGTCTCTGAACTTCAGCTGGGCAGTTAATTGTATCCAGCCACTCCAGCTTTCCCTGCAGCTTTTGGAGGGTTGCAGGAATCTTGAGATAGAGGTGTGAAGAATGAACTGCTATCCAATGCTTGTGGTCAGACAACTCATCCAAAGTTGGGTACCTAGTGCTGTCAGGCAGAACTTCTCTCTGGTGCCGATTATTTCCTCAGGTATGTTCTGTCTGAAGGGCTGCTTACCTGGCACAAGGACAAAACACGTTGTAAGCATTACTTTTGGTAAACTTGAATCATAGAATGGTTGGAGTTGGAAGGGACCTTAAAGATCATCTAGTTCCAACCCCCCTGCCATGGCCAGGGACACCTCCCATTAGAGCAGGTTGCTTGAAGCCCTAACCTTGACTATTCTTTCTTTGGGATTTGTAAAAATCTTACAACTTTTGAAAGCTAACACATTTTCAAGGCCTTAATCATCCCTTCTGTGTGAAGGCTGAAGGGCAAGTGCAGCTGAACATACAACTGGCTGGGCAGGTAGCAGATATCTACCGTGCTCTGAGGAGGAGAAGACAGGCTGGAACTCCTGCAACGAGACTTGAATCGCAGTAACTTGGCTGCCTGAGAACTGAGCCTGGGGAAGGTGACACACTTCAGCACGAGCACCAGAATTAAAAGCTAGGTAACAAGCCTGTACCCTAGCTGTGAGTCTTTCCTCCTCCAGTCAGGTCTACAGCTAAAGCAGGTGTCCAAGAAGGATTTGTTCAGGTTCAGACTTTAACTATTCAAAAAAAACCAGAGTACGCCATTTGTTTGAAGTGGTTTGAGATTTCAAAATACCAGATTAAGGATTGCCACTATTCTAAAATTGTGTTATATTAAATGTCAAGTTTTAATTATTGTTTTCTTCTAAAGTAGTCCTTAGATCACCACGCTGCAAGTATATCTATTCTCTCAGCCAAGGGCTTCTGTTAGGTTTTCTAATTGCAGTGTTTGGGTTTCTTTTATGGGAAGGTAAAACCACTGCTGCTCTTGATAAGTAACTCATCAATTCTGAAACTTACTATTCTTTCCCAAACTGATGTAGACATTTAAATAGACAGCACACACTTTTAAAAGGCTAAATTTCAAGTTCATATTCTTGGATTTGACACTGTTGACCTAATCTTTTAAGCTGTGTAATTAATTGTCTTAGCAGATTGTTCTTAAAATGACTAGGAAGCTGGTGGCAGTGACACTTGACATGCTACACTAAGGTCATATTAGCATCTTCCACTGGCTTTCTGCCATTTAAATGAGTGTTCTGCTTGCTTTTTTCCCCCTGCTGTTTAGAGTAAATATGTCTATCTGGAAGAATAAATATATGTAAAAACTGGATATGCATATTTTTATGTAACCATAGTTCATAATTTTTGCCAGTAAGCTGTATTAAAAGTAAGTAAAGTTTCATTAACAAGCATGAAGACTTCACTGTTAAATCCATCATACTGCTTAGAATATTTTTGTAATGTGATGTTTTGTTAATATTTTTAGTCTGCCATTCATACTTGTGCATTTACATGTCAAAATCATTCATTATCCAAAGTTTTCAAATCCACGTTGATTTTCCTGGAGAATATTAGGCTGGATTTCTTCCAGCTGTCTGATGCTGTGCTAACGGAGAAGTCTTGAACTGGCTGCTTCTGTTCTTGGTAAATTCTAAAATAGTTGAGTCTATCTTGTGCTGCTTGATAAGAACTTTTTGTGCTTCAAAATCAGAAGCGGAGCTCTCGGGGAAGCTAACTAGCTACAATTCTGCAGTCTTGAACCAGTTGCTGTGTAAGTGGCAAACCTGGGATGATTCCACTTTGGGGTCTCCTGTGACAATGCAGTTGAAAGCAGAGGGAGAAAATGAGTATTTGTCTTTTTTTCTTAACTTAATGTAGACATACAGGCCTGTGTCTCAGTATACTGGGAGGTTTTTATTTCATCACTTAGTGATTTAAAGCCTTCTATCCAGTATAGGGCTGAGAAGCAAAATTAAAGACAGTGATGCTGTCTTTATTAAGACACTAAAATTAAAGACAGTTATTAGCCTGCATAGGTTGTCTGATCCTGACCCAGGTGTCTTTTGAACACATTGGTTAACATCAAAATAAATGGAATAGAAGTCCTGACAAATGTTCCTCAAATTTGTGGAAATGAGTGGCTGAATGATAGAGATCTGCCCTTTGTTGTGCTGGATTAACTTGGGTAGATGTGGTTAAGTTGTCTTTGTTCCATGTCATATGACAGTAGCTGGGGGACATACAGGTGACATTTCACCTCCTGCTCCACGGGTTTGTTAGTAGGACATGAATAATGGTAGGGATTTAGGGTAGCTGTGCTGGAGGGGTATGAAGGGAGTTGGAGCCACAGGACATACTTCTGTAGAAACCATGCTTGATCAGTTTGCTCAATCACAAATACTGTTTCCCCATCTTCTGTGCAACAGTAATAATTTTTATGCGTATCCATTCTATTGTTTTATGAACTTCTACTTAGGACTGCTTCACCCAAGTTCAAGGGGAACACAACTTCTCTTGACATCTGCAGCAATCTTGACCACTTTCTCAGTTCTGACACTGCTGCACGAGTGACGCTGAACTTACGATGTTGGTGTAGGTCTGCTGGAGGAATTTGTCCTACTCTGTTCAAAGCTTCAGCTAGAGTTTGTGGTTTCATAATAATGGTTCTGGGGGACAGGTTGGGAACTGCAGAATACTGGGACGTTGGGGGAGCCCAGGTAGGGGGGAGGAAAGGCACACTGCCAAGCTTGGCTGTCTTTTCTACTCTGGGACTCGCCGTGTGTCATCTCAAGCAGAATGGTTTGGGGCACTGGGAGACAGTGTAAAATAGATGAGCAAGTATTGAGGGGTTTTATATAAATTGACTGCACTAGAATACCAAATGGCTGCCTTTGACTAGAAAAATATACCTGTGCAGGCTGAAGTCAGCAGGGTCAATCAAACTTCACCTTTTGGTCCCCTTATGTCACTAGATTTGTAAGCGAGCAATAATTGGAGTAGAATTAGCAACAGAGAAACTCCCATTTTTAATGAAACTGTTTGAGCATATATATTGTGTTTTATACCTTAACCTGATTTTTTTTTTTTCCCTTGCAGAGCAGCTTTTATGAACTATTTTGCTATTAAGTATGAAGTGGTAGTGAAACTTCTAGACTTCAGATAGGTAGGCTGACTCAAGGTATTCTCAGCTACTTAAAGTGTATATAAAATTTCACGTCCTAATATAGCCACACTTAATATCCTTACCTGGAAGTTTGACAATTAAAATCCCCATACTACATCATGACTAGGTGTGCTTGAAGAGCTTTGAGAAGCTCGGGTTGACTGTAGTCCAGCCCAGGAGTGCGTAGAGGGGCGGACGTGACTGGAAAGCAGGCTGGGATGTTAAAGGTTACTTCATCACCGACAGTGGGTACCACTTCTCGTCATCAGTACGGGTGCAACTGCTACACTGACAGCCCGGCGTTTCATTTTCACTTATTTTTGGGACATGGACAGGCCTGAAAGGTAGGCTCATGCAAATCATATGAAGTTCAACCAAGCCAAGCGCAGGGTCCTGCACCTGGGACGTGACAATCTCATGCACAAATACAGGTTGGGTGGACAATGGCTGGAGAGCAGCCCTGAGGAGAAGGACTTGGGGGTGTTGATGGGTGAGGAGCTCAACATGAGCCAGCAGTGTGCACTGCCAGCCCAGAGAGCCAACCCCATCCTGGGCTGTGTCAAGAGAAGTGTGGCCAGCAGGTCACGGGAGGTGATTCTGCCCCTCTGCTCTGCTCTGGTGAGACCCCACCTGGAGCACTGTGTCCAGCTCTGGAGGCCTCAGCACAGGAAGGACATGGACCTGTTGGAATGGGTCCAGGGGAGGGCCACGAAGATGATCAGAGGGCTAGAGCACCTCTGCTGTGAAGACAGGCTGAGGGAGCTGGGGTTGTTCAGCCTGGAGAAGAGAAGGCTCGGGAGAGACCTTACAGCAACTTTCCAATATCTGAAGGGAGCTACAGGAGAGCTGGGGAGGGACTCTTTGTCAGGAAGTGTATTGACAGGACAAGGGGTAATGGTTTTAAATTGGAAGAGGGGAGATTTACATTAGATATCAGGAAGAAATTCTTTCCTGTGAGGGTGGTGAGACACTGGAACAGGTTGCCCAGGGAAGCTGTGGCTGCCCCATCCCTGGAGGGGTTCAAGGCCAGGCTGGATGGGGCTTTGAGCCACCTGGTCTGGTGGGAGGTGTCCCTGCCCAGGGCAGGGGGGTTGGATCTGGATGATCTCTAAGGTCCCGTCCAACTCTAACCATTCTATGATTCTATGTGCTGTAAGGTTTTGATGACTTGTAACTACTATAGCAGTATAGTATATATGATTTGACTTACCTGCCTGAGGTGACTAATTGATGTTGTAATTATTTGGAGAATCTTTTCAGAGACTCTAGCTGTTGCGTCATTATCTGGTCGTACCTGGAGACTGGGAGTGTTTCTGGCGTCAGTGGAAATACCGGTGTTATAGGATTTGTCCGTTAGAGGTCACTGTTTAAATAGCTTTAGCAGTTTCTGTCGTGGGAAGAAGCTGATGTTCCTGGTAGCAGTTCAGCCTGCCTGCTAGGTCGTGCTGGAGAGCAGCTTTGTTTTTGCTATTCTCCTCAGTCTCCTTAACCTCAGGTGATCCTACACTCGCCAGCTTCACCATATTCTTCTGCTGCTTTTAAATGTTCTCAAAACTTGTCTGCTATTCATAGTAAGACTCTTGATGATTATTATTTTTCCTATCTTTTTGATCTTGTGTTGTGATTTCTTGTCCAATATTATTAATGATGAGAGATCAAGAACAACTTTTATTTTTTTTCCTCAAACCTCCCCTGTATTACCTGATGTTGCATTGTCAGTCCTCCTCTCCCTTTCCTCTGACCTGCTGTCCTATACTGTCCTCTGCTCTTTCCACTGCTTTTTCCTTGCTTCTCAAGTGTACTCCTTTACTTACCTTTAGTCCTTTCCTTTTTGTGAGATGATCCATTATTTTTTTGCTGCTGGTTCCCATTTCCAGACCTGAATTTTATTTTTGCGTTCACTTTCTGGTCCTGCCAGAATAGCTGTGTCTCATTGACCATGTTCCTTTAACAGCCACTTTGTCACCCTTTTGTCATCCTTGTGCATTTTGCCTTCTTCCAGAAAAAAAGTTCAAAACTTTTCTCCTTCTTTTTGTGTGTGCTCACACAGCTTACTGTTTCTGTGCTCCACCATCTCACTTGTCTTGCTCTCTGCCCGTGACCAGCACAGGAGCTCGTCCCTTCATCCCTGTTAACCCTTTTAACTGTGTCCTTGATGTTATTTAACACGCTGCTAAAATCCCTCGGTGTCATTTTTATATTAGGGTGTCTCCTTTGTAAGTCACCTTTCTGGCTGCAGCGTATCCTGGGATGTGTTGGAGGTGGTCCAGAGGCAGGTACCAACACTGCATCTGTCTGTTCTGAATTCCTTCCCAGTCTGGCTGCTTTGTCCTGTCCAGACTGCTGGAATGTGTTATGGTGTCTCCCACTGGTATTGTCTGACACTTTGCATTTTGCCTGGTATTCAGATTATTTATATAGCGAACTTGCTGACTCCTGGAGGGAACTAGATGCTCGTATACTCTTCGTTACTTCTTGTGTTCTCCTCTTCTTTGCTGCTGCCTCTGCTTCCTTCTGTACGTTGTTCCAAACTGTTGTACTGACACGATACACCCCAAAATGGGGCGAGTGAGTTGTCCGCGTGGTGAAACTAGGGTTGTGTCTAAAGAACAAGACTTCTGCCCGGCAGTGGCCTCTCAGCTGTGCGTGGCAGTGGTGCTTCAAATGAACTGTAAGCCTTTCATTTCTTTTATATATATATTTTTTTTTTATTTTTTTTTTACTACCCATTTCTGGTGTAAGGATATCCAAAGGGAAGTATCTTTATGAATGCAGTGCACGAGGGGATGTGAGAAAGAGGGAAAAGGAAATCCCTGTACATACGCCTTACTAAATTTGTGACATCTGAGTTCTCCACAAATGTTTAGATTAAATACCTTGTTAGCTTTTTTTTTCCTCCCTGAAAAAAAAATCCCAAAGCTTTGGTTCTGAGAAAGTACAGGTGGTACACCATTTTAGCTTTAAATAATATAAATTCTGGGTTTAAGAAGCTTTGGGAGAATGAAGCAGAATAATTTATGAAAGAGGTTTGTACTGTAATGGTATAAAGACTGCATGATGAAACCACCCCAATTTATGCATAAATTAAATTGTCAAAGTTTGTGCTGTATGGCAACAAAATCAGTTTTGCATCATAAGTAAGCGTACATACTAAATACAGCACTAGACACAAATCACTTGTCTTTAACATAGTTCTTCAGAAGCTGTTATTCTTCTCTTACTAAAAGGCATCTGCAAGCATATTAACTCATTTTTTGTGAGTCTCAATGTTTTCTGCCATGTTTTAGTACAAATTTCTTGTCTCTTTGCTTATCTACCAGTGGCTTAAAATAGCTGTAATGTTTTTTGTGGAAGCCGCATATAAATGATCTTTCTCCATATGTATGTACAGGTTGTAATGTAAAATTGTTGAAAATCCTCTTGCCAGATACAGACTACTTAGAAGTTGGCATTTTTAATGCTAGTGAATGTTGCACAAGTGAACTCACTTCAATGAAGGGCTTAATTTTGTATCATCTTAAAGAATTTACTGTCTGACAAGCCGAGTGAAAGCCTTTTGGTGCTAATATCGAAGGACAGAGGTGAGAAGGCAGATTTGGTCTAGACTGTATGGAAACTGGACTTACTTTTATATACTTGATTTTTGTACTCTATTTTCTATGTGTTCTTTTTGATCTAGTGATTGGGTGTGTTGGTTCCCATCAGAGCACTCGCCCATCTGGCCTCTTTGCTCTTTCCCTTGGGTGCCCTGTGTCAAAAATACTGTAGAGCAAACTAACATTTGGGGTGAAATAATTTCCTGATCTTTCTCTGAGGATGGGTAGCTTGTGGTAAGGTGGTTTTTCTTCTCTAAGAGGAATATCTTCCTGAGGAATATCAGGGAATTCCAGAGTGAAAGGCTGAAGTGACCTTGACCTGTGAGGGGTAACCTGTAGTATCTAGCCCGGTGTTCAGGGCGTCTTTGGTTAGTCCCTCTTGTTAAACTGCTGAAAGGATGTTAAATAGACTGAAGTAAAGAGAATTTGATGGAGGGGAAGGTGAACATGCTGAACTTCATCTGGTTTGATTTAACTAAAGCTGGCTACTGTGCAGTAGTGTGAAACTCTGAAGATACCATGCTTAAACAACTTCAACACCTGAAGAAGACTCACTAGTAGTCTCCCCCTAAACTTAGCCCCTGGTTTCTAATATTTCTCTACAAACCCGGAAGTAAATCTTATGCCTTCATCTTGGAGAAGAACAGATTTGTCCTTTGTCTTCACTAGATGTCATTTGAGTCCTGGTCTCTTCTCAGCCTTTCTTGTGCTCATAGCACTTCTCCTTAGACTCTGGCTTCTAAATTAAAACAATTTATTGATAAATTGCTTTGTTAGTGTAGTAGCACATCAGTGAGCTATAGCATAATTTAAACATCTTCATAAGAACACTTTCATAACTGCAGTGCTTCTGTGGATGATTGCAAAAAAGAATTCTGCTGGTTTCTGGAAAGAGCTGAAGATCAAGGAGACAAGTTTCTTTTTTAATGTTTTCGGTGTGAGGAAGGTTAGTATCCACCTTTGGAAGAGGGTGGAGGGTTAAAAGGGGAAACTTGAACTACATAATGTGTAAATTAAGTACTGTGTGCTTCAGCTGGGATCAGGATTCTCTTCAGTTAACTGCCAACTATGATATCAGCATGCCTATGAATATTTAAAATGAAAACTGTTGTGTTCTCCCTCTGCTAATTCCTCTTTCATTTCGGTGAAGCTGATTGCTTCTGTCTCAGTATAACAGAACCCTTGTCAAATTAATCTAAACATGACTCCAGCTATATGAGTACAGTTATATTGGATGCACAGGATGCATTATATATTTAGTATTTCTAAATTCTTCCTCCCTCATGAAATGTGAGTAATGTTTCACGTCTTTATGACCTTTACTCCAAGGGATCCTTACTCATGAAAAGTTCCTGTTGATGCTAACTGGATTAGCAACAGTCTGCAGAACCGGGTTTATCATACTGTATAGCCCACAAGTTTTACTTTTGGCTTAAGAAATAGGTTCTTGCTCTTGGCTGGAAAACCTTACCTGGGACCTACAATGGACTGATAGCACTCTCAAAGGTCTGCGTTGAGTTCTCTTTACTCTATGACTCTTCACCAGCTTTTAAGTGGAACAGTTTAATGAGAAGCTGGCATAGGCTTATACATCTCTTCTCTGACAGGTAGTGCAAAATAGAGCTTTATTATAAATTTATTAAAATAAATAGCTCTTCTGAATAAATATTCCCTTAGAACCTGTGAAGGTTTGGAGTACTAGTGAACGTCATGTTCCTAGCTACTGCGAAATTACTTCATTAACTAAAGAAACATTCTGAAAAAAACAAATTCTGCAGCTTGAAGTTTCTAAAGATACAAATGCCAAAGAAACTAATCATATCTTGAATTAAATTCTTTTTTCACTTGTTGTCTAATTCAAAATCCATTGAATTCAGTTGGAGGTTTTCTGTAGCATTTGAAACGTATTTATGGAGGAGATTGTAAGTTTACTCACATGAATAGGCAAGTATTACAGATACTCCAAGCAGCAGTGGGACAATGTTTATTTTGAACATTCAGTATTAAGGTATAAATGAACTAAAATGTTTGACTCGGTTTGCATACCATGTGTTCTTCTCATGGAGACTATGATTTTTACTAAATCATTTCACTTGTCCAATTGAGTAGTTTCATAAACTTGTCTCTTGTCACGTTTTTCATCTGAGCTTCCTGGTCTAAAATGCTTTATATTTCAGTTTTAAATTGTAAATAAAATTTTGATATGGGTCTCTTAATCAAAGAGAGTCTTCAACAATGTTTGATTTAATGTTGGTCCCTGCTAATGCAAAAAATCAGACTAAATTTCATCTTCTAGGTGAAAAGCAAATGGAGACTTACTCTTGCGAATACCTGAGTTTGTTTACTTTTAAAGTTGTGTTGTTTTCCAGCGCCTCACAGGAGCTTTAAGAGAAATCCTGGAGATCGCTTGCAGAAATAGAGACTTTCTGAAGTCTGTGTTTTCAGCTGTATGAAGGGCCCTGCCACCACAAGAGTATTGAAACCTAGATGAATGACTGCGGAGTGGAACTGGAGGGGGAAAAACTCACTTCCTTTTCTCCTCTTCCACTTTCTGTGTTCTTCCTCCTTTGTCAGAGGTTGAGGGTACAAAAGGAGCTGGATCTAAATGTCAGTCATAGGTAGTGGTATGAGAAGAACTTGGCTTCCTGCTTTATGAGAGAGCTTGGAGTGAAGTGTCTTGGATGTAACCCCTGCTTTAACCGATTTAAGCCCTCTTAGTGTGTTGCTCTGCATTGATAGCTGTCTAAAAGTCCATCTAACCCAGTATCTGTTCTTCAACAGAGGGCAACATCAGACCTCTAGAAAAAATAGATGTCTGGTGTTGGCTTCTGGCTCTTGATGTGGAGAGCGAGCTAAGGTCCAGATCCAGGATACTTGGGTGTGGAATTGTATAGGCATTGAATAGTAGCTCTGAATCCTCCTTATGTATGTTTTTGAAATCATATCAGAACTTTTGAACAGCTGTTGCTTATGTAGGAATAAAATGTAATAACTTGCCTTGAGTGAAAGGCTGCTCTGATGAGAATATATTTTAGCACCTAAAGAGTTGCCACTAATTTCAGGGCAGAAAAGAGCATATTTGTTTATAAATGCTTTCAAGTATAAGAAGTTGCCAATCCTTATTTCCAGGAGCATGAACAAAGTCCTCTTATTCCTTGCTGTGCAGCCTGTTACTCTCAACCAAGCTCTTGAAATCAAGATGAAGTCTATAGCTGTCACAGTGAATCACTGTGTGCAATTGCCAGTATTGAACAAGGGGAAGGAAGCTGCTCATGGTCTTGTGAAGTGAGACTTAATATGAATGGGGCTTCTTGATGTGACTGAAGCTTCACAGAGGAATGCAAAGGCACTGGGCTGCCAAATTTTACTACCATTTGCTGAGGAGGAGTTTAGTTGTTAATGACACTGGGCAGCAGATGGTCTTAGAAGAGTTGTTAAGACACTGTGGATCGTACTGTAAATATGTGGGTGAATGGAACCAGGATGCTGACAGTTCACTCTCACAGCTCGTCATGAGAAGGTGACTCGAGTAGAATTTAGTGTTGCCAGAACATGAATTTCTTGATATTTGGCAGTCTGCTATATATCTGGGAAGAATTGTGCAACATAACAGTGGGATGGTAGTTGGGATGCACTTAGTCATGTCAAGTTCAGAACAGAGGACACTATATGCCTAGTCAACCTTGCTTGACCACTGCTCATCTTTAGCCCTGAAAGTACTGAACCTGTGCAGTTTAGCTACAAGACCAGTACAGGAGTTAATTTTGGTCTTCTGTTTTTCTTTGAATCCAAGAGAGCATTCATTCATCTGAATTGTTGAACCAGAAGATAAGCTGTTACAGGAAAAAGTCCTCTCTCCCCTACCACAAGCCTACTCTTCTGTTTGTCCTCCTCAAAAAATACCTGCAGCCCCTCCATCCAAACAAAAAAATATGTTTGTGGATTAGAGCTTTGCATTTTGATTTAACAGGGTGAGACACAAAGTATTTTATCCAAATCTTTTGGAAATTTTTAGCCTTTTTCTCATCTCAGCCTGCTTACCCATGCAGCTTTTAGAACGGCTTGAATAAAATAATGATATAAAGTGTCCTAAGTGTGATTCACAATGTAAAGTACAGTATGTAGGAATTATACAGGTATATCAGAAGCTTAGTTGACAGCGTGCAAGGACATAGCTCCTGTTCGTCACTAGGGACACTTACTCACACCTTTGCCCTGACAAAAGAAAATCAAATTTAAAAGCTCTGCTAAGCCAGCCAGTGGAAGTTGGATTCTTGCCCTGTGTTTGCAAGCGAGATGAGCAGGTAGGATCTGAACCTCTTCAACTGTGGCGTAGGCCATTGAAACTAGGGTTCTTCTTGATGCTGTGATCTTCAGTGCACGTGTAATTTTTAATAATAAATCTCTGGAACCCATTTTCTTCCTGGCTTGAAGTCTAGCTGTCATCTTTTCCTAGGTAGTTTCATGGGGTTTTTGGGGTTGTTTTGTGGGTGTTTTTTTTGTTAAGATAACTGGTCATCTTTTTTGAAATGTTTCTTCCTCTCTCCACAGTTTCCTAGCTTCAGTTAGAAGTGAGATACAAACTTAAGAATTCATTTAGTCTTAAGGGGGCAAACAAGTTGGTTTGGACAGGTATTTGAAAGGATACATCCACTAAATCAGTGTTGCTAGTTCAAGGTAGCTCAGTAACTGGGCCCAGCTTTTTGCTTTGATGTCCCTTATTGCTTGGACTCCATCAGGCTCCTTGGAGAGCACTTGTCCCTGTTTGTGGTCAGAGGTGCAGAATAGCTTTGCTGCTACTCCATGATGCAAGAGGTTGTTAGGTAACTAAATCCACTGTGAATGGGACCAATTAAGTGTAAGGTGCCTGCTATCCAACGCTGATTGAATTGAAACACGTGCCAGGAATTGCTAGTTTTCCTCACATGGGGGTATCACTGCCAAATTGTCTGTGTAGTCTGATGGTTTCTGGCCTCACAGCAAGATCAGAAAAGTTTCATGGCTTCCTCTCTTTGTAGTGATAGAGTGATCCTTGGTGTAAGATGTACTTTTTTTTAGTTGACTTGGAGAAATTTCATGTCTTGGATAACATCATCTTTTCTTTATTGTCTGGTGGTGGTGTTCAACCTGAATAATTGAAATACAGAGTTGATGCCTAGGCAGCCAAGCTGCCTGCTGGTTTGGTAAGTCTGCCCTGGTGAATGTCAGGCTCTTGTTCCAGTGTTCCAACAACACAGCTCTGCATTACATTTGGCATAACTTGTGGTGTTAAGTTGCAGTGGTTTGGTTTTGGTTGTTTGGTTTTTTTAATGGTTGGGTGTAATTTCTTACACCATCAAAAATGGTGTAAATCAAAAATTTCTTACATCATCAAAAACCTTCATACCAAATTTTTATTAACTGCTTCAACAGTGTAACTTCAGGAGAAATGTATTTGGTCACTGTATTGTTGAGGTTTTGACTAAATAAAACCTGTATTTGCCAGTACTTCTGATTCCTAAGTCTTGCATAAACACAGTATCTGCTTGAGAAGAGCAGAAACATGGTTTGCCAGTCCACTGCATCTCATCAAAGTCAAATTATAAAGTCTAATTTCTGAAAGGAAAACATTTTAATACTGGTAATTACTGTTCTGGTGAAATATTGAGGCTGGGAACAGCTGAATTATGTCAATTAAAATCCTCGCTTAACTTCTGTTAGGGAGTAATTTAAAACAACAGTAGTAGTACATTATCCTTTACTTTCTGAAGGCACGTAATTCATGCTGTCATTGAGTGACAGATATGCATGGACCAGTTGGAAAATACCGCAAATGGAGGGATTTTAAATGTTCAGATTTGCCTTAATGACTTCGGGGGGGGGGTGGGGGGAGGGGAAAGAGGCTGCTAAAAATCTCCTGCAATGAATATGACCCTCAACAGTAATATTTATGTAGTGTAATTAGAGTGTTTGTTAGGGATTCCGGTATTGTTCGCAATGTAATTAGACTTATAATCTAGTAAATGTGACATACTATAATGTTCTGCTTTGTAAACATTATTGACTCCATTTTAAGACTAAGATTGCCTCATGCCAACAAATAAAAGAAAATCATGGCCTCATAAAAACTTCTAATTATTTAGATGTGCACTCTACGGGTTTCTGATGCAAAGTTGAGACTGAACCAAGGTGAACATTGAATGCAGGTGCAAGCTTCAGTGAAGGTGATTTACCAACATCCTTTTTTGTAAACCTCAGCTGTCTGCTTAAATCTCACTAAGTTTAAGGGGGAAAAGAGGCAAATCTGAATAGCTTTTTAATCTCACTTGTACAGGCATATTCATATTGTGCTTCTGCCTTATTTTCTTGTGTTTCTACATAATAAGCAGATGTTGATTTGTTGGCAATCCAATGTAGCCATGTATATGTATTGATCAGTTAGATATTCACCCATTGGAGGGAACTGAAAATGGGCTTGGCTAAAGTTCATCTTTTAGGGCTGAACTTAATTTGTTGTAAGTTTTGTTGTATCTTAAATGGGAAAAACTTGGATACTGGATTATTTAAGCACTAAGCAGAATGGGCTATTGCTAAAAATGAATTTGATGTTTGCTGTTAACGACCTTTAATAAAACTGTTGTCTTTGTGTAACTACTTGTATCATGCATTTTTTCAATTCAAATAAGGAAATGATCCAAATCTCTAAGGCTCAGCACACATGGGTCTCAGAAGAGCAATGTGAGCTCCAGAGGCTGACCAGCTTCTCTTTATTAGTCTATGAGAGCATTTGTTGTCCCTGTCTCTTTCTGCAGTGGTCTTTGTTAGTCAAAATACCTTACAATATTGGTAGTAATTTTCTGAAGAGTACAAAGTGACTGCTCTCAGCAATGAGAACAGATTGCAGATAGGAGGCTTTTTTTGATATAAACTTTGCTTTTATTGCAGTCGTTATTAGGTGCTGTTTCTGCTGTCAGCCACAGTAGAAAACAGAGGGAAAGGCAGGTGCTCGTAGAGCATCTATAGCCTGGGTAGCTTGCTTGAATTACAGTCTCTCACTGTGAAAACTTCTCCCACAGCTGTGCCAGCAAACATCGCAGACCTGAGAAACATAGAAGTGCTCAACTTTTTCAACAACCAGATTGAGGAGCTGCCTACACAGATTAGCAGCCTTCAGAAGCTCAAACACCTGAATCTTGGGTGCGTATCTTAATGCAAAAATTTGCTGTAATAGAGGTACCGTCAAATGTTGTCAAAACTGAACCTGGAATTTCTTATTTTTTGCTATTAAAGTTTCTTTTTAAAAGTATTTGTGATGATACCTCAGCAATTATGGCTTCAGAGTCCTTAGCTAGTGTCCTGGATAATCGGGTACTTAAAAGGGATCAAACACTTACACTGGTATACTGCCAACCATTTAAGGTCAAACAGCAACTCACATTCATCTAATACTGAAGTCAAACTTAACAATTATTGAATTTTACTTCCTTAGCAACTGTTTCTTAATTTGTGGTTGCTGTGTAAGAGACAGGCTCTATATTCTGTTTTGTTATATTCTGTTCTGTTTAAAAAAAAAAAAGAGGCTAATTTTTCCATGGTAATCTAGGACTTGAATTTCAAAGTCCTACATTTGGAATTAAAGATGTCTCAATTTCTATTAAATCTGTAAAAAAAGCAGCAAATCTTTAAATATCGTGTGTATTTATTTCAAAGAGCTAATATTGACTGAATTTGAGCCAGAGTTGTTCCTGTTAAGTGTTCAGGTACTGTATTCCAGTAGAGTTGGTGATACTTTATAATATCTACACTTCCAGAAGGATTTCTGGAATTATTAAGAAAATAAATGTGGAGCATAGAACCTTCTTAAAACTAACTGGGCATATTAAAGTGTAATTAATTAGAAAAACACTGGTTAGGGGTAAGCTTTAGCTTTATAGGCTTCTCACAGACAGAATGTTTGTATTTATTCTGAGGACCTTAAACTGAAGGGGTTTTTTACTATTTTAAATACCAAGTGATTTTGGCTAAGACATGTGTATTCTGCTTTAGATGCTTTTGTAAAGTGCTGATAACTGAATTGCATCTCAAACTGTTGGAACGCCAATAAATGTTTTCATTACGATCTGTCTTCTCTGGTCTTTATTTGGTCACTTTAGGTCTCTAGCACTCCTTAATATCTGTTTGAACATGGAATTGCTTTTCAGAGGAAATATTAATTCACGATTGGGATTCTATATTTCTTGGGGGTCGAATCCATGTTTTTGGAATGGCATGTAGAAGTGTTGCAGTGTATGGAGGGAGGAAGAAGTCGGGCTTTTTCCATGGATTGAAGCCGTGACAGGTGTTAGTGTAGTTCAAATACTGGTCTTCATTAATGGAACAAAATGTAACGCGAAAGTCCTCGGGTTTCAGACCAGCAGACACTTAAGCCTGGAACCACAGTTGCCATCTTCGTGTGTCCTGTGGCCCAAGATCTTGTAGGTTAAATGCTCTTCCTACTGAATCCCCTCTTTACCCATAATCTTCCAGGCACAGGATTCACAGCCCAGCCTTAGCTCTGCAAAATGGGTTCAGCTGTGGAGGTCCCTGGAGTCAGTGCAGAGGCAGCTGGGGGACAGCCCAGAAACCCTGGTGTCTGCAGTGCCTGTGTACGCACAGGGCATCGGAACAGCCCTCCGGGGGAGAGGGGAAGTTTGAATAAGAGCATAGATTATTTTGGGGAGGATTTTGATGCATGAGGGTCAGGTGGTGGGGAGGAAAGAGGGAAGGTATACTGCTGCACTGGAAGCTGAACAAATAAATAAATAAAAATTTGGAAGGTGAGTGTGGCGTGGTTTTTGTGGCACAAGCTCAGTGTTTGAACTTCTGCAGGGCTGAGTAGTGCTGGGCAGGGACTTCCAGCTGGCTCTTTTTCCATGCCAAAGAATAGATACCCTTCTGCCTGTTGGCAGTAGGGAGAACATTCTTTCTCTCCCTGTTCCTTTGCTTACAAAAGGGAGGGCTGTCAGGGCCACTTATTCTTTATACTACTGAAAAGGGAGCTGCATTCTTTAGTCCTGTTTGATGTGAAGAACAATGTTTAAAACAGTGACAGGTCTACCGTAGCAATAGTGGAGGATTGCCTTTCTGTACTTTAATTGCTACTACCACAGTAGTTCTAAGTGCAAGTCCCTGGTAGGACTTCTCGTAGGAGATAAGGAGGAAGAAGATTTCATCTAGAGGTTAGTGACAGAGAGCTGCTCTCTACAGGTTCTTGTTCTGGTGGGGCTGGCTTATGCATAAGTGGGAGAGGAAAGGTGAATTACTGTCTGAGAGTCTGCAAAAGAAGTGTATGTGCTTCTGCCTTTGCCCACCTGGGTGTGTAGTCATCATGCTTAGTCTGGAAGTGCAGCTGCTCTTGTGTTTAGTTCACTGCCTAAAGAACTTTTAGAAGATGGGCTTATTAGCTGTCCTACAGATATATTTCAAAGTATTTATCACATAGAATAGCACAGTGTCTGACAAACATTGCATGGGGGAGATTAGAGCCCAAAGTCTTTATTTTGGGGTACGTAACTGTCAATAGTCAAATTTTCATACCTTTTAGTGTTACATCACGCTTCATACATCCCATTGAATCTCCTCTGGACTTCGGTTGTGGCTATTGCTATTTATCACTTTTGCATCAGAAGGAGAGTAAAATTCAGGATATGTTTAGAAATAACATGTGAAAGGTCGTGATTGTTTCCAATCACCATGTAAGAATAAAATCTCATTTTTCAGCATAGCTACCTGTACATGCTTTTCCTGAAGATGCCCGTCTTCCCTGTTCTGCTGTCAAACATGGGTGGCAACTGAAGGAGGATACACACACCCAAGTGTTGTGTTGGGTGTACGTGCAATAGGGGCAGTATAACGAATAAGCTGGTAGTTATATGCTGTTCTATGACAAGCAAACCAGAGCTCTAGACAAACAGTAAGGTACTGTGAGTATTGTCTCCAGCTCCTTGCCTTGCTTTGTCATTGCAGCAGCTCTAGTGATTATTTGGATCACCTTGTTCAAGTCCTTTGAGGTCAGAGAAAAGTTACTGTTCTCTGTTGTTTATCTGTTCCAGGTTATCAGAGAAACCTTTTCCGCCTGTTAGCTTTCCCGGTGTTCTTCTGGCTGTTGCCAGTGGGAACTGCTATCCTGAACCCTCTAAGACAGGCTGAACGAGCTATATTTAGACCGAGCCTCATCAATCAGAGGACTGGCATTTTATTTACTTTGTGCTCCATGTGCATCAATAGTTATCTAGTGACACAAATTTGCTGTTTATAAGAAGGGGTTTGAGCAGCAATTATCAATGAACATAAATACCATGTAGTTGAGGTGTTCCTCTTTGTATTTGGTGCCATGGTGAAGAACTATGTGGTATGGCAGAATGGCAGATGGTCAAGGTGATGTCCAAAAGGGTAATTTGTAGTTTAGCTAGAAGATAGGTCATCTCCTGAAGACTGGCTCTCTCTGTGGCACACTGTTGAAGCTGTGTGTGGTACTGTGGCACATGTCTCCCTTGTGCTTCACGTTTCAGGTGTGGCTGTTGATTGACATATCTGACAGGATCCCTTGCCGAGTGTGTAAGTTTGGGGCATATTTATGGAAGAGAGAGATAAAAAAAGGTCTGCATCGCCAAAGGCTTGCTTAGTATCTTGTAGCATCAAGCCCTTTTCAAAATAAAAGCATGATTTGGTTTAGATTGCATTTTTTTTTTTTAAAGAAATTAAACTCTTGTTGCCTGTGTGATTCCTACCAGATGAAATGAATACTGATGTCACATTCTGTTTTTTCTTCTTCACCTACAGCATGAACAGGTTAAACACCTTGCCAAGGGGGTTTGGCTCTTTACCAGCTCTGGAGGTTCTTGACTTGACTTACAACAACTTAAATGAAAATTCTCTACCAGGAAACTTCTTTTATCTGAGTAAGAAACTTTTCTAAAAACTCTACAAATCTTCATGATATGGTGCTTTGCTTTCTGCAGCTGAAATTTATTTCACGGAGACCAAACTCCAGCAGAATTTTTTCTGATATTTATGCTTTCCTTTGAATATCTCTTGACTATTTCTACATAGCTCAGCAATATTTATCACTTATATACAGTCACCTGACACCATTGGACACGAGAAGACTTGGTTAGTAATGGTATGTTAATTTTCTTTTGAGTAATATCATCTCCTTGGGTCCCATATACTTAGTTAAAACTTCATGGAAGCTTGCAAGCCACAGGGCAAAGGGAGCTGTTTTGCAAGACAACTGTTGTGTGTTGACTCTGGAAACAGTTGTGTTCCTGGTGGTTCATGACTGAAATAGTTTTAACAGCACGTGGATGTCAAAGCGTCCAGTATGTTAAAAAATGGTGGTAAGGTTACCAAGCTTAGCCCAGGAATGGCAGAGCTAAGCTGACCTTTGCACATGTTAAAAATACACTCTCAGAGAGTTAAAATAAAGGTATTGTAACGCGTATGTGCAAAAGGGCTGCGTTATGGTTGCCTAAGCAACTTGAATTCTTTCTGAATTTTAGTGATTCTGCTACCTTACTGGTCTTTTCAGTGTACGGGGCTGAGGTGGCTTCGGGATCGGTGCATTTAGCAGCAGAAGTGACGGGAGAGGAAGGAGTGCTGCTGTCTGAGGGATTTCATAATTGTAACCAGGCAGAGGGAAATTTTTAAGTCAGCGTTATTTAAAAAGGGTCACGTATAATGAAATGAAAAGAGGAGAAGGAGTAAACTGCATAAGACAAATGGGATCTCCTCTCTGGTGAGGAGGAGAGGGTTTGCTGACTGACCACCTTCCTTCCCCCTGCACCCAACACTTCTTTGTGAGTCTCCATTTTAATTTTTTTTTCTTTTTTTCAAACTGTCATGTATGCTCATTCAATAATAGCAAGCTACGTGGTTGGGCTGGGTCATCTCTTTTTCTGTGAATTTCATAGAGACTGAGCATGGAAATTATAAATTATGTAATTTGCGTCTTCTGTATTAATCTCTTTTAAGATCTCTTCCCCAGCATTAGGCTGTGCTTTCTATAGAGCTTAACATATATGTGTATTTGTCCAAAAAACTCATCTCATTGGGGTTTTTTTAATGTTTGTTTAAGATGCAAATTGATGTAATAAATAAGAATCAGGGGTAATAAAGACTAATGACTGTATTCTGACAGCTCGGCATTGAGCCTATATGCCAGAACCTGCCAGAATCTGCTATTGTAGAAATTGTTAATTGTGCTAGTCCTTTTGAATAAAGATGTTTTCCTGAACTCACCAAAAATACAATAAGCCAGTAAATCTAAGTTTGACCTGCTTGTTACTATTGTGAGCCTTGGGTGTGTCACAGGCTTTTCACCAAGTCAGGGTTATTAATCAAACCTGACTCCCTTTTATTGATTAGACCTCAACTGGTTGGGTTATATGCCACCCTGTTTATATATTGCTATTTAATTTGCAGCCACCCTGCGTGCACTCTATCTAAGTGACAACGATTTTGAAATCCTGCCGCCAGATATTGGGAAGCTCACAAAGTTGCAGATAGTAAGTAATTTATCTAAATTCTTGGAAAATCAATTCACTTTTGCAATGCTTGTAGGAATAGAATCTAGTCAATTTGAGGAGTAGTAGGGTATGTTTGCAGGAATAGACCACTACACCTGGAACAGTTTCTTGTTTACCAGCAGACACTTGTAAATAAATTGGAAGAATTGAGCGTTTAGGAGAAAGGTGGGGGCAGAGGGAGTAGAGTTCTGTTTTGGGCTGCTTTATGGTCACCGAAAATTGTTCTGACTATTTTCTATTCACTCTTAGCTGAGTCTTAGAGACAATGACCTGATATCCCTGCCTAAAGAAATTGGTGAGCTCACTCAGCTTAAGGAACTTCATATCCAGGGAAATCGTCTTACTGTGCTGCCCCCAGAACTAGGTAAGATTGTGGATGGCAATTTATTTGAAAAATTATGATAATGATGCGCTGTGTTTCCTCTGAAACGAAACCAGTTGTTAAACTCTAGGAAATGATCATGCTTAAGTCATCCTTGCCGCTAATATTTACTTTCCCCAGAGTAACACTCACTTTTTTCTTTCCTACTGGATATGCAGGAGGCCAGAAGATGATGTTTGTTTGGTTTTATTAGCTTTTTTTCATGTTATGTTTTCCTTGTGTACTAGTTAGTACACCTGGCTGCCAATTTGTATATAGCATCTTGCTTTATGTAACATATCATAAATATTGGGTCTGCGAAGCTATTCTTGTCTCTGGCGGGGTTTTGAGAACACTGTTTGGATCAGCCAAAATTATTTTAAGCAAAAATGACAGTAGTGTAACTGGCTTTTTTGTGATGGTTCCTGTGAAAATGGAAGTTTGATCAACTAGAGTAAAATATAGCTAAATTAGAGGAATTTCTGTGGTTTTTCTCTTTCGGTAGCCTACCTTTTTAGTGAGTTGGCAGCTCTTTCACTTAAAGCAGTGGAGTTGGTTGATATACTTTGAATTTGTGTTACTGGCCATTTAATTACGATTAATTCTTCCAACCTATAAGGTAGAGTTTATATTTGAAACTTATGTATTGATTTTGCTGAATTTTTATTGCAGTATTCCATTTTATGTGAGGCATTAACTTCAACAGAAGTTGTGCCTGTTTCCCCCAAGCCGGAATTTGGTTTCAGATCTCTTTAAAGATTGTCATAAAATATTTTTCGTTGGGAATAATGTGGCTGCTGGAGAAACACCTGTTACACAGGGTTTATTTCTTGTTTCCTGTTATTGTGGACTGTTATATAGGGAAGCTTCTTTGTTTCTACTAGTAACTACTTCCAAATAATAGTTCCCAAAAGTTGGAAAGGTAGTGACTGAAGTTAGCCTGATAAAGCAAAATTATTTGTTGGCGTAAGAACTTGTTTCAACCCATTGGCAGCTGTGTGCATAAATGTGACAGTCTGCAATGTACGCTTTTTGTTTCATACAGCAAAGTGTCTGCTTTTTTCTGTATGGTGGGGGAAGGTGTTTGTTTTCAACTCTTACATGTTTACCCACCGTGGGGTTTCTGCCTTTATCAATCTAGTGTATGGTGGTATAGTGGACTATACCATGCTGAGTATTTCTTTCTTTTTTTTTTTTTTTTTAAATTTCTCACCACTGGTAGATGAAAATTGCTCTCATTTGCTTAATTTTAGATGTTTATTCCTTGACACAGGTATACTTAAGTTTTGTCAAAGTAATATTTGTTTATAAAATCTCTTTCAACAGCAATAACATTTCAGAAGCACGTAGTATCTGTAAATGCACTTTTCTGTAGCTTCCTAAATTATAGCCTTGTTTTATTCCAGAAAGTGGAAAGTTAAATGCTGCACTGATTCTAACCACCTTCTGTGGCTAATTAAATGTTCTAAACATGCTGCTGCCTTACAGACATAACAGCAAATTCGCTTTAAATGGTTTTACCATCATTGTCCAAACGGAACGGAAATGTTTGAAACAAAATTCTTTGTTTATTTTGCACTGACCTGCAAAACTCAGGATGGCCAAGGGAAGCATTTTTCCTTTTAGTTAACATTTGTTTGCCTTATAGAACAGCATCACAGTCTGGTAGAAAAAGGACTTGTTATTTTGCCGCACCTGATCAGGATGAGGTGCATTGACACAGCTCAAGTCCTTGTCACCTCTGTTCTTTATTACACAAATGCTATTCTATAAATTATACTTTTCTCTTCACGTGGTGATTTACCAATGTTTCCTTTTATGTTCTTACCAAGATTCTCATTTGTGATCAGTTGGCGTAATTTCTGTTGCAGTCTGTCATGTGTAGCACTATAATTTTTTACATATATATATATATATAAAATTAAAACAGCCTCGGTTATGGGGTATATTTCTGGAGAAGATTACACTGAAGTCTAGATTTATAACTGGTGCAACTTGCAAGCGTATTTACTGTGCAAAGCAGTGTTGTTGCTTGCTTGTTAAACACCTAGGCAAGCATTTAGGGAATGGATTTTAGGAAGCGGAGCAGCAGGCTGGGCTGTGGAGGGCCTGGTTGAGGTGGGGTAGGAGCAGGCCGCAGCCAAGCCTCAATCTGCTGAATGATTAGAAAAAGTCACTTCATCTCTGCAGCCCTCTTTTCCTTCTGCAAACTATGGCAATTTAGAGAAGCAGGCAGGCACCTTTGCAGGCAGTTTTAAGTCTGCCAAGGAAAGGTGGTGTGCCAGTGTTGCAACCCAGTGACTGGACTGCTAATTCCATAGTCACCATCTGAGGGAAAAACAGTTTTATCTGCTGCCTGACTTCCCCCTCCTAAATTTTTAAAATTGAATTATAGTGTAAGGAGAACTATCCAAATACTTTGTGCTGTGCATGTTGGATAAATAGCTTTTCAATGAGCAGGTCCTATTTGCATTAATTGGAGGTACTGCTGTTCCATTTAAAGTAAACAATCTTTCCTCTCTCATTATCACTTTCCTAATTAAAGGTGCTGAGGGCTTTCGGCTTAGCTCGGCACTGGTGGACAGCAATGAATCATTAGATCTTCATTTACCAGGGAGATGGGCACAATATAAACGCCAGAATAAAACAGTGTATTTGGATGAGGAGAAGGGGAGGAGTACATTAAAAGGTAATAGAAATAAAAGAGAAGGGTGTGACAAAAGGCCACAGACAGGCATTGGGGTCACAGTTTTGGAATGAAGAGATATTGATACATAAATTGAGTGTGGCACGCACCAGTAAGAGGGCTGGGCGAGATCAGCATTACCCTCCTCAGTGTTTAGCAGAGAATACCTGTCACTAATTTAAGAAAAATATTCTTGCCCAGGAGGAAGGAGTGCAGTGGTGCTCTGGGTGAGGGCGCTTATCTGTAAATACAGTACGTGTGAGTGATGAACGGAGGAAATGGCCGGGAGTAGGTGGGTGGAATTTGCAGCTTGTTTTTATCATTTGTCTCTGAAAACCTCGTCCATGAGGAATGGTGGTGGGCAGTCATATATAAACTTTAAAGAGGCGCTGGCATTTTTTTCCTCAGCATTTAAAAGGTTATGTGCTGCATTGCAAGACAAATAAATCATGATTCACTGCAACAACAGAGTTGCAGTCAGTTATATAAATTGCCAAGGAAGCACTAAATCTGTCACTTTGTGTGTTCTGACCATTTAACAATTGAAACGGCGTTTGGAAAGAAAAGCCAAGCAGAAACAAGAACCACGTAACGCGACAGATGTAATTAGTAAGATCAATGATGGTGTTTTAAGTTCATTGTATGGTCATTTGGGTGGACCCCTATGTGCTTCCTTGGCAGAGTTGGGAGTATCAGAGTAGTATAAGGTGCAGAATATTCACAAAGTTGTAGCCAAACTTAAACAGCCACCCAGAGAATGTAACTAGCTTATCTGTAGATTTGTGTTTATGACGTGAAAACAAATGGCAGATTTTTAAAACCAGATTCGAATGTTGACTGTGTTCGTTACCCTGCCGCCAACACGCAGGTGCGCACACACGTACATGGAGTTTGCTCGTGTTTATGCATGTGGGAAGAACAGCGATTTCTAAGGATGCATATTTAATTAGCATCCTTTTGCTCCAGAATTGAATGTGTGCGTCTATGGCTTTTAAGTACACTATTCAATACTGTTCTAGTTTATCAACTAATTTCCTCAGGTAGAGGGAGACACTATCAAAGCTGTGACATTAGGTACATACTTGAAAAGTGGAAAATTCAAGCCCTTTAAAAAAGAAAAAAACCCTTTGCGGGGTAAGTAGCCATGTTCCTTTTTAAGAAGGCTGAAACATTTTGTAAATTAAATCTGTGTGTCGGAATGGCTAAATAATTTTTTTGTCATTTTTCAGTTTTGAACGGCTAAATATCTTCTGTGGATAAAGGATTGGCTTTAAATAGTAAGTTCAAGGAATCCTGCTGGAAGTCTCAATGTTCCCACCACAGAAAGACATTTTAGAATTTAGGATTTTGAAATGACTCTTGAATTTGTGAATGAATATTGTATTACACAAAGTAGTTGCTGTGGTTATTTGTTCAAGTTAATATTACTTGAAATAGCGGTTTACTTAGGTATTTGTAATGGGCATGTCAAACATAGGAATCACTTATTTCACAAAAGATTTTTGTTTTCTAAATATACTTGATGTAAACTTCAAACTTTTCTTATTTCGGTGTAAAACGTCGCTGTGCTCTGCCTGTGTCACAACACAGTGCCCCTCACACCTGCAAATACAGGTCTGTGGTGCTCGTTGGAAGCCTGAACTTCCTGGGGCTCTCTGGACACCAGCTGAGCGCTGGAACAACCAATTGATATCTTGCAATTAAAAAAAAAATTACCTGTTTCTACTTTAGGAACTAAAGCAAGTATAAGAAAGTAAGGAGCTTTATTAAACTTCCCAGTGGATAAACAGAATAGCTTGTTTTCTAGGGCTACTGATGTAGCAGTTACTAGGAATAATAGTGATAATAATAATTAGGAATAGTAATAATAATAATAAAGAATAATAGAACAATGTGCATAACAAGATACGTCACAGACAGATTATTTATGTTAAGAAAGGCATCTCTGAAAATTTGTGAATATTATAATTGTGTTTCACATTTTAAGTTTGTTTTAAGGTGAAAAAGGGGGAAAAAAACCCAACACCAAAACCCACCACTTTCTACGTAGTGAGAAAGCAGGCTGATTCCACAGAGCACTTGTAGGTGTTAAGTTGTATGCGAGGAGATGACAACGCTGCAGTTTCATTATAGACAGAAAGATGTTTTCTGTAGCCCATCTTTTAGATTTATACCACGGGCATTCATTTCCTTCCACTGCTGTAATTCTTGCCAAACTTCCCAAGATTCAGATTAGTTTTTAAAATATGCAAGTCCTACTGTCACTTCTCAGATGACTACAGTGTGTGTGTAGGATTTCCTGATGTTGACTGTACTCTGATTATAAGTACCATCAGCATAATAATGATGTTTCTGTCGGCAAATATTTAATCTGTTCTGTCAGAGCTGTGGTAGGCAAGAGTACCGTAATTAGAGCCAATCTGAGCAAATGTTAGAGTTGTTAAATTTGGTTAATTTTACGTTTTTCATAGTCCTTAAAAGTGGTTTGGCTCTTCTGAGTGCTTGGCAACCTCTGTTTGAATGGAAGTTTCAAAGGTGCGAGACAAAAGCAATACAGTGAATCCTTTTTGAACTCATATTTTTAAATTAACTAGATTTTGGTCTGATAGGGACCCTTCAAAGAGAGAACGCTCTGTTGAATTCCCGTGTAATTGAGAATCCCAGGGGAGTTTCTGAGGTTGGAAAAAATGTGCAATATATTTCAAAATAAATTGGGATGTTGATCCTCTAAGCCTGTAATACTTCCTGTGCCATTAAAACGTCTTTGATGTTAAACTTCTTTGACATCATGTTAATTCCCTTTGTTCCAAAAGCTGTCTGCCACGTTGTGTGTTTCTTGGGTTTCTTCACTGGGAACAACACTTAGCAGTGACTGACTGTTTGCCCCCCAAGATCCCGGTCAGTGCTGGACATTTCTTATATGAGGCAGTGAAGGAAATGCTATTTCCAGCATGTGTCGCCTTTCAAAGCCAGAAATTGGTGAAACTTAGCAATTCTTGTAGGTCTTCCAGTAAATGCTCTCTCTCTTACGTTAGGAATGTGGGAGAAATGAATTTAATAGAGTTGTGAGTAATTTGAAATAATTTTAGAAAGAATATAGGAAACCTTTTGAAGTAATTCCTTGGATTTTTATCAAAATGCTGTTTCTTCTGCCGTTCCCCTTAGCTACCCACATGATGGCATCAGCCAGGCTGGTTGCCTTGGTACCTGAAGGCTGTGTGTGGTGGAGTTTGGCTGTTGAAACAGCGTGATTTGTCATGTGGAAGTACAAGCCATCAGTAGAGTGTTGTTTGGCTGGGAGTGCTTTGTGTATTGAATTGAGTACGTTCTTGGTTTGTGGCTTTCATCTGTGAACAGTAATATTATTTACTCTTTCTACTAGTTGTCCTGCTATGGTCAGGTTTGTTGTGTGGAGTGGTGGTAGAAAGTGCCAGGGCTCTCCCTTTGTCCTGGAGAGTTAACCACTCCTCCTGTCACCTGAATATGGAAATGTGCATTTTCCCAGTCAGGTTAGGTCTATATTCTGCCTGTACTTAATACCTGAAACATGGTATTAAGGGACAAAAGGAGAAGTTCAGCATATCATCTGTTCTGTTGTCTTTCCCAGGCTTAATCTTCAGTCCTGACACATTCTGGAGTGAAAGTCTCCTTGTGCCAGACTCCCCATTACACCTTCAGTATGATGATTCTGGCTGACATTTGCTATGATGCTGGAATTTCATATAAATTTCTTGGGACTAAATTCACTTTGTTTTAAACTCCCTTCTGTGAAAATGTGTTGGGGCAGTGCTGGAGAGTAAAATCCTCTTCCCATAGGATTGTAATAGTGGTGACTGAAGCAATACCCGTCTGCCCTGTGTCACTTTACCTTTAAGTCGAGGGTAAAGAGCTCAAGTTGATCTGCTTTTACTTTATTTATTTCAGCTGTGGTCCTTTTGCTGAGAGTTGAAAGAAATGGAGTATCTATTCTGGGGTCAAACAGAATAATCAGAGTCTTTATTTAACCTATTGAAGAGTGAGAGGAGGCTGAGCTGCCGATCCTCGCTAACTCCATGAGAACAAAGTGCAGGTCATCTTTCTGCCTCGCAGATGGGCAGAAGCAGCCGTAGGGTTTGAGGACTTAAGCACTGAAATAAAGAATGCATTCTGACAGTGATGAACCGCTTGAACAAGGCACCACTGGCAGAGTCTCCATCTCCTCATGCTTCTCAGACCAGATGTTTTACTGTTTGAAATTACTTTGTTTAACTCAGTTACTGAACTGACACAGAGATCTACTGTTAGATGCATTCAAATTCATGGATTCACGGGTTTGACAGAGTTGGAAGGGACCTTCTAGAGACCATCCAGCCCAACTCCCCTGCCAAAGCAGGATTGCCCAGAGCACATCACTCAGGACGGCATCCAGGGGGGGCTTGAAGATCTCCAGAGAAGGGGACTCCACACCCTCCCTGGGCAGCCTCTTCCAGGGCTCTGCCACCCTCACCCCAAACAAGTTCTTCCTCGTATTTGAGTGGAACTTCCCATCTTCCAGCTTGTGCCCGTTGCCCCTCGTGATGAACGTTCAACTTGGGTCCTGATCTCTGAACTCATTATTGGAAATTCTTATTTACATCTAAGAAGTTGTTAATGTGTGATGTTACCATATCTGTACTCCTGTAAATAATTGTAAAACTCCTTGAAAATAATTGTAAAACTGACGACGGTCTTAGGCTTCAGTGTCTGGCTTTCAGATTGCTCGTTCAGCCTTCTCTTACCCTGGGGCTTGCTGTCTAACGCTCACCAGTGAGGCTGCAGACAGTCCCGTCTGCCTGGTCAGGAAAGCAGCCAGAGAAAGACTTCCAGCCTGCTTCTGTCTGATAGGTGCTCTGGAGTATGTTTGGTTTATTTGTATGTGCTGAATCTGACTTCTTCTTATTATTTGAGACTTGAACCTTTTCCTCTGTTACGTAAAACCATCACAAATGCTGTTTCGGAGTTCTCTGAAGTGCTGGTGACTCCAAGAGGTACTGTTAGACCTTCTTCAGTGCAAGAATGTAGGGGTCAGAGGGCAAAAGTGTTTCTAGGATTGATCTTTTGGAGGCGCTTCAGTGTAGGTTTAGATTTACTAGTTGTTTTCTTTTAGTGCATAGAAACTCATCAATAAGCAAATGTGTATTTCCAACATATGCTATGGAGCTGTAGATTTGTTTATCATACTGAATGTTTCTGTTGGTTCCAAAAAGATTGAGTCACACTTCACTTACGTACAAGAAGTCTCTGCTGTCCGTTGTCTTACTGCTCCTTTATGACTACTGTTAAAATCTACTTTCTTCTGTTACTAATCCTTCAAAAGTGAGAGCGTTCTTCAAAGCAGAGATGATCTTACTTGTTTATAAGAATGATATGAGTTAGCAATGCACAGCTTACATGTGCTTAAGGTTGGTGTAAAAATCATTTGCTTTTGATAACACTTTGTGGTATAGAAATCAGTATATAATTTCATTTCTTAACAAATTTTAAGACATCATTTGCAATTAATTGCTTTGCTGTCATTTCTATGACATAGTAGTCATGATATTTCTTCCACCCCTATGCTTAAACAAATTTCTCTTTCTATGGAGACAGAGCACATGCCACAGAAGTAATAAAAATTATAAGCCCTATAGTGTAAAGCAAATCTAAAACAAGCCAGGACAGACATATTTTTACATATAACCTAAGTTTAAATTTAGTGTAGTAGATTGAGCCCTTACTTAGCCTTTAATAAAACAGGATCCAAGCGTATTTATATCTAAATAAAGAAATAAAACTAATTTCATTCCTACTGTCCTTACGTACGACAGTAAGAGAGTAAGACCTTTGTGTTGTAAAGGGAAAGAACATTTAAATTGCAGTCTTAAGAGGCGTCGCTCAAAGGGATGTGTTAGAGCCTGAGGACTCTTCCTGACGTCAGCGCGGTAGAGGGTAGGCTGGAAGGTGAGTCAGGGGATCAATGGGACGCAGATGAGAAACTCAAGAATATACAGGTGTGCTGGTTTTGGCTGAGATAGAGTGGTGCTTAGTTGCTGGCTGGGGTTAAGCCATGAGAACAGGCTAAAAATTATTTCCATTGATTTTAATGAAGCTTCACTAGGGATGAATTTAAACCATTACAAAGAAGCGTTGATCTGGCATTTTACAGCTAGGTTCATGTTTCTTATGCTGAATGCCAATGTTCACTCCTTAAATGTCAGAGTTGTTTAATTACTTTATTTCACCTTTTAATTTTTCAAAGTATTTAAAGTGTTGCCAAGGGGCGTTCAAGTGGAAAGGACAAGTCAGGTTAGTGTTCATTCTGGTTTCTTTTGTTTGTATTGAAGTAATGCCCATGTACACTCGTCATAACTTACTATACCTTAAATATACATACATTGGGTAAATATTATACACTATGTGTATCATACATCACAAGAGCATGAGGGGCTTATAGTTGCATGTAAGAGGAGCTTGCAGGCTAGATCTAATGGTCAGGAGGAGCCTGGGAGGTCTGGAGACACCCTTGGTCAAAGTGATAGGTAGCATTATCGCTGGCTCTGACAGTTTCTGCCATCACGACTGTGGGAGGCAGCATTTTATTTGATTTTATGAGCTCTTTTCTGACCTTTGCAGGCAGTTGAGCAAAATACGAATGTTCAGACAAACCATTTTTTGTTTCAGCAGCACTGAAGGAAAATAACAAGAAACATTAGCTATCGTGCTTTAGATCAAATGAGGGAGATTCATTGAGGGAGGTGCAAGGAAGCTGTAGCTTCCTTTCCCCTTTACCCTCGCTGAGGATGGGGTATGCCCATTGTCACATGGGCTGTCCTTTCTGTCCCCCCATGGTTGTGGGAACTCTGAATTTAAACAGTGATAAATGTTTTTTTTAGTCAATGGGTGGCATAAGTTAAAATACATTAAAATTAAAAATATGCTTACTTAAATTTTGTCCTTGAATTTTCGAGGCTTTGTTTTGGTGTAGATCTATTTACTGTAGCTTCCAGGTGGCAGCTATCAAGATATTTGGGAGCAGGCAGTTTCCAGGTCTGCCCAGCTTACTACTTGAGCATAGGAACAATCTGGTTTAAGGTGGGTTAAACACAGGAGTTCAGTCACAGCGATCCAATCCAACTTCATGGTTCAGGATCATCTTTAGATACAATGAGTGCTGAGACAGAGAAAAAAAATGCCAATATCAGGTATTTCTAAGACCACACAGCTGGCTCCTTTTAGAAGGCTTTTGGTCATTCTGTGCAGGTCATCCACAGCAGTCAGCTCTTAGGCTTTTATTTCTGCTCTTCTCTTTTCCAGCCTCTGTTCTCTTTTCAGTGTTTGCTCACTCGTAGCAGCACATGTCCACTTTGCATTTTTCCTACTTGGGAATCTATGTCTGTTCAAGATAGCTTAAAAAAAGTGTCCTTCAGGCTTAGAAATTAGAAGGTTCTTTAAGCATGTTAGACCTGGGTTCTGGGGTATGTAATTTTGATTTTTGCATTTATAATTTTAGAAGCACTCAAAAATAATTTGAAAATCATTTCTGTGATCCAGGAAAGGAGCTGTACTGACTAGTCTTAAGAATAGCCTTTTCCTTTTCGCTTACCAGAGGATTGGGACTGTAATACGTTTCAGTGGAGTTGGTTTCTTTCAGTATGGCAAAATAACAAGAACTTTAAGTCTGTTATGAAGAAATACAATTTTACTCTACTAGTTATGCCACATTTTAGAGAGACGATACACAAATATTTTTTAATGGGCTGATGTGCATGGAAAGAACAAACTAACAATCTCCAACCCTAATATATTTTGTGATTGAATCTTCACTACTGGATTTTTACTAGAGGCAATTTTGTATTTTGCTTACTAAAAATATCCGAGGGATTTGATGTGATCTGTGTAGCAGAACAGTATATAAATTTCGTGAAGGCCTGGGGATAGTGTTCTGCTGATGCTGCTGTTAGACAATATGCGCGAAGGCGCATCTGCCATGGCTTTTTCCCTGGCCCATGGCTCTAGTGCCGCAGGGATGGAACAACAGCATTTCTTAGCGCAGCACTGGCATAAAAAAACCTTGTAGGCAAGGAGACTGTTGAGGGTGTGGGGGGACAGGGGCACTTCTGTGAGGCGTCCAGTCACACAGCGCTCCTGCCGTGAGCCTGGTACCAGAGCTGTTGCTTCAGGCAGGTTTTGTGATCTCTTCCACGTTGCTGGGTTTGTCTTGGTGCGCTGGGGCAGAATAGTTCATGCAGGGCTCCCGTGTGTTTGTACCATTCCTGAGATGTTCCTGAGACTGGCCTCGTGCTTGGGACTCCTGCATGTCCTGCAGGCAGAGCAGAATGAGGTAAGCCCTCGATTCAGGAATGTTGTAGCTGTAAGCACAGAAGGGGCAGCAGGATATGGTCCAGAGACACGTGCGGTGATTGCAGGAGTGACCGTTTCCATCCTGTCTCACTTTTAATTATACGGCTTCTTTGTTCTCAAGTGGCTCGCGTTGTGGCAGGAGTGTTAGGCTTTGTTTCCTCCCTAGTGCTGATGAGCTGGAGCAGGCTCTGTGTGACTTCTTAGCCTGCTTGATTTTCTGCCCACTTCTGTCCTTCATTTCCAGATGGGAATTTTGGTATTGAACTGGGAGGAGTTTAAACTGCCGGGTGCCCCATCCTTCCTCCTCTCTGTGCGGCCCCCCTCCTTTACTCCTCTGCAGCGGAGCACCTGCTCTAGGCCTGACGCTTGCCATGAGGACAGACGGGGTGTTCCTTTTTGAATTAAAACACTTGATCAAATCCTACAGTTAAAAGCCTGGGCTGTGAGGTGGCAGCTGACCTCTGGCTCCAGCTGTAGGTGGCTGGTGGGCCAGGCTGCCAGGCGAGCTGCTGCTGGCAGGGCTACCTGAGGGGTGTCCCAGGCAGGGAGGGGATGGATTTCAATGCAGATGCCAGCCTTTCGAATGCCCCAATTTCCTTTGTAATTAGATTAATTTTACCCTTAGGGCATCTGCCTACCTCTTCCCTCTGAAGGTAAAAAGTAATATCTGTACCTGCCCCCCAGTGAGTTTTGGGGAAAAACAGAAAACGCGGAGAAAAGTGAAGTGATTGCTCTGGCGTGGTGACCTACAGTTCTTTTTGCTTGAGCAGCCCTCTTCGTGCTGCAAGATTTCTTTGGCTTTAGTAGAGTAGTATTTATTACAATTACATTTAAATGGGCCATGTGGTATTTGGAATGGCAGTGAGCACACTATGCAGCAAGGATGGAAACATATGGCAGCGTTCCCTGGGCGGTAAATCTGTGTCGCAGCACGGGACGGGAGGATTCAGCTGAGACTCTGGCTATTGAGATTTTGGGAATGTTCGACTTAATCCTCTAAGCAATTTGACCCACAATGGGGCCGAGCTTGCCCCCCCAATAACTATATTTATTAGTTGTACACGGATTGATCATGTTACCTTGACACAGTACTTGCAGAACTGTAATTACAGCCTTGGTAGTTTTGGAGAGCAATGTATGGGGCTTTTTTTTTTTTTTTTTGCAGGTAATAAAATGGAAAATCCAATTTGCAATTGCAAAGCAAGCCCTTGAGTGATGCATGATCTTCATAGCGGCACCGGTCAGAGGGCTAGGGCTAATCACCGCGCTGGCTTCCTTCCCCGGTGGCTCGTGCCGGAAAAGTGAATAGCGAGCAGCATGAGCCGGCGTGGATTTAGACACACCGGCTTCTAGCTTATTAGGTCCTTTTTGTCACAGTACTTAATCCTGCTTCCTGATCCTTGTTAGAACAGGGCTGCCGAAGTCCCTTAATAAAGGAGACGGGTGCGAGGCTGCTAACGAGGTGCGGTGGAGCGTGAGGTGGGGGGGCGGTTGCCGCCTGACTGACAGCGGGGGACAGGCAGGCCCTGCCTGGTGTTATTCCTGAGCGGGCCTCAGAGAGCTGACAGATGAGCTCGCTGAGGTAACCGTAACTCCTTGATAGGCTGATATGACATTCATGACATCCTTTCACACAGTGTAATGGTCTGTCTTTACACCCATTGTGTTAACCCTTTTTACGGAGAGAAACGGGCTGAGGATTAGCTGTAGTGCAGAACAGGCACTGGGCCGGCAGCAGCCCCCATAGCACGCCTGTGTGTTTGTGCTACTTACGCCAGTGCCTTTCAGATTGAAATGCTAGCACGTCAGGTTGACTACAGATTTTTTTCTGACAGCTTGGCTCACTCAGTCTTCAAAACCTTGTAAATTTTTTTTTGGTTTTGTTTCCCGTGGCTCAAGATTATTTTTTATTTTATTTGTTTATTGCTTCAGATTTATGGGAGGAGGGTAGGCCTCTCTTCCTCATAAAATTCAGGGAAAAAATTCTAAAATCACAGAATCTTCGTGGTTGGATTGAGTCCAACCACAAAAAAAAAAAAAAAACCAAACCAAAAAAAAACCCCACAAACAGACACAAACCAACAATCTCAGGCGCTAGAGCATGCCCTAATGGTAGCACAGATTTCTTAATTTAATGAACACAAGAAAATATTTCAATGGCTAGGCTTTCCTGAAATTCAACCTGTTGTATCCATAGTCACAAAGAGTTTCAGTAGAGCATGTACTGTTTTGGTTTTCAGTGGTAAACATTTACAAAACGAACAAACAAACAAACCCAAACCCAAGCACACCTCTAATAGGTCTCTTAAGTCTTCCCGTCAACAAAATAGGTAAAACTGGCATGTTGCAAGAATGATGTTTTTGTTTGTTTTTCTCAGTGTAGAGAACTCTAACCACAGATCAGGGGTAGGATTTCAGTTAAAACATTTTGGGCACTGGGAAGGCAAAAAGCCTGTTGTGCATTGCTTGTTGGCATTGTGCTTGGAGCAGTGATCAAGAAATGCTTTACAATGCTAAGCCTCGACAAAGCAAACTCCTACCACAATGTCATTCTCCTCTTCCATTCCTGCAAGCCGTGGTGGGGACGGCCCAACACCTATGCACTGTTAAGCCCTGCTTAAAACTAACTTGATGAATAAATGTTATCTGCAGTGGGCTGAGTTCAGTCCTGCTGTGCAGCCTGTAGCAGCACTGAACTGAATAGGGTGGAACTGCATCCATCATGGTGAGAGAGCTGGGGCTCTTTAGCCTGGAGAAGAGAAGGCTGAGGGGGGAGACCTAATTAATGCTTCCAAGTATCTAAAGGGTAGGTTGAAGGAGGATGGAGCCGGATTCTTTTCAGTGGTTCCCAGTGACAGGACGAGGGGCAACGGGCACAAGCTGGAAGATGGGAAGTTCCACTCCAATCTCAGGAAGAACTTGTTTGGGGTGAGGGTGGCAGAGCCCTGGAAGAGGCTGCCCAGGGAGAGTGTGGAGTCCCCTTCTTGGGAGATCTTCAAGCCCCGCCTGGATGGAGTCCTGAGTGATGTGCTCTGGGCAGCCCTGCTTTGGCAGGGGAGTTGGACTAGATGATCTCTATGGTCCCTTCCAACTCCAACAATTCCGTGATTCCATGAACTACTATGTCCTCCTGTTCCTCTCTGCTAAGACTGAAATACTTGCTTTTATTATGGTTTTACTCTCTAAAATGAATGAAGAGTTTTATATTCACAGCACGATACTTCTTTCAAATTTTTCGTATTTCAGATTTTTTTTCACATGTTGTTTTGCTTAATCCCTTTCAGGTAATTTGGATTTGACTGGTCAAAAGCAAGTCTTCAAAGCAGAGAACAATCCTTGGGTTACCCCTATTGCTGACCAGTTCCAGCTGGGAGTATCTCATGTTTTTGAATACATTCGTTCAGAAACATATAAATAGTAAGTATTACATGTCGCTTATATACTCTAGCTGTTTGTTTTTTTTTTCCTTGTAGTGCATTTGGCAAAGTGTTATCAGCTACACTGATAACATAGTGTAGCTGATATGTAGCCGCCTTTCATATTCCATGCAGTAGCTTGGTGTTCAGGGAAAATATGCAAACCTGTGCATTTACGTTAAGGAATTTTGCTAACAAGAAGGTAACAAATGTGATTCAGACATGTTAGGAAAGTGCAAAGACTGATACTGTCTTGCATTTGTTCATTTCAAGGAGCTATGAAGTAACATGAGAGATGTAGAAGAGCAAATATTATAAGCCTTTGAGAAGTACAAATTTTAAGTATGTACAGTAAAGTTTTATAGATTAAAATAGATATTTGTTAATCTTTTTGGATGCACATTGTTATGCTTTGAAAGAGATGTCCAGAATTTAAACATGTTTTGATCTGGACCGGTTTACAAAAGTCTACAACCCTGGTAATTCAAATACAGATACTAGTGCTTTCTTCAACAGTGTAAGGAGAAAAGAATAAACCTCATGCTGGGACTTCTCCATTTTAATTCAAAATTCTGTGTACAAATGCAAAGCATTTGTTAAGGGAATAATGTCTTTAATCATCCACTGAATTGAAATATTTCTTTTGTGTAGACATTTCCATGTTACCAGTCCACGGTAAAACTTCAGATGGGAATTAATTATTACATGTCTGACAACAACCTTGATGCTTCTTCCTAGAACCAGTAGGTAGTACGACACACAGTACAACCTCTTGGTTGGAAAATCAGTTTTTGCATTTCCCCTTTATTTAAAAAATATACTTTAATAATTTAGAAGCATTTCTGACAGTTTTTATATGGTAGCTGTCTAAACTCAATTACCAAAGGAGAGTATTCACAAGTGAAGGTTTTCGGATTTCAAATAAGTAACCGAGATGTAAATTTCTATATGAAACTAAATGATCCAGCAACAGCTTTTGTTCTTCATTTACAGAATTTAAGTGAAACGGATCACAGATGGGAGAGCAGTTACAAAAATTGTGTGTCTCAGAGGTGTCCTGGTATTTATGCTATAATATGTGTTCTCAACATAGATTTATTCATAGATTTAAGTAGGCTGCAACACCCTTCTAGTAGTATTCTGTACTACAGACATGGTGTAGGGAAACAGATCTCTATCTCTTTAGACCATCCCTTCCCCACAGTCCATTGTGCAGCTGCATCTAGGCTTCTTGACAATGTTTTGTAAATTTTTTTTTTATTGTCAATTTTATATTTCTGTTTGCTGAGCAGTCTAGTTTAGGGACCCTCACGCAGTTCTCACAGGGGTAGTTCTGGGCATCATGAGGACAGCAAAGTTTAATTCATCACTTTCCTCAACTATTGCTTTGTTTTAAATTAGCCATATTAAGTTTGCTGTCTTGTTCTTTGCTGAGGTGTAACAGTGTCTTGTTGGCTAATGGGCTGATTTTGATTTTGTCCACAATAAATATTTGAAGCCTGTGTAGTTGACAGTGTAAGCAAAAATAGACTACCGTTAATAGGGGAAAAAAATAAAATCGAAGAATCTTTCCATGGCTTGTTCATGGCTTCTGTTTTGATCTTAGAAGCTTTTTCAGTTAAAATGTCAAAGATTAGTAATGAAAACCAAATACATGCAGATGTTAATAATTGGATATTGGGGTTTTTTTATTTTTAGTATCTAACCATTTTATATTTAAACCGTAAATTAAAAATACCCGTATAATTTTGTTAGAATCCCAGTAGCAACTTCTCTTGATTCTGAATTGAACTTCACATGCTATAAAGAGAGTTTGTGGATTTTGCTGCTGAAAAAAGATTGTCCTGTATATTTCCAGATTCCTTTAAATATGTGATCTGAGAATTACTTGGATGCCACCTGCTACAGATTTTTTTCTGTTTACATTTGATTTTAGGTGTTAAAACTCATAATCAATGGCATAATCTAGGTAACTGGTTTGACAGCTTTATTGTGCACAAAAGCAAATAAGCTGTGAACACAAAAGAAATGAAAACCCTTTTTTTTGATGAAATTTTGATCTTTTCCTGCTAACAACTGTACACCTTCTTCAACTTCCTTTTTCTTTCAGAGCCTATGTCCAGTTACTGTGTCTTTTTTCCTTATTAAGCAAATCACAAGGTTGAGATGTAAATGTAGTAAATTTCTCTGTAGATATCTAACTAAGCGAAATTGACATCTTGGGGGTTTTGTTGGTTTTTTTATCATTCAGCCAAAAGAAAAATTTTAAAATTAACTTACAACATTTGATAGACCCAGACAGCTTAACTTTTACTCTGAGACAAAGTGGTACAGTTACATGGATGATTGGATAAAATGGTGTTTAGATAACCTCACTTTGCAACACTGAGAAGAGAGAACAGCTCACATACGTTAGCAGCTGACAATCAGATCAGGAAGTTTACTTTTCAGGTACTTCCATGAACCAGGAACTATGCATCTATATGGCAGATGGATTTTGAGCTCTAGAGATGGTAATTGTCTCCCTATGCCCATTGCTTTTGCTGGCTGATTGGAAATATTGATTTTACGCTGTTTACAAGTCTAACATTGTCTATCCTAGCTATGACAGAGAGGGTATGCTCATACAATCACAAGTGCCAAGTTTCGGGGGCTTAGCACTAAGTGGTTTATGCTAATACATTTTATTTTGTGTTTGCAATGACTAGAACACCGTATTTGCTCAGTTGTTAACTTAGCCAGAAAGTGGTAACTGGCTAAGTCTTGGCAATGCGCACGCTTGCAGCTGCATTACTAAACCTTGAGGTTTCTACGGATGGCTGGCACAAGCCATAACTGCCTGCTACAACGGGAGATTTCCATTCAGATTCTGGGAGGCTGAACTTGTGAAGCAACTACCAAATAGATCACAAACCTCTTCTTTCCTTTGTGGAATGTACTGGCTGGTTCAAGCGTATCTAGTGAAAAATTACACTCCATTTTTAGCCTTGTCTTAAGATATTCATGCTCTAGTGATTAATTGGCAAGTAGGGATGACACCCATGAGGGATGGTTATGTCTAAAGATAAAATGTCATTTGTCTCACATACTTTTACATTTTCATGCTCCTGTTTTACATGGTACTGAAGCAGCAAGTATAAAACTGGAATTGCGCTTCAATTCAGAATTGCGTTAGCCAGCAGGACCCTCAGATCAGTTCTTCTTACTTTGTGGCTTCTTTCATTTCCTTTAATTTCCTCACCTTTCATGAGAAATGATGCCAGGTGATTTGTTTCAACCCTCATTTTTCAAGGAAGACTTGCGCTGACAAAGAGATGGGCCATATATTGTGGCAGAAAATGTGTGTGGAGGGGCTCTTAATTCTTAACGTGAAATTCAGCAGCTCTTGGCGCTTTGCTAGCTTTTGTTGCCTAAGATACGCCCACTGCACGTATCACCCTGTGACAGCATCATTTGGAAATAGGTCAGTTTGCCAAGTATATAATGATTCTTTATCTCTGACTGCCGTACTAACCTTCTGAAAGTTAAGTTGGTAAGCTGAATTTTGGCTTTGATTCTATATATACTCAGAAGGTGCCATTAAACTCCCCATGTGGTGTCACGATAGTGTTGAAAAGCAGTTGAAGAACTTGCTCAAACAGTAAAAGGTAATGGCAGCCTCATCTCCTCAAAGGGCTTAACTAAATGTTTTATTTTTTATTCATGCCTTTAGTCAACTTTCAAAGTGACCTTTATGTTGTAAGCATATTCTCAGAGGATCTTCTCTGTCTGGAGTACTGACAAAGAGATGACGGATTGTATGATTTAGTGGCTACAATGTACTTAGACAAGTGCGGACAGACACGAATGTTTGAAAGAAAACACTGAATTAAGCTCCTGTGAAGAGCAGAAATCCTGTGATGCTCACCGGGATCAGTGCAAGACAATTAGTGATTTGATTAAGATGAGGTAAAGCTGAGACATGCAGTTGGTACCAGTGGGTGGGTTTGGTTGCTGACATTTACAGCAAAGTTAATCCAGAAAGCTGCTCTTTGGGTACATTTCTGGCATTAATCACGTGCCTCTTGATCAATCTTCATGTGTCACTTGCTCTTTGCCTGTTTGTTCTTGTAACAGAAAGGGTAGTGATTTTGCTTTTATCACAGTAGAGTCTATTGCAGTCATTATCACCTGATAGTATAATCTCAGCAAAAATAAAATAATTTGCTAGGTGCTGAGTGCTTAGAATAGCATTCAGACTTCTAGCATTTTTAAGCTGCCGTTCTAACCTCTAACCCATCACCTTCTAACACGTTATTTAGTGATTGCTGTCTCCCTGCTTGACCTCCTTATTCCAGTGAGACAGAATTATGATAGAACAGTTACCATTCGTTAAGTTTCTAGAAAGCAGGTTTTCCCCATGAGACAGTCAATTTGGAGTCAAGAGCCACGACAAGGCGTTTTGTGAAAGAAAGTTGCACTTTTCTGATTTCCATCAGGAAAGGTGGTAGAAGAGCAAACCATTCTAAAGACTGACACATTAACTCTGAGCAGAGGAAATGGTTTGATAAGTGCTATGCTGGGCATGTATCGCTTGGCAGCATTGGAACATAGGTTTTCCCTGTCCTGCTCTGTGCTGAGCATTGTAATTGAAAACCTCATTTTATTGGCAGTGACAGTCTGAAAAACTCCACTCTTGATTCAGTCCTCTACTTAGAGACAATCTCCCCAGCTTGCTTCTTGAGAATGAATGGTTGTACTGGACCCCCACTATTATGTTGCAGCTGCTTCCAGGGCAGCAGACACAGGTCATGAAGTAAGAGATTCTTCTTCTGAGTTAGATTAATGAAGAGTATTTTAGTATTTCTTTTTTGCAACTAGAGGAGACTGGCAAGATGCTCAGAATAATGCACTTGAAGACAAATAGTATCTTGAAATAACTCCTGGTTTTACTCCACAGTTGTTAAGCTCATTTCAGTTGCGTGATTGGTGCTGTCCAAGATGTAAAGATGATCAGCAAAGCCACCTATCCCGGAGCAGAGAAGAGGTCAAACAAATGAAAAATCCATGTGTTGGTGGTTGGGAAGCATGCTGGGAAAGTGGGAATTGAAAGTGGGAAAGTAGTTGAGATGGAGGCACCCACGGGCTGAACTGATAGGAGAGATTGTGCTGGAACAGTGTGACTTGTGCAGCACAGCCTTGGACCTGCAAGAATTCAGAAAAAAAAAAAAAGTTAGCACAAAAATGCAGGATTATGTCTCAGGTGTATTAGTTACGGGTTTCCTGTGAGCCACCAGTGTGATACACTGCAGCGAGGGGAAGAGGAAGAGAAAGCACAGTCTCCAGACCCGGGTTAAGGGAGTGGGAATTTTCCAGTACAGAAAAGGAAATACTGCGCAGTTCTGTTCGTCATGTTCATGAAAGATGAATTCAGGCAGGAACAGGCAAAATGAGGAAGGATAATAGGATGATAAAAGGAATGAAGAGCCAAGAGGAGATTTAAAGGGTATTCAGTTTATTCAGCAAAGGAAAGACTTTTAACAGATCATTGGTGTCATTGGGATGGAGAGGGGGAGGAAGGGACTTCATTTAAAGCATAAAAAAGTAGCGGACGTAAGAACAAATCTAAATAAACTGGTCAGGTGTGTATTTGAAGGAAGGTCCCTAATTATTAAAGAGAAAGGTAATAACCTTCTGATAGAAATAGCCTTCTGACAGAAGAAATGAAGGCCAAAATCTTGTTCGTTTCAAAGTGAGCACTGATCAGTTTGAGCAGGAGTATATATATGACGTGATTGCTTGTGGCAGAGGATGGCATGTCTGTGATGCAGGGAGACCTTTGTGCTCCTGTATTCATGTCTCCTGATTTTTGAGTGAAAAATTCAGCTGTGTGTCCCCCCGCCATGTATTAAGAGAACTGCACAGTGCAGTTGGCACTAAGCTAAGGGAGATGAAGCTCTGTTGTCTGTCCATATAAATAAGGCAAAAGATTATTTTGCGTATTCCTGTGTTTAATAACTTTTTTAAATAAACGTGTGGCACTTTTGTGCTATAGTTTAAAATGAATAAAAATTTTTAGTAACCTGATAATTACTTGTTATTATATATTAAGAAATATAGTAGGAAAAATCCATTTGGGGTTATAAAAATCTTCATAATATTCCTTTCTTCACTTAGATTGAAGAGATACATAGAGAGAATGCTTCTCTTTGGCAGTCTCTAAGAAAAATTAAATAACTTCTTGTATTATCCAGTCATTATCTAATCTTGTAATAATATCAAAAAGAATCAAATTTAGCACCGTATGATCTCAGTAGTAATTTCTAATGGTGAGAGTAAAATGTGTGTGTTCTGGGGTTTCTGGGGAAAAAAAAAAGACCATAGGGAGGAACACAGACCAATTGCTTTAAACATCTGATGTAGATTTGATTTAAAGGAGTATGGTTAGATGCCTCAGCTGTTTGTATGACACGCAGAGGTCAATGAAGATTTAAAGAACTCGCATACTGTAATTCTACCATGCCTTGCTAAGAAAAATTGGCCATAATAAATGCTATTTTCCTTTTTTTTTTTTTTTTTCCTTTTGTCACTAGTATTCTTCGGTATTTTCTGGAATAGAAGGCTTCATGCATTAGTTTTCTCCTAGGTTCTACTCTACAAATACTTATACTTGTAGAACAGGTATTCTCATTGTTCCTAGGGGGATTGGTCTCGTGCATGTGCTCATAGGATGAAATTTTAGTAAGTACTTCTATTCCCTTCTCATTTGCGCAGTGTGGTTCTCCTGGGCCCTGTACAAGAAATAAGATAGTGTCATGTGTCCAACAGTCCATTGCCGGAGTTCATTTCTATATTTCAGTGATTTTTGTCCTGGCATCTTTACCATTTGGCCCTGACATGGATGCGTCATCTGTGCCGGTGGTAGCTGTGACCCCCTGTATTTTAGGGTGGTTTCAAAGACTGAGTAAAGATAGTGGGAAAGAGATGACCTCAGTGATCTACCTTAGGTGAGATTCTCTGAGATGCTGCATCTGCTGTGAAGATGAACTCATAGCAAATTAAACTTCCCTCGAAGGATGGCAGGAAACGAGATCCATCATAGCTGAGAAATAAACAAGTGTTAACAATCCTGGTTCACACATTTCGATCACGTACCAGTAAAAAATTTTAATTAACCAATAAAAGTCTTTTATCAACGTGATGTGGGGAAATATAAAAATGTCATTTAGGTTTGGTTCTGTTATATCAAAGGCATGGTACTGTATATTTTATATGAAAATACTGATTCGTATTCCAACCAAATGTTATATTTATTGGCTGTATTTTAAAAATTGATAAATATATTAGTACATTATTTCCAACAGAGACAATAGATGACTCAGAGTCCTGACATCTTTAGACAACATTTACATGCAAATCTGTAACTCTTCCTTAAAGAAGAGCAAACTGGAACCATGTTGAAAGATAAACAAGAAAAACAGTATCTCTTTATATTTGTGTTTATATATATTTCTAAGATAGATATGTAATAAAAACAAAGCTATCACTGATGTATCTGACAGATATAGATGCCGCACATATAAATACTGGTCTAACTACTGATATTACTATTCCCTTTGATGTGAACTTTCATACAAAGTTTAGAATATTATGTAGTAACCCATTTACCATGTCAAGGATGATAACCCAGGGCTTAAGTCACTGGGGCAGATGTCCATGGCTGCATTAGAAGCAGAATTGGAATAAAGAGGTGAGGAAAGTGCAGAAGCTGAGGACTTGATGAAGTTTCAAAGGCAAGGAAACAGAGACGGATACAGGATTTGAGTAAGGAAACAAAACAAAGTTGCATCTAACTATAAGGCAAGGCAAGATGAGCAGCCAAGTTAAAAATCAGTGGTAATTATAGTAAAATTCAAAATGAGAAACAGGTAGGGATGTGTCAAAGAAACTGGTAAGAAACAGAATTGAGGACCTGGCCCTAGAGGGTAGGTTGGGGACTAAGCAAGCGAAGTGTGAGATGTTTAGCTGCAGGCACGTGGCACCCTGAGCAGGAAAAATGGTAGATGGGATTCAGTAAAGTATGTGCAGTGGGGAAAAGGGACGATGCAAAGCGGGATCTGTCTGTTAGGCTCTTAGTGATTGGAGAGACGTTATCTGATTATAGTAACTCTAGAAATTAAATGGACTCTTTTGTGAACTACGATAGTCAGATTGTTAGTAATGGTGAATGAAGGAAAGTCATGTTCTGTTATGCTTCTGTTCTGTGTTCAGCACAAGCAGGATGATATTTTAGGAAGATGAATTATTTCTCAGTCCCCTAGGTAGAAGCCTGACCAGCATTTCATTGTGAGAAATGGTTTTAAACCTCCAGGCCTGTGGACATGCACTCAAAGGTGTAGGAGACTTGCTAAAGTTCAGTCTTAATTAAATTGTAGCATCAGGGAAATGCCAAAAAGTTGTAGTAGTGCTAGTATCCTTCCAACATCAAGGAAGGTGAATAGAACGAACTGGCTTGTTATGACATAGTTTACTGTGACATCAATTTGGGGTTTAATAGTGAAGGAGAGAGATGGGATTCTACTACAGACAATTTAAAGAATATGACTGTAATATGAATATCATTCTTACAATTAAGACATGAATGTGATTGAGAACTATTTCCTAAAGAGAGATTATAAATTTGGTTGGTCAAGGCAACTCTTTACCTACATAGAATTTTGTGAAACATTTAGCTTATACAGCTGCTCAATATTCTCATTAGAAAATGAGCACTGTATAATTTCAATAAAACACTTAAGAGGAATTAACAACGGTCTGGTAGCCTTGGGGGATAATTACCAATAAGGACATTTCTGGTGAGCTCCACAGAGATCTGACCTGTGTCAGATCAGTGTTTTCAGGTATTTGGAAGCAAATATACAGTCGTTTCTGACTAAAAATCGTAGATGACCTGGAAGCTGATGAAAGACAACAGTGAAAATGTGGGCTGTCCTTGATCAGTTAATGAACTGTGCCTGTGCATAGTATATTTTAAAGCAGCCCAAAGAAGAGCTGCTTATCTGTGAATAAGATACATAGGACATACCGTGCGTTGTGGTTGTGGTTACAGGAGAGACAAAAAGGAGTGAATACTGTTTTCCAGAAAGCAATTGGCTCTGAAAAATGTATTAAGAGACATAATATAACTGAAGCACACTGTCATTTCGCAGTTCAATGCTATATCCAAAACCCCTAAAAGAGGCTTGCGTTAGTGAGTACAGGAATAGGAAGTTAATTCTTCCAACGTTAGCTGAGGCTGATACTGAATTCGGTTATGGTGTCAGTAGTTTTAAAGGCATGTTAGAAATGTGTTTAGGTACACCTGAAAATTATTTGAGAGTGAAAGTCAGGCAGATTAATAAAAGAAAGCAACGTACAACCTTGTAAAAGGGTGCTTGTTAGGGCGAGCTGCCAGGGAAAGTAGCAGATTCATTTTCTCTTACAGTCCTCTGGCTGCATCTGGATAATTTCTGGGAAAATGTGTTCTGGAGCAATATCTCCGTATGAGCCTTAATGGCTTTTAATGCATTATGCCTAGTATACAAAGATGATGATCCATTGCCAGATTGTAGACTTTACCGGGACTACCATAATTTTAAGGCCTCGTATCCAGTAGTGTGCTGCGCTGCTCTAGCTGCTGTGGGCATGGTGGGTCCAGCTCCTCATCTCCAATGGATTTGAGGGTTTTTCTTTTCTCAATATTTCTGGGCACTGTTGTTGCTAACTAAAGGCAGAGTGTACAGAATGCATGCAATTAAGAAACTTGACTGATGTTCTCTGAAGGTGCCTTACCTAATCCTTTTTTTTTTTTTGTTAAGGACATTGCAGAGAACAGAATTTGGACTTTACAGTAGGTGGCAAAAAAAATAGAGCATTTTAAAGAAAATCCTCAAGATTTTCTTCAACAGGGAGAAGAATAAATAGGAAACAGCAGATAAAACAATACTAGTTGAGAACTAATGTGGAAAACATGTTGGTAGCAATAAGGGTTTTCTGGTAAACTTGCATAACTAACAGTAAGTAGTGGTAAGGCTGTTAACCCTTTGCAGTCTTCAAAATTCAGTTGACTTGCTTTCTTGTTTTCTTCTTCAGATTGGTTCTTTATAACCAAGCAAGAAGAGTTACTGCACACATTTGCTGGTTTTATTTGAGAAATAAATTAAAAAGTGGCGCTTTTATAATCAAGCAGAACTGTCTGCAGTTTCTATTCTCTGTACAGTCGTATCTGTTTTATTGCATGCTGGCTTTTATTGAACTCCAGTTTCTTGTTTCAGTCTTGCATTATTTGAGCATTTTCTGTGATCTTTAGCAATTTTTTTAGCCTCCTAGTGAGGACTATCAGATAGAGTAGTGTCCCTAATATTATGATTGCCTTTTTCAACTGTTTATCCAGTGGAAGGCTGAGATGGGAATGATTCAGGTGTAATTTGCTGGAGCCACTTGTAGTGCAAGCTCTGATGAACTTTTTTTAAAGCCATGATTTTATTTTAGCAGGTATGACTGCCATCTGGTTTATATGTTCTTTTACCACCCCTTATACCTAAGGCACGGTGTTGAAAATGGTTATGATCAGATTTCATCTTAAATTCCCATTACTAAAATTAACTTTTTCTTGAAAAGTATAACCTGAAAATCAGGAGCTTCTACTGTATATGGCAAAGGATTTCTCAGTCCTGCATTTCAATGCTTTCCTCCATCCAAACAGGAAATGTTAAAGCTAAGGATAGTCAGATTTAAGTCCTGTTTAAGCAAGTCCTTTTGACTACAGCTTTGCAATGGCTTTTTTCTGTTCTGTACCCAACTCCATTAATAATTTAACATTAAAACTCTGTTTTGCTGAAAATCAGTTAGTATAAAATATCCCAGGAAAAAAAAAATCCTGTAGTTTTTCCTCTTCATTACACTTCCTTGGGACACCAGGGAAAGAAATTATAGTCTAAAGTATGCAGGAGCCTAACAGTAAATAGAATTAGTTAGGATACTGACCATTTGATTGTTCCAGCTTCACCAAAGCAATAATAATAAATGCAAGAATATTAGTTCTGCAGTATGTTTTAAGAAGCTGGCTCCAGTGCTAGATGTAAAAAGCAGCATTTATTTCACTGAATGGGGAACAATGATTCCCTGAAGTATTATCCATGAAGTCCGCTTACTAAATTTATAATCAGATAGGTTTCCAATCCTAAAATCACGTATCTTGCAACAAAATGCTGTCACATGATGGTAAATATATGCAGAAGTAAATGGAGCAAATCCTAAACCCAGTGCTGTAAGTATGGTTCCCCTTGACAGGAAAAGGAGAATATTTGATCCCTATTCATAGGTATACTCAATCCCTACCTCTGGCCTGCTCCAGTGTCTAGTTTTGTGGGACTTTCTTCAAGTTAGATGTTTGGGGATTTTTCCAAGGAAAGAGAGTAGGATTACAGAGTCCAGGACACTTCAAAGATGTTAGTTCAGGTGCATTGCAAGAACCTGCTACATGCAAAGGCCCCAATAAGGAGATATTTGGAAGAATGGGATTTAGACATGGATATCTGTATGCCAGTTTTGACTCCTAAAGTACAAGTGAATTTTAATTACAAAAGCTGCAACTTTGGGAAGACAGTTTTTGTCACCTTTCAACTGGATATAATTTCCAAGCTAATTTCTGAATGTTAGTTTTGATTATTGCATTTGATATTCTGTCTCCTGCTCATTTCTTGGCTGTCCCAAACTTAGATTTGCTCTAATGTTGACTTTAAAAAAAGGAAAGGTATGCAAGGACTGACAGTGATGATCCTGAATATAAATTATATCAAGCAAATTGATGCAAGATAAAATTACCAAATCAACCTTTTTTATTCTATATTTTATGGAATATCTAATGTATGTTTGGCAGTAATTTACTTTTGCACATGAATTTCTGACAGTTTCGATTCTTTGGGCTTATTAATCAATGTAGTCAGCACCAGAGCAATTTTTATGAGACTCACTAGTCATCAAAAATTTATTATCAGATAAATCAAAGAAACAACTAGCATCTTAATAGGGTGAACAAAGTGGCATGTAAATGATCATTCAAGACTACATGTTTTTGACACTTGTGTATTGCATTTACTGCTAGAGTCAGAGGTTTTGTTTGCACTTTCATTAAAATAGTCATCACCGTGATACAATTGCTTCCTTTTGTGCTAGATCTTTATTCCTTCAAAGTTTTTTTTTTTAATATATATATGTATGTATGTGTATTTCACATTAGCTCCATTCTGGAAAAGCATCCAACTTCTATGTAAAACGTAATACAAATTTTAATTAAAATCTGAAGCTTCTATAGTTAATTACAATAGATGGCATGCACTTCAGGGGATGGAAGTGCATTGCGAGTAGTACCAGCGTACCCCCAATATGCTTCGGTCTCTGATCCAGTTATATAAGGAGCTCTAATGTTCATTCCAGTTAAACCTCTAGTGTCTTATTTGATACCGTAATCTTTCGGCTTTCTGAAAAGATTACATGTTTCTCGTTTGGGATTTTAAGAAGAATTTTCCCGACAGGGTTCTGGTGGCTGTCATTGTAACAGAGTAATGCCAGAGCTGGATAGTTCCCAAATCTACCTTTTCATTAAAGCAAAATGCTCATCTTCCCCAAACGCTCTTGCCTTTCACACGTGCATTGTTTGAGTCTCCTCTCCAGTCTGTGCACGAGGAATGAGCTGGCCTGCTCGACTGCAAGGGCACGTAGCCACAGGTGTGTGGTAGGACATACTGGGTGATAGCACTGGAAGTGTGGCTGGTGGCTTCACCTTCCCCCGATAACTGCTGTTGCCTCCCTGGTGTGAGTGTGTCAGCAGGAAAATCCATGTGCAAGCTGGTAGCCCTGTCGTCAGAGCAGGATGTGTGTTTGGGGAGTGAATGCATTGTTTTTTTGGAGCCTGGCTTCATCTCAGTAGGCATGTCAAGCAGTTGTGAGAGGGATAGAAGAGTCACCTTAAGTTGTCCATATAGTCAAGGAGGCACCTCAGGCACCAAGACAGTTCTCCAAAAAAGTGAATCATGCTCTGGAGGCCAGGGGATGGAGGGTGGGCCCTTGGCCACCACTCCCTGGGCAGTACGCTGCTGAAGCCCTGTGTCTCCTTCCCTGGCTGTGTGCCCAGGCCAGCAATGGCTCTCGTGTGACCATGTAGTACGATGATTTGGGGAGGTGATACAGCTGGAAACTCATCTTTTATTTTGGCAGTTTTAGTCTGAATTACCTTGACTTCAGTGCCTGATTGCCTGCGCTAGCCAGGAGGGGAGATGCCCAGCCATGGAAGAGGTGGCCCAGCCGGGGTAAGATTATGTTTCATGGGCTGGTTACATCAGCCCCTCAGCTGCACATCCAAAGGCACTAGGAGGAGAGAACCTGGGTATTTATGTGCATTTTTGTCAAAGTTTAGGCTGGGCTGGCCACTAAATGAATGACAGATGCTCTCTGTTAACCCCTCTCCCTTCCCAGAAAGGGGAAGAGAGAGAGAATAAGGCAGAGAGACTTATGGGTTGGAAAAAACATAGAACACCTGTAATGAAATATTAACATTAGAAGGAAATATAATAACATTAATAAGAAAATAATGAAATATATACAAATGTATACAAAACCAATATGGAGCTCTCAGGATGATGGTCATGTCACCAGCAAGCACTGGGAGTGGACTCAACAATGGATGGGAACTGGATTGCAGCTCTGGATTCAGGAGCACACAGATTGCAATCAAAGGCAGACAAGCAGACAGAGTCCTCCTCAGATGCCAGCCACTGAAGAAGCAGCAGTTTGATGCCTTTGATCCCTCAGCTGTATACTTAACATGGTGCAGATGGAATGGAATAGCCTGTTGGTCGGATTTGGGTCGCCTCTTTTGTCCGCTCCTCCCTGCAGGAATGACCCTGCTGTGCTTTTCCGCTTCTGACCTTCTGACGGAGCAGATAACAAAGTTAGCTGACCTTGGTTGTTCTAGCAATAAGTATAAGCAGGAGCCTCTCGACATTACCATTCCTTGGCATTAACTGTAAACATATCACTGCTAGAAGCAGACACTGTCTGAAAAATATACATTTAATTTCAGACAGTTCAGTCAGTTAGAAGAGAGTTAACTGAATAGTAAAATTACTGAAAATTTATTTTCTTCTATCCCAAACCAGGACAATTTTTTACTTTGTGCACCAAATGAAGCAAACCTCCTATGAAAAGAACACTTAGTTCTTTTAAGAACTTAAAGGTAAAGTCTGGATTTGTCTATGTGCTGAAAATTTGGGGAGGGAAAAGCCCTGACAGACTGTGTATTTCATGTTCATCTGGTGATGCTGAAAATATGCAAGTCTTATTAGTGGAGTTCTTGCAGCTAGCTTTTGTATGTTTTGCCTAATAAAAAAGTAACTGAAGGGAGATTGAATTTATTCAGTGTTAATAACCAGAAAGGATGATTCTGGATGGCTACCAAACAATGCAGAACTGTGAATGACACACAGAATTTCCTTGGGCATTCCCTCTTCCACCCGATGTGTGCCTTTGCAGGAGGAATGTATTTAATGTCAGCATTGTCTTTTTCTGTGTCTATACTCCTAAATGTGACTGAAAATAGGGCTGTCTATGGGATGAATGGCTTACAAAAACACAGTTGTCTTGTAGCTCTTAAAAGTTTATCTCCCTGGTCTGATTCCAATTCAAGTGAGTTATGGTTGGAAGTGGTTGCTGTGGGTTGCTCACTTAGCGGTGTGTCTAAGGTGTAAGAGAAGTAGATACAGTGTTCTTATTTCTCTTACAGATACTGCTATGAAGGTGTGGTGGTTTTAAAATTAATGATAACATCCAGTAATCAATGTTAACATCTGACTGTAGCTGCACATTTTCTTTAACTCTCTTTACCAGCCTACCCACAGTTCACCTGAATAATCTTACTTCAAGAGAAGATTTTAGTCTCCTTTTTATTTTTGAGACATGAAAGTTCTACGGTAAAAATGGTATATTTGTCATTAACATGTCAAAATAAATAACTGTCTCTCTGTGTACCTTTTATATGGATGTTGCTCGGTAGCATTTGCATTCAGAATACAAAGGACTTTGCTGGTCTTGATTTGGAGGCAGATTGGAGTACGGATTGGTCCAGGTTTAGGACAGCTTTGTGGTGAAATATAGAAAAGTTAATAGAGCTGTTAAATACTGTGGATTAAAGGCTGTCATTCGGACAGTGGCTCAGAAGGCCTGCTGGAAATACATATGTATTTCAGAGCACACCCAGAGTAAGTTTGGAAGCGTCTGTTGGATGAATAGTGAGGTGGGAGTTTGAGATCCAAGTCTTTCTATAAATTGGAGGCGTATCAGGAAGCTGACAAGGTGTAAGTTAGAATCCTAGTCCTGCGTCTGTTGCAGATTTAATGTACAGCTTTAGTGACTTTTATACAGTGACTTCTTGAGCATCTCAACACAAGGTAGCTTTAGCTTCGGGGCCATAAACTCCTAAAGGTCATACCAGGGTATTGGATGTATGTAAACAAAAACGTATATCCATTTTACTGCAGAGAATCTGCAGTTCAGGTGGCTGGTAAGAATTCAGCCAGTCAATAGCAAACCGGCTTTAGAGCACACAGTTTCTGTTTGCTCTGTTCCCTGAGAATTCTGTTCACTTCGTTCCCAGTGTAAAATCCCAGGCCTTGATTTTCCATAACTTGAACAGAAGTTTCTTGAGTGCCATAGACAGAACAAAAGCATAAAGATCTACCCTTTCTCCAGCACACAGACTTCAAATGGGGTCCTGCTCTTCGCGTCCAAGATCCTGTAGCCCCTTCCATAGGATGGGGGGCTGATGGAAAGGGTCAAGAGTTGCTCTGATCAGTAGCATGGAGAACTTGAGGGATACATGATGTTTTCTTTTTTATGAGGTTGTCTCCTGTAGCCTGCATTTCTTTAGGAGCTAGTGAGGATGAATTCTGTTTAGTGTATTTGGATACTTACTGTGCCTGACCTTACGCATCGAAGGTGGTCTCTAGTGTGATACTTCTGGTATAACTGGGAGAGATGATTCAGAAACAGTTTTACACATGGGTCTGTCAAATCTTGCTAGTTAGGTGGACTTCTAACAAGTTGTGAGTTTATAAGCTGGTGGTGTATGTGTCTCTACACACACATCTATCCATAAATATTCTCCCATATTCCTGTATATGTTTAGTTTAGTGCTGACATTATGTATTGTTCAGTAGATGCATCCATTAACTCAGTTCCATTTTATTCTTTTCTAGGAAGATGGATAGATTTAGAAAACAATGGGCATTGCAGTGTGGAATTCTGTTGCCACAAAATAAAAATATGAATGGTGTTAAAAATAAATTGGTAAAAGTAATATTAATACGTAAAATACGGAGATGATCAAAATGAATCTTGGGAGGAGTTGATGCACAATGCAGATATTGCAGAATCCAAATTATTATATTCATGAGGATAATAATTATTTAATTCTAGATATACACATACTATAGACTAAAAATGTATTGCGGGTTTACAACTGACTAGCTGTTTTATGTGGCAGAATGTAGTCTTTGCATATTTATTAAAATTATTCATAACTGGTTGCTGCCTAGATGAACTGCTCTATTCTTATGTGTTGCTTCAATACATTATCTGAAGCATTTTGTCATGACATTGTGATGGAAATTTGTCTAAATTTTAGAATGATCCGTGGAGTATTTTCCAAACCCCCTATCAGCATCTCTTAAAAAACATGTATTTGCAGTTTACATTTAAGAACACTTTCAAAGGGTTTAGCAGCAGTACATATTTTCTACATATAATTGTTTGCTATTTTTTAAAAGGTTTTATTTAGATGAAAAAGGGATACACATTGAAAAAAGTAAAAGTATGCATTTAATTAAATTTTATGTGCTTATCCATTCTCTAGCTTACAGCTATAAATTACTTCTTTTAAAGATATCATAGGATGGTGAAACATGTTTGCAATGCAGTTTCATAACCTTCCCCATGGATGTCCCAGCAAAGTTATAAAAATCCATTATATACCTGCTGAGTGTGTGGTGCCTCACAGCTTTTCCCCTGGATTTCTCAGGGTGACAGAACTCTTTTACTGAAAAAAAAAAAAAAAAAAAGAAGAAAAAGCAGGATGGGAAGGCTTTCTGCTTTCCACCAACCTGGTATGCAGTTAGAGTGACTATAAGATAGTCACAGTTATACCTTATCTGGTGGCTGGTCCACAAACCAGTGGCTAATTTGTGCACACAGGTAGGACATCTTCATTTGCAAGAGAATTCAAACAAAAAACGCTGCCTGTTGTATACCTGGACCCATATCCAGAAAGGACCCAAGGTAATACATCTTATGTGTCTTATTTTGTCAACTGTGTATTTTACTTTTTTTAAAGTAATTTGCACGAGCACAAGAACAAAAGGATTAATTATCAGAAAGAAAAAAATAACTTAAAAGTTTTCCACATTAGGAGTGTAGAACAGTTATGAGTTGGCAGGGACTTGTGTAAAGCTGAAGGAATCATAGAATCATAGAATTGTCTAGGTTTAAGATCATCTAGTCCAGCCATCAACCTAACTGATAAAAAACGTCACTAAACCATCTCACTAAGCACTATGTCAACCTGGCTTTTAAATACCTCCAGGGATGGTGCCTCAATGAAATACCTCTGCAGCCCATTCTAATACTTAATAACCCTTTCAGAGTAAATATTTTTCCTAATATCCAATCTGAACCTCCCTGGTGCAATTTGAGGTCATTTCCTCTTGTCCTATTACCTGGGACTTGGGTGAAGGACAAGATGACATCAGTGAATACCCAGCACAGCTTCACCAAGGACGAGTTTTGCTGCAACCAACATGAGCCTTGCTTTGAGGAGGTGACTGTCCTAGCAGGACAAGGCAGAGCAGCCGCTGCCATTTACTCTGACGTTAGCAAGGCCCATTACACAGCCTCCCAGGGCATGCAGCTGGGCGATGTGTGGACAGGAGAAGGGGACTACATGGTGGGAGGTCCACTGCCTTGTACTCAGCAGGACAAATAGCCCCCACGGGGCAGCTGCTAGTGGTGGTATGCCTCAGGTCAGGGGTGGGGCTGATGCTGGTGATGATCTGAAGTAAGGGCCTGTGTGGTAATGGGATAGGCCACCTTCCACAAGGTTTTGGGCATCCCTTGCCATCTGTGGAAGGCATGAACCATGGGCTCCAGCCCTCTCCTCATCCCGTGCCTGGGATCCTCTTGCAAGAGGGTAGCAACATTGTTCCCGGAGGGCTGGGGGTCCTCTGTGGTCCTCTGTGTCACAGAGTCCTCTGTGACTAGGGTAGGAACTTTGTCCAGCACATCTCTGACCCGTGCTCCAGGGAGGCAGCAGACTTCCCTGTGAAGCGGGTCAGGACGGCATATTGGTCCCTCTGCCCCCTTCAGTAGAGAGTCACCCACAACGATGACCCTTCTGCTTTTCCTTTTGGAACTAGCTGAGATGCCAGGTCTACGGTGTCTTGGTTTTTCTGGCGTTTCCACCTTAGAGGTACCATCGTCCTCTCCAACAGCCAGTTCCTCCTCTAAGATACCATACCGGTTCAGCAGGGGTAACTGGGGAGGTGGGAGGGGCTGGGAGGGGATTTGTCTTCTTCGCCGAGCAGGGACCTGTTTCCATTCCCCCTCCTCTCTGGGA